>CH003059.1:131704-193528 GCA_000149265.1 Ciona savignyi
TCACAAAATTAAAAAGTTTCTTACGGCATAAAGAATTTAGAAAATAATATGTTTGGAATTGGTTATGGAATAAGAAATGAGGGAAATATGCCAGATTGGATTTGATTAGTTGTGTTGGTGATGTCATCTGTAATGCATGTGCTCCATATAAACTAACGATAACGTATTATAGTATTCTATATTCTTGCAGTGAAAAACTAGCTTTCGTTCAGTTAAGTTGTTTTGCATGAGTATCTACCAAATGAAAATATACTCGTTCAATATAATTATGATATCAACAAGACTAGAAATATAAACACCCTTGACCCTTTAACTGCTGATTTCTTTGTTGCAACTTTGTAATTAAAAGTTATCAATTGCGTTATCAATTAAAAATTCCTAATAGTTAAGCAAAAAATAAATGTTGATGTGTATAAAATGCCAGATTATGATGTCACAATATCATAGACCAGGTCAATAATGGGCTTTAATACATCACAATGAAAACTTTATTTTGATTTCATATTAACCTCTTCACTCCCGGCTAAATGCATTAATTCAAACATGCTGTCCCGGCAGTGTTTTTTACAATTTTTAGTCATTTTCAAATTAGCACAGTTTTTCAAAAAGTTTATGCTATGATTATGGGTCACCATTTGAAAAAATGGGACACATATTGTCTTTGTCCGTTTTTTTTTTTTTTTGTTAAACGCTTGACAGGCATGGCATGGCGCCCCGACATCTACCAGAAAGAATAATGGAATCGCAATGAAACTTGGTGATTTTTTAGACAACATGGCCTAGATATGCAGAAACCAAAATTTTGGGTAATAAATTCAGGGGAATTCCCCTTGGACGTTAAAAACCAAAACGGTCATTTTTTTCTAAAAAAATAGCTGTTTAGGCCATAGCGCTTGAACGACTGCTCCAATTTGAATCAAATTTGGTGGAATGTTAGTGCATTAGTCACTGATTTAACACTTAAAGAAATAAAAAAAATTACCCAGGGAAATACCCTAAAATCGGATTTTGTTCTGTAATTATGATTGTGACAAGCATGCCATGTTGCCCCGAAATCTAGCAAAAGGAGTAATGAAATCGCAATAAAAATTTGACATTTGTAACAGAACATGGTCTAGATAAGCAGAAACCAAAATTTTGGGTAATGAATCTAGGGAAATGCCCCTGAGACGTTAAAAACCAAAACATTTTTTTTCTAAAAAATTAGATTTTTTGGGCATAGCGCTTGAACGGCTGCTCTAATTTTGATCAGATTTGGTTAAATGTTAGAACATTAGACACTTTAGGTCAATTAAAAGAAAGAAAACATTTACTTAGGGTAATTCCCCTAAAAACGACGATATGTTCCTGAATTATGATTATGACAGGCATGCCATATCGCACTGACATCTCCAACAAGGAGTCGACAAATCACATTAAAACTTTAAGATTTGTTACATAACATGGCCAACATATGTAAAAACAGAAACTCATCTACTAAACCTAGGGGAATTTCCTTTATTTCATTACAGCGCTTAAAAAGGTTTAATTTAAAACATTTAAGGTAAAATGTTCGTAAATTAAGATGTTTATTCTTTTTTTAACTACACATTGAAAAGAAGTTTCGTTGGACAACTATGGGACCCATGCGTTTATGCTTGCAGAAACAAACTACATACTCAGTGTATAAAATACAAATTGTGGTTAGGTCTTAGGGACCCTGTAGCATGAATATATGGCATACAAAATGTGTTTTACAAATGGTGGTGGTTAAACACGTGGTTGACACTCTCTAGTTTAATATTTAGTATGGTTGAAAAGATAATTTACCCCTCTTTTAAACAAGCCACATACCTAGAATCTACCTCCAACAAAAATATATTATGTAAATTTTAGTGAACACCACTTTTTATGTAAAGAAAATTCTGCTCGACTTTGAAAAATTTGAGGTACACTGACAAACGAAATATTCACTAATTATTGGTATGCCCAAATGATATGAAAATTGAAATGTAGACTATCTAATAGTTTTTGTACTTAGGAAAATTTGAACTGTATTTTTATCTTTAGTAGTTTTTTTACTATTCCTAATTGAAATTTCCCTTTATTCTAACCATATTATGAAAAAATGAACCAAAACGCATTGAAGTTTTGTAGAACTAAAACAGTGAAAAATATAAAAAAGAACAGTGAAGGAAGTGTAAAAAGGGCATACAAAAGCAAACAAACACAAATACTATTTCCAATATTCTCGAAGTGTATGATATTCATCAAAGCAGGGCACACGCAACTGGTCTCGCCGCCTTTTTCTTTATCGTGCGCTCAGCACGCCCAGCTGGGTTCATGCTTTGGTGAACACGACGCTTACCGTCTGTAGAGAAAACGTCACCAACGCTCTCCCTCTTATCTCAACGGCACGAAATTCACAGAGAATGTAAAGAAAGGCTTGCTTGACAAAAAGAGCTTCTCCGCAAGTTAACCCGACTCCTATTGGCTGAGTTAGTCACTTGTAAATTCGTGTAAAATCGATAGAAATAAGAGGCGAAGCCTTGAAAAAGAAAGGCTATCACTCCTCGCATTTTTAATTTTTCTCAATGAAAATTCCAGAGAATAAATTAGAGGGTTTCCTTGATCGAATGAGCCATAGCTGAGGTCTCTACCATTACGCATTGCGGAGAAATCGTTTTTTAGATTTGCACCGATTTATGTACAGGCGGGATACCATGTTTTCCCACCAACTCGCGATATAGAGTTGGGACGGAAAGAGTTAAAACTGTAGAAGACAAAACAATTCCCTAGTCACATTGTATGATAGTATAATAAGGAAAACTCAAAACAAGTGGTTTTATAAAAGAACTATAAGAAACGGGAGAAAACCAGTCCAAATTGGTAATGGAAAAATTCTTGAAATACGAGTGGATCGTTTCGAATTGTTTTAAAGTGGGATAATGGGATTAACCCCATGTATCTTCCAAACATGTAGTCAGTATGATTCTGTTCTTTAGTGGTTCTGTTCAGTGATTATGATTCTGTTCTTTATTATCTTTACAGGGAACAACATTACACAACCCATTTGAACTGTTCGCTTATATGTTCCTACTAAAGTTGTTGTCTTTTTAAACAGGAACATATCACTCACTTTACTAAGAATCTTTATCAACTTCTAAAATAAGCATAGCTTGTTCCACAGTAAAACATTTATTGACATAATGAATACCATACAGTTTTTTTTTATTTATTTTCCCGGTTTAATTCATGTAAGAAAAACAAACTTATGCATCCTCGTATTGTGGACTAATTATTAAAAAAATTAAAGATTAATAGCTCAATTTTATATTGTGATAGTCAACGTACAAATGAGATTTATGTAATACCCCTTGTTTTCACATTTAAATGGTCAACATTCTAAGCATCTAAAGTTAAGATAAGTTGTAGAATATAAATAGTGACATCATAAATGCTAATATCCGATGGTAACTAACCAATAGCAGCTTCCTGACCCTGACCACCCAGCTGGTTCTTTAGATTCCCCCCTGTTGCCCAATATTAAACAAACAAACAAAGGATAAAAATATTTACATACCGGTATCTCGGCAGTATACCAATATGAAAGTCTTGTTTAAATGTTGAACAACCTTGTATAAAAAGCAAAGTACTGTTGGATATCATTGTACAGCTTTAGCTTACGTATAAAAGTACAAGTTTTGATATTATTCCACAGTCCTGTTTGGTCATTAAAATAACTAAAATCTGGCAGCTTATAAAAAATAAGATTTGAAAAATGTTTAAAAAATAAGATTTGAAAAAAGTTTAAAAAATAAGATTTGAAAAAAGTTTAAAAATAATACCATTTTAAGAAATACAATCCATATACAGGTGTATAAACGATAAGGTACAGTGTGTTTATAGGAATTCATTGATAATTGTTTCAATCATAATAAATAAGTGTTAAGTTAGTTGCTGTGTGTTTTGAACAAGAAATGACCAACCTTTAAAGTACATAAGGTGACAGGGAATCCTGTAATGAATTTGTACTTTGGTACATTTGTTGTACTCTTCTGTTTTAATAGGTTTCCATTGTATAAACATTTAAATGATTGTGATATTCACTGCGACAAATCTTCCCCACCACCAGAGAAAGGTCTCCAACACTCGACTTGGAGCACAAGTGCTGCCGGATAAACCTGAATCTCCAATTAAACTCAATTCATCAGACCATCACCATGGGTCTAATAATAGAATGGTCAGGTATGGTGAATTATTCTGTACAATATCATAATGGGTATGTTATCAACAGCAATTCTACTTCTGTTGTGAACAATGCTGTCTGATTTCCTATCATATCATTAGTCAATATTTTAAATTTTATCTGTTATTTTAATATTCTAAAATATATTATGTTAATATTTCAAATTCCATCAATTTAATTCCATTGAAATCCTCAGGAAGGAGGCGATTGGACCAGGTGTGTCTGTGGCGCCACCCGCTGCCCAGAAAGCACTGGGAACGAACCACGACTCGCAAACCATCACGAACGACGAGTTTCGAGCTGCTTTGCAAGTGAGTCTCATGTGTATGATATTAAATCAGAGTGTGCATGATATTGAACTATCGGATATAGTGGATATTCCAGTGATTTGTAGCATTTTAAGCTTTCGAATAGTGTTCACCTATCACCAAATTTACATTTAAACGGGTGAATTAAGCTGTTGACATAGACTGGGGTTCTATTCCCAAACAATTCCCAAAAAGGTGTTACATTATAAACATTGGAAACCTTAAATTTAAGGTAAATAAACCTATTATTGCAAATTACTCAATCTGAATTTTTTTTAAAGTTTTTTGCAAATTTATAATTATGCTGAAATTAGCCGTGCACCACCTACAAGACTCACAGTTTCAACCCACCATTCCATCCACAGATGGTGGTTTGCCCCGGGGATCCTCGTGAAAGTCTCGAGAACTTCGTGAAGATTGGGGAGGGTTCGACAGGTGTGGTGTGCATCGCTACTCAGCGTGGTACCGGTCACCATGTGGCCGTGAAGAAGATGAACGTGAGGCGACAGCAGCGACGGGAACTTTTGTTCAATGAGGTTGGTCATGTCTATATTTGTTGTGTGATCACCAATCGAAAAAATGAAACACTTTGTTAAATTCAAAATCAGATTAAAATTATTTGAGTTTGGGTTTTGGGATCAGTTGCATCAGTCCGGCCGGTAAGTCTGTTGGTTTAGTGCAGGGATTTCCAACCTGCGGCCCACTTGAGATTTTTCTGCGGCCCGCTAGTTATTTTCACTCCAAGTAGTATTTTAAACTTTGAATCTTAGCCTAATTAAAATGTATCAGTCAGCTTTTAGGGGCACAGTAATAGTAGGCTGTAAGTATGGGAACAACAGGAATACAGGATTATAAATTGATCGTTCTTAATTGTTTTAAAAACAAATTTTTCTTGAAATTTAATAGGTTCTGCGGCCCATTGAATTATTTTAAGTGAAAATGCGGCCCACTACAATAAACGGTTGGACATCCCTGGTTTAGTGCAACGCATTTCAACTGTAGGGTTGTAGGTTCAAAACTGATCGCTACCAAGTCGGTTGTGTCCTTTGGGCAAGGCACTTAACGGACATTGACTGAACCCAGCGGATTAATGGGTCCTACCAAATTGAAGGAACGTGTCTATCATATACAACACACTGTAATAGCTCCGGTAACCCGACGGTGGGCGTGAGGTGATCTGACGACTGCCCGTGTGATAACCCCCTTGGTTTTCCCATGGGATACACATGAATATCCTATCTGGTAGTTGCTAGCTAACCCCCCCCCTCCCCACAGGTTGTTATAATGCGGGACTACCACCACGAGAACATAGTGGACATGTATAGCAGCTTCCTAGTGGGGGATGAGTTGTGGGTGGTGATGGAATACATGGAGGGGGGAGCTCTCACCGACCTCGTCACGCGTCATCGACTCAACGAGCCCCAGATCGCCACCGTGTGTGTATCCGTGCTCAACGCCCTCGCGTACCTGCACAGTCAAGGGGTCATTCATAGAGATATTAAAAGTGACTCCATCTTGCTTACTAAGGATTTGACAGTAAGTTTTCCTTCATATATATTTTCTGCCATTTTATATTTGGAATTCCTTTGGTTTAACGTCCGACCGGTTAGTCTAGTGGTTTAGTCCAACGTCTTTCAATCGAAAGGTTGCAAGTTCGAAACTGGTCGCTAGCTAGTCGGTTATGTCCTTGGGCAAGGCACTGGTTTTCCCATTCATTAGGATAAACATGAATATCCTATCCTAGTTTTAAAATATTGATCTTTTAAACAATAATTTGTCCAATTTTAGGTGAAATTATCAGATTTTGGTTTTTGTGCCCAAATATCGTCCGACGTCCCGAAACGCAAGTCGTTGGTTGGAACCCCATATTGGATGGCCCCCGAGGTGGTTTCCCGGTCCCCCTACGGCCCCGAGGTTGATATCTGGTCCCTGGGGATCATGATCATGGAGATGGTGGACAAGGAACCCCCATATTTCGACGAGGCACCTCTGCATGCCATGCGACGTATACGCGACATGCCTCCACCCAAGCTTAAACATCCACACAAGGTAAACCCCCCCCCACATTCACACCTGGTTCCTATTGATGTTAAAAGATAGTTATTTGGGATATGGAAGTGTAGAACATAGATATATATTGCTGGCAATTTATTTTTTTTACAAATACTTTCCATTGATGAAAATTTTTCCGACCGGTTAGTCTGGTGGTTTAGTGCGACGCATTTCAGCCGAAGGTTTGCAGGTTCGAAACTGGTCGCTAGCTAGTCGGTTGTGTCCTTGGGCAAGGCACTTAACGGACATTGCCTAAACCCAGTAAATTAATGGGTTCTACCAAATTGCAGGAACGTGTGAATCATACACAACACACTGCAATAGCTCCGGTAACCCGACGATGGGCGCGAGGTGATCTGACGATTGCCCGTGTGTTAACCCCCTTTGGTTTCCCATTCACGGGGATAAACATAAATATCCCACAAACCCCCCCCACAGGCATCTCCACTCCTCAAAGGCTTCTTGGAGCAAATCCTGGTCCGCGACCCGAGCACCCGATCCACCGCATCCGAACTCCTCCAACACCCATTCCTTCGCAAATCCTCTCCTCACAAATCCATCGGGCCAATCACCGTGGCCGACCGGTAGCTCCTCGTGCCACACTAGAGGGCGTTGTACAGCCACGTGGTGGCAGCAGATGCTTCCAACGATATCCCTGAACAGATTGCTTCACCACAACCACAACCTCGCTAAGGAAAGCAAAAACAAATTGGTTGATGGTGTTTTCCACGGTGCAGTGCACATTAAAGCATCAACCCAAGTCACTTACGTTGGAGCACCAAACAGCCGATTAATATCCTGCACACCCCGTGTATAACTCCGATTGACTTAAAATATATCCGACCCAATGTATATGACCCACAATATATTACAGTTTATATATTATGTGGCCCATTGCCCTGCTTGCGTTTCAACTACCAAAGTATTAATTCTTTTTTATATTTCTGACCCAGAGTTTTTCGATTCCCTCTGTAATTGATGTCATATTTCTAAATCAACTTTGTAGCCCCTCAAGCTAATATTCCCGATACTTAAAAGCGTGGTGCTTTTGATATTATTAATTATCATTGTGGAGTTTTATATCTTTCTCACTTTATTCTTTTGTAACTTGTCCTGCCATTGTGCGCTTTTATCGTCATTTTAAATCTATATTTCCGTGATTGTGAGCAGTGTAACCAATTATTCCGCTCAATTATTCCGCTTTTCCCGTCAAAACCACCATCGAATTATGAATTCCGTCCCCTCAAGCCAAGGTTGTTCATCCAAGTATTTTGCGTCTCAACGTGACCAAATTATCGAAGATCTGAATTAAAATATAAAGTTTCCCCGATCGCTTAATACACGAATCGACCATTATATTGTGGTTGCTTGATGAGCCATAGTGACCACTGATACTACAGTAATGTCGGCAACCTAGGATCGGATAAACAATCATTTCTCACTTCGTAGTTGGTTCCCAATGGAGACCACTTAGACATTGGCACGATTCGTCGAATTCACCGCGTGGCTGTTGTGGTAAATACAACCCACTATGACATCATCATGCGCATGAATGACCGAACACGACGGTGATAGTTCGGTATTGTCCACCAATCTATGTGCTCGCATGGACACGTATCCGCGTTCGTATCATTATATCCTCGCGATTTCACACTGACAACTGTCAGATCACCTCGCCCCAACCGGATTACCGAAGGTAGTGAAGGGTGTTGTATGATTTGTTTTTCAAATGTAATAAACCCCTTTCATCCACTGGGGTTAGGTAATGTCTGCTAAGTGCCTTGTCTAAGGACTACCCACTAGCTAGCTCTGATTTCTAAGCTACGATCTTTCGACTGAAAGGCGACGCACTTACCAACCTAGATATTTGGTCGGACAATTGGCTCAGTTGCTGGTAGATGGTCGAATTAGTTAACTAATCAAATATTTTTTAATTTGATGTGTTACAATCGTTTTAAATTGGCCAATGTGGCGGTGTGTTATTGGGTTCTTATAACGAACTTATCAAACGAATATCGATTCATGCGATGTGGTTCGACATACCGATGGAAATGCAGTACAACTGTCATACATACAAGAGGTGCCATTTCCGCACCAATTGTTCGACGACATTATATTTAGCTCGACATGTCCGCATGCTGGGTTGCTTAATGCAGCAGGCCTTTTCCCCCGGGGTTTGTAATCAAATTATAGAGGTCCTTATATTTAATGCTGCTGTGTGGACTGGTTTGCTCTCTCCGCGCAATTCCTATTCACATCGAGTCTTATGAAAGTCAGCAAGTGATAGTAAGTCGATGTTACGGGCTCAGCCAATATGCGTTGCATCCGATGTCGAGAAATTTATTGATTTTCGCTGTCGCCCCTGCGACGTGTGGGTCGTGCAGTCCAGAAAGTTTCAGACGAGCGAGTCGACGGAAATTCTAAAGCATTTCGGTGTAACAGGGTTGAGTGCTTATATTGGTCGACAATATTTATAATGAAACTACTTCGCGTGAACCCAGTTAAGGAAATAGTTGACGACCCCACGAGCAAGTGATATCGCAGCGTATTATAAGTTGTAGTTTCGTTTTTAACGATATTTTAAAGTGAAAAGTCTTTCTTAGCCATGCTTTGCATCGTAACATGCAGTGTCAGGGGGAATCATTAAGTTTATGTTGAAATGTTTCCATTTCTATGTTCAGTTGTGGAAAAGTAAGGAATAATATTGATTACTTTGATTCAACTTTATTAACTTCAATGTTTCCATGACAGCATTTGAAGGTGCGTTAAGCTCGTTCCGCACACACACTCTCAACCGCCTGCTTCGTGTGTGTGCGGTACAATAGGGATGCGAAATTACGTTCTATTTTTGTATCCATAATTGAGGCGTTGTAATAAAATGAACCAATAAACACTAAATGAGTGTCGTGTGAAAAGCTAATATTTCAATGGTAGTTGTCATTGCCTTACTTTACCCATCAATAAACATTTGCATTGGTTTTGTTACACGTTTCAAATAGACGTATTTTCTGTAACTATTGATTAGTAGTGAATTGGAATTCTGTATCGTAGCAAACTCTTAACTATTTTGAATCCAAGGTTTCGAAGGTTGGTTTATTGCATCACAAGAAGCATTTTGTATTAGAAATATCAGGTCACGTGACTGTAATGTCGGGTCAAGGTGATTCCACGAATGCGCCTCTAGCGGCCGGAAACAGGGGTGAAGAGAAACGAAAACATTCGAGTTTCGTTGGTCAGATAATCGAAGTCCGAGACAAGAAAGGTTGTTTCGGGGCCGCAATTCCATTGGTGCCGAGTTGTATCGCGTGGTTGTGTCTCTTCTTCAATGTCTTCACGCCGGGGATTGGTAATTAGATGTTTGTGTGCGATTGTAGTCGAATTACTTTTACACTCTTTTACATGATATGAAATTAAGTTGGATTATTTAATGGTTCCAGTTTCGGCATCTCTTGGTTTAGATTGCATTGCTTTAACTGTCGGGTTACTGGACCTATTACAATGTGTTGAATATAGAAGCATTGCTAGTCTGTTACACATATAAAACCACTTGGTTCAAGCAATGTTATGCACCTTTCCCAATAACACAACTGAGTAGACGCGGCTGGTTTCGATTCCGTGTAATAATAATGATAATATTGCATCAATCCTTCAGTAATCATGGTTATACATGTGTTAAGAATTGCTTAACAAAACGGCTCCACAAAAAGACGTGGAGACATTGTAATGACATATATTTCTGTTACTTTCTGTTCTCCAGTATTTATTTATTTTTAGTTTATTTTACCGAGCCAAGTTTCGAACCCATGGGGGGCTCGTCAATAGGTCCGTTTTTTTGTTTAAGAGTCGGTATATGTATCGGTCGCGTTAACCATTTGGCCACACGACCGTACTGTTCTCCAGTATTTATTTTGACCACAAGTGTCGACGTGGCGCTGCTGCCTTATGACATTCTGTCAACACCGTTTGCAGGGAAATTTGTCCAGTTAAGCGAACAATAATATCTTCCAGGGACCTTAATAATGGGGATGTGCGTTCTGTGCGGCTCGAAGACGAACTCGTCGGAACCGAATCGTTGCAAGGACTTCGCGTTGAACATGTTGTGTGGATTCCTTCAACTGGTGTTGGCGTTGTGCATCGTCGGTTGGGTGTGGAGCATATTTTGGGGAATCAATGTTGTAACTATGGCAAGTAAGTCGATGGAAGGTGTGAATGGCAGATGTAGCGACACTTATTTTCACTGATGAAACTATTAATTCCCTTTCACACAAGCTCACTGCGCAAAGCGTTGTAAATGATTCTCACACACATAAACAACCAACGCCAAGAGGGGTATGAAGGGAAACTGTCACCAAGAGTTTTCTTGGACAGAAAATTCTTTAAAGGCGCAAATGACCGTTTTTTTTATTTTGACAACGATAAATGCAGTTGTATTAAGCACTGTTTTTCTACAATAACCAGACAAAAATAGTTGTTTTTGTTGAAAAATGTATTAGAAAATTATTTGGAATAATTCCCATTATATTTAGGCCAATTTATGTTTCCACGTTATGGTCTCTTTAAAGTACTTTCCCCCCACAATACCTTAATGTTCAGATTAAATCCTCGTTGGGTCTTTAGTTCAATGTGGCTTTTTCACCGTTGCTTATTCGAAGTTTATTCATAAAGTCGAGTTCAGGTGGTCTTTGTGGTGGAAAAGTTGGCGGTTTCGATCATATTTATACAATCCATTTTACTTATGCGTTTATTTCAACCTTATTTTATTCTTATCAGACGAAAAAGAAGAACGAAAAAAGGCGGAAAAGAAAAACCCACCGAACAAACCCGACGGCGACAAAATATAATTTCATGTCTTGAAGAAATTGTCTTCACTCGGTTGTCTAGTTATCCATCAATAGAAAACATACCTTGTCTAGATATTTTTAAGGAGGTCTGGTTGTTAGTTGACCGCAGGTTAACCTTCTTCGTGTATTTATTCTAATATAAGTAGCGGCACTAATATGTCCAATAATTCAAGTACTCTGGAAAAATTTCGCGTTTTTCTAAAGCTTACCCCTTTAACATGTTCGTCGAAAACATGGCTCTTGGACACCGACAGTGGTTGATTTGTTTGCTAAATCACGTCACTTGCCGGTCGAGCTATAAATCCGTAGTTAAGTTGGCATTGCCAACAGTCCAACCTAGTAATACAGTTGGAACATTGATCCAATTAGACAAATTTTCCATTTTTTGTTGTTGAACGTGATTGAAAGCTGATTTAGATTTGCAAATTAACATTTTTATTTATGTCGTCCTCGAACAGAGATGGCGCTATGGAGTCATATAATAAATGACATTATGCACGTCATGTATTAATATTATTTTGCCCAATAGCGCAGTTTCATGTAAATAACCGTTTTGTTTCTGCACGAGTGTATATGGTACTATTGATCTATGATTCGTTTACCGTTGCTATTGTTATGATGTCTATAATATTTTCTATTTTTCACATTTTCGCTTCGTACAGATTGTCAGCGTACATGACTTCATATAAATGTGTGAAAGATATACTTGCTCGCACCATATTTATTTCACATTAAGTGTAAATGCTCGTCACATTTATCCAGCGGTTAAACTAGACTCCAGAAATATATTCCTGGCTACACTAACAAAACGAACAAAACATAGAGATCGTTCATTTATTTCATGATTTCGTCCCCGATGTCTCTGCTGCCACCTCGTGAGTACTGTTGTCATCTGCATGAAAAGTCATTGAAATTGAAATTTATATTTTCGGTTCTAAGCTTTGCGCCACTAAATGCGTATTCACATGCGGCCCATGTATATACACAAATAGTGTGGATAGGTCGCTACTTCATGCTTGTGTGATATCTTCAGCCCACAATAACATTGTAGCTTATATACAATATGTTGTGAAACAGCCAACCCCATTCAACCCACACGAAACAACCCATCAGCCCCTACGAAATATGATATATATGTGACTATATATGACGTAATATGTGCGATGTGTGCGGCATTTATACACTGAAACTTTTTACACAACGCGCGTCATTTTGACCCAACATTCATCGCTTTCATGTCTGTGAGTTTCCATATGTTACGTTCTTTCATGTTTACATACTTGCATTATCGTTTTCTAATGCTGCATTTGTGAACTTTCATTTAAAATAACAAACTTTCTAAAATGTGGTGTCGTTTAAAGATTTGTCCATGTTGGTCAAACGATTTATTTTGGGAACTTTTATAAATTAATACTTGTTTTAGATGACTAAACTAAAACAGTAGTTTGCAGTTTTAGCCCTGTGGTTGAGGAAAAGCGAAGCTTATTTATATCAGGATAGGATATTCATGTTTATCTCCGTGAATGGGAAAACCAAGGGGGTTACCACACGGGCAATCGTCAGATCACCTATCGCCCACCGTCAGGTTACCGGAGCTATTGCAGTGTGTTGTATACGAATCACATGTTCCCTCAATTTGGTAGAATCCATTAATCCGTTGGGTTCAGGCAATGTCCGTAAAGTGCCTTGCCCAAGGACACAGCCCACTAGCTAGCGACCAGTTTCGCACCTGCAACCTTTCGATTGAAAGGCGACGCACTTAACCGCTAGACTAAATTTTCTCACGTGATCAAGTGACGTGGGTACGAAAATAGTGAAGAAAAACAATATTTTACTTTTGTAGGTTATTTCTAGATTAAACTAACTGTTGTCCGCTGGTTGGTCATCCGACCCATGTTTATGGAACCAAGCGTGGGCCTTGATCTCTCGCATCATGAAGCGTTTATGCAGGTCGAAGCACATTATCTTCTTCATTAATTCCTTCAAACTTGAGTTTAATGTCGCTACAACGCTACTAGGAATGTGAAGTTTGTCTTTCTGGTCTTTTAACAAAGTTTTGATGTTGGCGTCGCGGAAAGGCATGGATGAACACGACATTATGTACAGAATTACACCAAGACTCCAAATGTCGGCGATAGTTCCAGTGTACGGTATGCCCTGCAGTAGCTCGGGTGCCGCATACGCCGCACTGCCACAGTACGTCTTGCTTGTTTCGTTTGCACCAATTTCTCGGGCAAAACCGAAGTCAGCTATTTTTATTGTATTTTTCTTACTTAGAAGTAGATTTTCACACTTCAGGTCTCTGTGTACCACGCCCAGTTGGTGCATATACTCGACACCGAAACACATTTCACGGAAATATTTCCGGCTTTCAGTTTCTTTTAAAGCGCCTCGTAAACGAATGTATTGCAAAAGATCGCCATGACCCCCCCATTCCAGTGTAAAATACAATTTGCTCGACACTTGAAAGAGTTCATAAAGCCGAATCAGATTCGGATGCTTTAATTTCTTCATAACTTCGATTTCTCGCGGCAAAAACTTATCCAAAAAATCTTTTGGTGCCGTCTTTTTGTTGATAATTTTCAGAGCCACTTTTACCTGGCTCGTGTCGCCAGGTTTCACCCATATCGCATGCTTTACTTTGGAATATGTTCCTTCGCCAAGATCACCAAGCACAGTATAACCCTTTTTCTTTAAGTGATGCGTATCATCAGCTGAGAAAAAGGTTTTGATTTTACCCATATCATTTCTTTTGGCAAATCTTCATTCTATACAACCTATTTTACATTTCAAAATACAACCTTACGTCACAATTATAAGTTCGTACGTCACAAAAGTCCATATTTCGACATAAGAGCATAATGAGATCAACATTTTAGTAACTCTTTAAGAAATTTAAATTTTATTTTATTTTTTTTAGGAATGTTTAAAAATGTAACAGCCAGGTTAACAATAGTCATGTATCTAATACATAGTTTTAACAAGAACGTCATCTTACTATAATGACAAGCGATTCGTCTTATCTCCGAAGTATTGGGTATTTACTTGGTGGAAGAATCAATTCTGGTTCATTTTCCCACATACACCATGCCATACAAGTGTCCAATGCTGACGTGGTTGCTGTGAAAGTGATTGACCTGAAAAACATCAATATTTTCTTCCGGACGAGGTTCCTACCCAGGGAACTTATGAACATACGTACGCTTGATCACCCGAATATAATACAGGTACGCCGACAGTACAAAACTTTTTGATCTTCTAAAAGCAGAGATTGGTCTTTAGTGTACCAACAAAATAATATTCTATCAGTATTTACTCCTATGTACTGTTATTACGCTAACTGCTAATAGATGATTTTAGATTTGACGTGACTATTGTATGAATTACCTGCGTGGAGTAGCATAGGAATGAGTATAACTTGTAACCGAAGACAGTCAATGTCAGTGTAATATGTTTATTTCAATGGGAACTGTTTGGTTTCCAAGATAATAAAAGAAAGTTTGCAGAAATATTTGTGTAATAAATATTTGTTTTATTCTTTTAGGGTAGTGTTTTAACGTTTACTTAAAATAATAAGCTTTTCTAATATAAAATGTAGTCTATAGATTTATTCCTGATTAAACGAATGTTTTGTGGAATTTTGGTATTTTATTTTTGCTTTAGTATTTTTGCTGAAACAATTGTATTTTTTTTTCAAATCGGCTGTCACAAAGGGGTGAAAATTCATTAGCCATACGAAAAGTATTAACTGAACTATACGATGGAGGCTAGAACTCTTATTTCTCCATTTTTCCAGGTGCGGAAAATAGCGGAAACGGACAGCAAGGTTTATATCATCATGGATTACGCTTTCACCAACTTAAGAATCCAAATTATGAAACATTGCTACATACCTGAGGAACAGGCTCGCCACTGGTTCTGCCAGCTAGCGTCAGCATTGGAGTATATGCATCGCCGCGGGGTGGCGCACCGTGATATTAAGCTTGAAAATATACTAATAGACCAACACAACACAATCAAGTTATGTGATTTCGGCTTCTCTAAGATGACCGACCGCCGAAGCGGAATCCTCCCCGAGAATAGCACGACATATTGCGGTTCCCTGGGTTATTGTGCTCCCGAGATACTCCGCAGGACACCTTACGACCCGTGGAAATCCGACATATGGTCGCTAGGTGTCGTGCTGTACAGAATGGTGGTGGGTGGGATGCCATTCGGGGAAGGCAACGATCTCGGCAGCGTCAAGCGGATTTCCATCGCACAATCCCGATCCTTGGAATTCCCAACTTTCCCTAAAACTTCGGTCGAATGCCAGGAACTCATACGGAGGTATTTGTGTATGAAACATGGAGATTCGGTTTTCGATATAAAACAGTGATTTGAATGGCAAACGATGCTATTACAGGTAATCGTTAAAAACCTCGTATTCACAGTTGATTTGTCGAAGCTTTTGTAATGTGTTTGATGTTTTATGTTTCTTTAAGGTTGGGAAATTAATTAATTCCGTTGAATCGACAGGTTATTAACCGTAGAATCGGACCGTCGAATCACTTTGCTTGACATCTCGAAATCACGTTGGGTGAACCATGCCTCCCTGAACTCCGCTTATTTCCGCCACCAGCAGCAGCAACTGCAGAAACCATCGCAACCGACCCCGCCCACCGAGGTGACGTTGGGCGGAAATGACGTCATTAGATCGGAAATAAACGCGTCACACGGCGAGAGATCAATGATTTCGCGAATCCGAATGCGATTGCCTGTTCTCAATCCTCGAAAGAATAAAAGAAAGCAGATGTATAACTTAGCTTTTTGTACTTTATGTACTCTGCAGTATAAACATATAGAGATCCTCACCACAACAAGGGCGTTGCACCCCTGTAGCTTTCAAACAGAGCTTCAGTTACAAAATACCCGACACAAATAGTTGCGCAAGAGGCAACATGTTATTGCACTCCAAGCCCAGTTATATAACGCAGCAATATTGTGGAAACCAACCTCATATATAGGTCTTGTAGGCAGAGAGAAAATTTAGACGTTTTTGTACAGAACAAGCTACGGTATTAATGCGTTGAATATCCTACCAAACTCCATTAATGTAGTGTGGTTACTTATTATACGCAGATTATGTACGAACATTGTTGACCATATTGTTATAGGCAACATCCGTTAATTATCTTTCCAAGGGCACAACCGACACTCTAGCAACCAGAGGTTTAAATACGACGCACAACCCACCAAACTAATCAATCTGACTTATTATTCCCCCATTACCGCACCAAATATGGGGTGAATTAGATTTAAAATAAAATATTTACCGAGTATCGTACAATGGTTTAATGAAATAAATAATTCCACCACTGGATTTACACCACGGTTCTGCTTTAGCATTGAGGACAGCATTCCCCTAAATATAACGCAAGAACAACTGACTTCTCTATAAGCTTGCTAACAATAGAACATCCCTTCGTATCCAAAGGGTACTCATATTAATTTTAATTTTTTTGCGTCACACGCTCGTGACAGATATGTACGGTGGCCGCAGGTCATTTATTGGATGGAAACTTTTAGCAATGCTACCTGACATGCCCATAGGTTGCGTCGGACTTTAATTTTACACAAGTCCTATGAAGTCCAACCCCCGCTATAGTGAAAGTAACTTCATTATCAGCATTTTCCGTTATCGCCGATCTTCCCGATTTCAAAAGGAATTTTTACTTTAAATTTCTAAACAAGTAAAAGATATTTGGAATAAATATAACCTATAGCTCAGCCCATGAAATGCCCCAAAACAAAATAATAAATCATAAATTCTATATTATTTCGTATTGTCTGTTCACTCCACCGGGGGCAGTTCTGAGCTGGTGTTCATTGCTCCACAGAAAGTGACGAACATTCACTCCGAACAAAAGTGACGAAGTGACGAGTATTCCTGCTTCTAAACATCTTATTGCCGCATAAAGTTGCGTAAATTCCCTGACAGTGTGTGATTCTACGGTTTGACGCGTAAGATTCATGTTCAACGTTATAATATTTGTTTAATGTAGCTATTTAGCGAGCACAACGAATGCTGAATCCACTACTTCTACCAGGCTTACCTACACTTTATTTCGTGCCCAATGCCACGTAGTTAATTTATTTTCTATTTCTTCACAGTAATAAACAATACAACGACGATAAATAAAAATAAATATGAAAAGCGGCGAAACAATCAATATATGCGGTTTGTAAGCGAAAGGAAAGATGTGATCAGTCGAGACTAAAGATGCATTGGGCAAAGCAGACTTGACGTTTCAAGCACGTTTAGCAAAAGAAATAGCTTTGTCATGTTGGGTCAATTATTCATCCATCTCTGTATTAAATTGCCGTGAGTTGAAATGTTTTGACGATTAGTTTATGAAATTCACATAACTGTCAATATTACTTCGCTTGAAACGTTACACAATATAGCATAATATCGTCCTATATGAAACAGTGCTTCAATGTTCGAATATAAAAGTCAACATTCGTACTATTATCATTGTACAATACAAGCCGAGCTTCTTGTGAGAGCTTGCGGTAAGTTGACTCTTTTTCTCTGTTGGACACGTTCCATAACCTGCATGATACAAATGGAGATATTAATACAATTGGTATCGTTGTATCGAAGATGGCTTTGACGGTATTTCTTTAAAACTTTGCAGGTAAATTGACGCGACAACCAATCCTGGTTCAATTTCTAACCCGGGTTGGCTCGTCGATGAGATCGTTTTTGTACAAAATTTGGCCGCACAACCCTTTCCAACCCTACCACATTCCCACATAATTAATTACAGAATATATGGACTAATACGCAGTCACGTGGTCGCTTGTTTGAAAAATTACAATATATGCGCCCAGGGTGGTATTTAATATTAAAAAAATACACTAGAATCGATTCGAGAGTTATCTGTTAGAAACTATTTTATCAACAAATTAATCAGCCACGCCATTATAATGGACAATGTATAACATGGGGAAAGTGGGTATGTTAAACCTGCTAATGAAAACGGCATCAAATTGCAATGCGGTAAGTCCAATGTTAATATGATGGTGAAACCAGGGATTCGATGGGTTACAAGCTGATGTTTCTTATCCTACCGTCCTGCTTCCCTATTTATCGTCGAGCATGCAATACCAATATGTACAAAAGGGATGCAAAAAATATTGTAATTTTGTAAAGTGTACTAGTTTTTAAAAGCCTGACAACCGCATATATAGCCTGTACAGCAGCCTCAAACTTTTAAAGCTAATATTCTGGCAAAAAACACACCTGCAATTGTAACCCACATTTAAAATATACTGTTCAAATCAAACTAAACTTTGTAGTACATGGGGTCCCCCTTTATTTTCAGAGCTAGGATATGTGCAAAATTGCATATTTTCATTTGTTAAATGCTTGGCCGCAAAAGCGCAACCAAGTTCAACAAAATGGTCAGATTACCTCATGTCCACATTAGGGTTATTGGAACTAATGTAGTGATTTGAATAATACATATATACAGTTTTTGTATAACCCATCAAATCACTGCGTCAACATTCGCTTAATTTCTTTCCACAGTCAGCTAGGTGACATACGGTTGCGAGCTAATCAGTGTACAACGCACAACCACTGGTCGACGGTATTGTAGGACGTGAAATATAAACATACATATTGATCTATTTTAGCAGTAATTGGACAACCATTTGTAACTAACCGCTAAATATTCCATAATGTCAATTGAACCAGTCTTGTCGACGTCAATTTGAGTCATAATCTCCTTTAATTCTTTGTTCGTGTATAAGTGGCCTTGTTTCGTCAGTAACTTGTCTAATTCGTCATAATCGATGGTCTGTGAAGTTGAATTAATTAAAACAAGATTGGAATAAAATAGGATATTCATCTTTATCCCCTAGAATGGGAAAATCAAGGGGGTTAACACACGGGCAATCGTCAGATCACCTCGCGCCCATCGTCGGGTTACCGGAGCTATTGCAGTGTGTTGTGTATAATAGACACGTTACTTCAATTTGGCAGAACCCATTAATCCGCTGGGTTGCAACCTTTCGGCTGAAAAGGCGTCGAACTTAATCACCAGACTAACTGTCGGTTCTGTAGCTGTATATGCATACAGGGGTTAAAAAATACAAAAAATCGTGCACAAGTGGGTGCATGGAAAAGCACTTTCAATGCATTACTAATTGTCTATATATTCGCAGAACCTTTGATCTAAAAGGTTGTTATTACAAATAGAGTGTTGTTAATATCTTAAATGTGCATTTAACTAAGCGCGAGTTTATTGCGCGGCGCCAAAGCACAGAGAAAAACACTTTTTAAGCATATGTGTGACTGAAGATAATGTTGTTGTTATGCTATCTTGTATTTCCGAGCTTCCGCTTTAAAAAATGTTCGGACGCTTTTGTAGGATAGATGCGCTCGGCATGGAGAAACGCATTACGGGTATTGCGTGTTCTAGTGTTATACAGTTCTATTTAGAGGCCTATATACACTATAAGATTATTATGGTCGCAAGTCGGTGTTGTAATCCTCTACAATAAGCTTGTGTGTTTGTATATAAGTCGACACAATTCGGAAAAAAGCCTTATGTTCCGGTTAGGTTATAACCGTCCGGATTGGAGCCAAAGGTCAAATAGGCATAGATTCAACAAGGCATTATTACCCTTAGCGGTGATCTAAATAATCATTTTGTAGTACTTAATCTTGTAAACAACAATAAATCATCGAAATTTTACACCTAGACATTTTAGTCTTGTGAAATATGTTAATTCTGCATTTTAAAAACAAGTTTTACTTTCTGTTTTTACTTAATAGCATACTTTAATATATTAAATAAATATTAGTTACTCTCTTGTATTATCATCGTAAGCTGAGCGCGTTCGCACGAGTCATCAAAAAGTGTTTTATACGACCAGGTGCAAGTTGGACCAGGACCAAACAATCCTTACACACACGCTTAGGCGAAGTTTGCGTAATAGCTAAAGTCAGAAGAAAAGAAAATCGGTTGTGTCCTTGAGCAAGGCACTTTACGGACATTGCCTGAACCCAGCGGATTATTGGGTTCTATCAAATTGAAGGAACGTGTCTATCATACACAACACACTGCAATAGCTCCGGTAACCCGACGATGGGCGCGAGGTGATCTGATGATTGTCCGTGTGTTAACCCCCTTATTTTTCCCATTCACGGGGATAAACATGAATATCCCAAGTTACTTCATCTTCAGTTCAAAGACAGTTGTTGTTACATAAACTATTGACAACGTCGTCGAATAGATGTTGCGTCGCTATTTGATATTGTTTCATTTTACCACAATAGAGTTGGCGACTCATATAGCTAGCTACGTGTGATACTTGAGATACTGGGGTAATGTGATATCATTGTTATTCACCGTATGATTCATTGTTGTTTATTCTATCGTCCAAGCTGTCGAAACCAGTCCAGTCAATATATTGTTGTAATAAATAAATGTTTTGAACTTTCATAAATGTTATGGCCCCAACATACGTCACCATACGTCAAGCGACCACCGCTACGTTATTATGCGTGGTTTGACGTGACAAACGCGCGAATTACTGGGATTGTATTGTTCTTGTGCTACTTCCAACGTCATCGTTGTGCATACACAACGATTGATGTAATTTTATACGAAATTGTCTTTTCGAAAACAACAATTTCCGACTTATTGGAAAATAGTATCAAAACTATCAGAAAAGTATCAGGGGTTCAATAGTTTTATATTTTAAGCAAATTTACTTTAGCATATCATTAAACGTAGCCACATGCCTCAGTAGGCACCTACAGTGCAAAGTTGTTGCTTGGACAAGTGCTTACCCCGTCGCCATTAATGTCGCCTTCCTTGAAAAACTTCTCCGACGCGAAAATCACCGACAACTTCAACTCTGGAAACTTTTCCCCAACATTCTGTGAAGAACCTCATATTAGTGATGTTTGTAATATTTATGCAACGTGGTTATTGTATTTGTACTAACTGTTGGGAAAACGTACAACAACCAAATGAAAGCAAAACTATAGTACTCGTCTATATTGATAACCAACATAAAATATGTAAATATGAAATTTAAAGTTATATCAATTCCTTTCGGATGTTAAAAATGCTAAAATGAACCCAAACAGTACAAAATTTGCTGAATGAACCCAAACAGTACAAAATTTGCTCTAAATGCTGAAATTACTTCAAGAAATGCAAGTCTTTCTGCGATCTCTTTCCGCGGGTCGATTTGTGGGTCGAGAGGTGGCGAATCAGACTTTGTTTCTACGGTCGCGGTGGATGTGGGTGGTTTCTTCGGTTGGTTATTCGGGGTTGATTTAGCAGGTTGTCGACCACGTCCGGCTGTCTTAGGACGACCCAACATCGGACTTCTGCTGCCGGCAGCTGTTCGTGGTCGCGGAACATTCAGCTTGTTGGCCTTGAAGGTGGAAGGAGGTTGGTTGTTCTGAACAGGCAATCGTCAGATCACCTCGCGCCCATCGTCGGGTTACCGGAGCTATTGTAGTGTGTTGTATATGATAGACACGTTTCTTCAATTTGGTAGAACCCGTTAATCCGCTGGGTTCAGGCAATGTCCGTTAAGAGCCCTGCCCAACACCGGTAACCATCGGGTTACCGGAGTTGATATACTATGTTGAGTATGAAGATGTTCAGTTTTAGTAGAACCCATTAATCTATTGGTTCCGGTCGAATGCCAGGACAGGATATATGGAATAAAGAGACTTGGACCAGTTTCGATCATTTACCCGGTTAGACAAGTCCCGATATTGTGACGTCATACCAGGTTTTTAATAAACCTTTCAGCTTGGACCATCTATCAATATATAACATGGTCCTGCCGCCGTGCAAATGGCGGTATGTTAGTCAAAGCTACAAAGCTTTTATAAGTTGTGTCATTGGACGAGACATCTGATGAACACAACAATATCTAAAACCCAATGTCTCCATTGTACAATCCGCTTCGTCATGGCTCTAGTAACGTCGGATGTTGGTCATATCTGCAACCTGATACTTCAGCTGTATGGGGCGCCGTAAAAATTCAAATTATTGAGCAATTTAGCTAAATCGTCAACTTGTCTGTCGATTTAGAAACTCGACTCCGCGATTTATTGAGCGTTTGTAAAAACTGATTTTTCTTTACAAACGGCGCCGCATACAGCTGGTACTATATTCACATCGGTTCATACCGCTTGTTGGTTGGACAAGAGAGCTGCTTTCTCGGCCACCAATTCCGCGTTTGCTTCCTTCAATTGTTTGATCTGCTCATGGAGATCGTAAACCTTTGCTTTGTATTTTTGAATTTCGGCTTCCTTCGATTTCAAGTCGAGACGAAGATTGTCTTTTTCCTGGAGAACATGCTTATTGACAACAAATAATATTTATCTTAAAGTATTGCTGATGCAAAGCGATGAGTCTATCCAACAATATATGATTGTCAATGTACCAACTATTCATGAGAATATATCCAGATATTTGTTCACACCATATGTGCTCACCTTTACGTATTCAATAAGAATGTCGTCGGAACTTGTTTCTACCATGTTGTTACTTTTAATCGCAATAGCAACACTTACAGCATCAATATAGGCAACATTTAATCTATATCCTTAAGTACTAGTGCTCCTGAAACATAGATATACTTCATCAAGCCTGTTACATTTATCTTAAATCTTGTATCGCGTATATCTCATTGAGCAAGACGCCTCACCACCCATTCATCGGAAATGACTGGGAGATACGCTGTTATAATGTTATGTTCGGCTTGAAAGAATCATATGATCCGGGGGGTCAGGTTTCATCCAACTGCACAATGGCGCGTGAGAGTCTACACGGTCGAAGTTGATACGCGAACATAATGATTGAGTTGCTCCTGGGGCCAAGAGGGCGGGATTTATGCCACATGGGTTGAATTTCTTTCGTATTACCTTGGGAAATCAGCGTAAAAAATAATTCAAATTATATACATTTGAATACTATAGTAGTTAGCCTATTTCTTGACATAATAATGGCAATAATGAAAATAGTTAGCCTATTTCTTGACTTGACATAATGGCAATAATGAAATAACGAATCACTAGTATAGCTTACAATGGTGGTTGCGGTGGTGGTAGTACCTAATCACTCTAGCTTTATCTTATACAAAGTGTTTAAAGTGTTGAAGTTCACTATCAATTTGAGAAACTTTGTTTGGTGATGGACCCATTATGGGTTCCGAAAAACAGCTTGGTGAGTTAGTACATCGTCTTTCAACCGAAAGGTTAAACATTTGAAACTTGTCGGTTGTGTCTTTGGACAAAGCACTTAGTGGACATCGCTCCAAGGACCACTGTGTTATTCTCAAAGGAAAGTCTTAATCAAAACACAACACTCTGCAATAGCTTTGCTAAGGAAACGGTGGGCCGAGTTAATCTGACGATTGCCGTGTGTTAATCCCCATGCCTATTCCTATTTACGGGAATAAACATGGATGTCCAATCCCATACAAAGAACAGGTTTTAATTTCTACGGACAAACTAGTATTTTGTAGCTCGTATACGAAGGATTGGCGAGCAGCACATGACAGATACACCACTTATATGTTATGCAGAAATAAGTAACACGTCGTTTGAATATAACAATTAAGTGTAAAACACAACCAATCTCCTAATTACCATCCCATCCCAAACGATCTGACGTCGCACTTTTCCTTTTCTACACGATTAGAAATCCCGCTTTTTATTTTTAAATAATAATGACGTCACCCTATAATGCTTGAACTGTGTGTCACGCATGAGTTGCTTTCCGACAAGTCCTGTCATGAGAGGGAACGAATTACACCGACAGCTTTCTGTGTGCTTTGCATCTATACTTCCTTACCAGGAACCCATTGGTAGCCTCAATATGTCAGTTGGTGTGCAGTATGTCGCCCTCACGTGGACAGATGAATTGAAACTCTGTTGAAGAGCACGGAATTAAACCAACGACCTCTTAGTCTGGTTGCCCACTTCACAAGCGTATGTTTGGCCATCGATGTCATAATTCAGTAAAATCAATCTTTCATCTGGCCAAGAGTGTCACAAGTCAGCTCCTTACGCCACCAAGCGGTAAATAAGGTAGCGTATAGAATGTAGAGTCGAATTATGACACACCTGGCGAGGTGAAAGGTTACCAGCGCGCTGGTAAATTAACGGCGCGTTGATTTCACTAAGATGATATAAACCTACTACTATACAAAAACCATGGGTTTCGAGACTTGGCTCGGTAAAAAAATCGAAACCTTAACGATTTAACGGTATAATATAAAAAACAACAACAAAAACGGTCAATGTTTTTTGTTAGCAAGTTAATTGCGCACTGGTAATTTATAAACGCGTACTTAATTTGTGGACGCGTTGACAATTTTGCCGCACGATGGCGTGAATAGTCGAATTTTGACACTTTGGCCAGGTGGAAGCTTAGCAGCGCGCACTTAAATTAGAAGCGCGCTAATTTTACCGAATTATGACATTGATGGCCAACCATACAAGCGCTACAAATGAGCTTACGGGTCGAACATAATAAAATTAATACTCGTAGTACTATCCCATTGGTGGTTCTGGAATTAGTATCGAATTATAGATGACGTATAACCAATTAATAGACCTCTAAATGCGGCTGGAAGTGACCTGTGGCATTCTCTTAGTCATGGTTTTTAAACGAGTGTTTTGCTGAGTAACAATGGTGGTGATTCCCCAATGTTTGTTTGGTTGAAAGCAGCATGTGCTAGGCTGCGCGCCGGTGTTCTCGTTTAGCTGTAAAGTTTTGTAATCGTGGAACAGTGCTTTGTGAAATAAAAGTGTTGATTGTGCATCTGCTAGCTGTTTGTTGGGAAAATGTTCACCACACAGTCAAAATTTCACGTCATCTTAAAAAATAGGAAATTTTTAATCGGCATAGTTTTTAATTCGCATTAGGCAAGAAATGTTTAACTTATCGGACATTTTTTGTTTTAATTTTGGGCGCAAAATCAATCTGTTTAGTTTTAGATTAGTTTATTTTTCACTCCTTCGTTATTTATTTATTTTTCGTTTATTTATTTTAACATTTTGTTTGTTTTGTTCTTTTTGTTATTTATGGTGCACTTTTACACACTTCTAAATAAGTGTTAAATCAAATGCATCAGTGTTATGCAATTTGTGTGTAAGAATGAAAATATTTAATGTAAATATGCCCCGGTAAGTGTGCTTGAAACTAAAAATGTCATCCGACATTAGTGGAATTTTATTTTAGGTTTTTTTTCTTTTTTCACTCTGGTCCACGCTTTCGAGCAACACCTTCTCCTAAAGCCGTCTCCCCCTCAGTACTGGTCTCGCTTTACCGCACACTTTTCTTCAGGGCTCTATATCATTTGGTCTTAATTAAATTTTGTTTGCACATTATTGTTCTTTCGCCTAGGTTTGGCGGCCGCGTCCGCTATATTTATTAAATTATATCCTTTTTATTAATGACGTGTTTTAACGACTGTTCGTTTTGCCGTCTTTTCCCGTTTCTGTATCGTGATTTGATTCGTTTGCCATTATTTAACTGGGGCCAAAAATGATTAAACTAAACTAGTAAAGAAAGTCGCCGCCAAAACGCGTTATTTTTTACACTTTTTAGTCTGATGGTATTTCCATAGGGGTTTTGTAACATTAAGGATTGATGTAAATTACCATTATATGAGCGAGCAGTGATAATTAGACAATCTCTTCTTGCAAAACTGCACGAAAAAGACACGAAATTCCTGTCACGGGCGTTACGCAAAAAAAGGAAAAAAAAACAAAACGTTGTGAAATCAATATTCTTTCGATATCAAAGTCCGTAATAATTTAAACATAAAAGCGAAAGATGGCTGAAAACGATAGGCTACAGATTAAGGCCCGAAGGCTTTCCAAGAAATGATTAACGCGCGTATTTTGATGGCTCGCTGGAAATGGTTATGTAAGTTTTTCCTACGGGCATGAACCGTATATAGCTTGTCTGATTAAACTTACATAATGTAAGGTGATCAGTACAGTTAGGTTAAGTTTGCACATTGCAAATTATACCATTGGCGAAAACAATTTGTGTGTATTCTGTATATGACATGTGTCCAGTTAATGAATTGATTGATTTAATGATTTTCGTGCATTTGCATCTGTTGACAACATATGATAGCAGTTAGTTCGATAACTATTCTAAAAAGGATAGCGGTTTAAAATTATACAATAAAGTAAGGTTAGTAAGCTATAATATCCTAGGAAATCCGTCAGCGTGTATTAGGTTTACTAACTAATAACGATTAGTTATATAATCGACGTAACATGAGTTCGTATGTTTTATTCTGGTCACGTGGATAAAAGTTGGTTAAATTTCGGCGGTCGCAAATGCTATATAATATGGGTTGCGGCCGTATAATATAAAAATAATATATATAGGGCTATCCTAGTATTTGATTGGTAATGGTATTAATTAACTAACGCCCCTTGGATTTTCCCTAATATGAGAATAAAACATCAATAACATTTCCTAACTATTGTATTTTGTTTTTATTGTTTATTTCTCAACAAATGTAAATATACCGGTCAATCTTACCAGCGTTACATAGCAAATTTGAATTGAAATACACGTTTTACAGGATAGTCTTAATCTATAAGTACTAAAGTATAGTACTTATTGTTGTTTGCTATCAGGTTTAGTGGAAATAATGTCGTCATCTGGATATTGGGTTAAGACGGCACGTTTGGACAATGGTTCTATTGGTACATTGTCCCCCACGAATGATAAAATGAACACAATATTTGTTGGCGTTTTGACAGGTCAGTTTAATATATGATATAGCCTATATATATATATTAGCCTATATGTAATAAACGTCAACATTACTATGGTACATTACTTTGTTATGAGGGAAACAAGTATGACAGTGGGGAAGGAGGAAAACTGCATGATAAAACTGCAAAAACTAATTCCAACCCTGCTCCAAACATTGATCTTAATGTGCAAACTAATCACATTCCAATCACTACACCTTTATCTTCATCGTCTTTATCTTAGATTGCAGTTATCCTTTCCCCCCTTTTAAGTACTCTACTGTTAGTGTTATAATGTCAAGCCCAATACAATTTATTTTTAAGATAGTAACTTACAGTACTGCACATGCAAGATCTTGTGCATGTATGTATCAGAGCCTGCAGCATGACATCATATCCTTACAAGAAACAGATATATGACCCTGATATCACCCCATATCTTTTCATATCTATTAAAGTTAATTGCTTCAGAAATTTAGCATATATATAGTAGGCCTACTGTACCTAATTTAGAATATTTTTGTCTGTAAGTTAAATGTAGTAATTTTATGACCACTGACCACATGTGTACAGTCTACATACGCCACAAATGATATTACCACAAATAACCAACCAATCCACCCACAGTAAGTGATAGATGTTCCAGAGGTGAATCAGAGGACGTAAGCGGTCCAACATTGCAAAAACTTATCACCGAAATCAAAAGGTGAAATACTAAGTGTCAATACACTCACTATAAAGCTGTGCTTATTTTAAGGTTTGCCAATGTATAATAGGTTAATGGTAGCAATGCAATTATTCCTATTTGCTGAAAAATATGTTAGTTCCAAAATTGTTGTTGAGATGCAATTTCCAATTTAAATTGGAAATGGCCTGAATATATAACTTATTGCCAGCTTTATATAATGATACAATATTTTTGCTTATACCTGTTAATGGGAAAAAGGAGCGCTATTGCAAGGTCAACCATCAAATTATCTCCACCTAATAATGAGGGGCTACCATGGCTCTTGTAGTAGGTTGTATATAATTGAGATGTCTAATCTGTTATCCACTGGGTTTAAGCGATTTATGCTAAGTGCATTCCAAGAATAGAACCGACCAGCTGTCTGCTGGTTTTGATCTGTTCCAGTTTTTAGACCCATAATGCCACTGTGTTATATCGCCTCAGCGTGTTGCTCAAGGACACAACCGACAATCTAGCTGCAAGTTTTGATCTTATCATAAGTGTTCTACTGTAACTGGCTGGACAAGTTCGATGTCTAATTTATACAGATGTATATTGATAACCTGTTTTCATTTATAGGTTTCAAGTAGTCATTAAAGTCTACAAAATAGTTCCAGATGAAAAGACTGAAATAAAGGTACCGTACATTACCAATTATATCAAACGACAATTTAGCTACAGTTATTCATTTAGCTTGATACCAGTTATTTATGTGTATTTTAACCATATGGTGACTTTGTGGTTTTTATGAGCACAGCATAGTTTTATCTGACCGAAGGCAAACTCTTTTACAATTATATACTGTTACTGTTATATATATAATTACCGGTACTGAGTGAAACCACATTCACTTTCTCAGTCGACTCTTCAAGACTGGAGCGATCGACTGAACTTAAACCTGATCCTCACCACTGGAGGGACAGGTTTTGCCGAGCGCGATGTCACACCAGAAGCCACCAGAATGGTCATCGAGAAAGAAGCAAACGCCATGATGGTAGCCATTGCAGTAGCTTCACTCAAATTCTCTCCCAATGCAATGTTATCAAGGTAGAATGGTAATTTAAATAAGCCTTGTTTAGTTGCACAGTTTTATCTTAAACTATTGATGTGCTTTTGTTTGAAAAGAACTAAGAAACATTTCATCATTTTAAATAGAGTTCTGTATACTAAGGTTTTGTTGACCGCACTTCTCCACAAATGCCCCTTTGTAATAATCCGATGTACAAGTCAGGCAATTTTACCTTATGTTCTTGATTATTCAAAATGCAGTCCTCGAAATTCGCCACGGCAAAAGGCAATTGCCGTGGGGTTTGCCGTGGACTTTTGCCAAATTAACAAAAGTCCACGGCAAAAAAAATGCCGTGGGTTTTTTTGATCAATTAATAATTGTTTTTTCTTTAGATCACTTACTAATTGCAAAAAAACTGTCAAAATATAAATAAAATAGTTTCAAAGCGCACGGCGGCAGTTTTATTAAGTTTTTATGAAATTACAATGTTCAAACACAAAACTCGAAACTTAAAATTCAATTACGCTAGCAGCCAGCTGTCAATCAAATCTCCGAGAGACTACGTCCCTTTGATCGTTGCACGCCGATTTGCTGAGTTGACAATTCGGCAAATTTAATTAGATAAATATATGGAGCGTGTGTCTGGCAATCGCATGTATTTCCTCATTTGGTATTATTGTATTTTTTTCTTTTAAACTGTATATTAAGATACAATTTACCGATCTAAATGTGAATATTGGGGAAGTTTACTATAGAACTTGTTCCGCAGAAAATATACATTTAAAACAAGAACGAAATTAGGCTTATTGCCGCAGAGCAATGACGTTTGTTACCACGTCCAATATTAAAACACGAAGAGCGTAATAGATAAAGCTTGCATTTAAAAGCGCCGATTAATCAGATTTCACCGCGGACGCGTGATAAGGTATTAGTGTTGAGTCTACCGCCTCGTACCGCGTATTTAAATGGACGTTGACGTTTAGGCGCATCCCCAAGCAAATGTTAAATCGAAAATTACGACGGCGTGACGTCATGCATACTCGACAATTACGACGGTGTGAAATAATGCCCGTTTGACCGGCGCTTTTTTAATTTGACCGGCGCTGTTTGTTTGTTGCCGGTCTTATGACAGGCACCTTTAAATAATTATTTTGCGGTCGGGGTATCCGTTAAGTGTTTTTGACATGTGCCCTAGCTTACAGACTAATATTGCGCAATTGGCTCTTGTCCAAACGCACCTTAAGCGCGGCGTAGCCCTAATTAGAATAAACTTACCTCCGGATTTTGCGATTATTTAGTACCGGTTATATATCCACGGCATTTTGCCGTGGGCTTTTACGTTTATACGATTTCCCACGGCATTTTTTTTGCCGTGGACTCCGCAAACGAATTTCGAGGACTGAAAATGCTATAGTTTTCACACATTGACTTTCGTACTGTATTAGGCTTGATGTACCTGAAAACAATGCATTGATTGTGTAACTCAACATTGTGAAATGTATAAAGCTGACTTGAATTAAATTTGAGCCACTAATTCAATTTAATACTTGGGGGATTGCATACAAAGTGTTGATGTGCAGACAATCATTGATAAAGTTTAAAAGTCGATATTATGGATGGTGCAAAGTTTTGCGTTGTGTATGTAGCTATTGCAGCATAGTGTATGCAGGTGTTATATAATTAGTTAGATATTATATACATAGATGAAATATTGTAATTTAAATTATTTTATATGGTTTGGTGAACTTTGGTTGACTGACTTGACTCATATAAAATTCCCCGATTTGATCTTGATGGCCAACGGTTTGCGAATACAACCACGTTGAGGGTAAGGATTGAACTCCAAACCCACCACTTTATAACCACGGTAGTTGCACCTCACTACCATAATTATCTCAACTAATTGTTCCACAGAGCTGTGTGTGGGATCCGTGGTTCAACTTTGATCATTAATCTGCCTGGAAGTGTGAAGGCGTCATCTGTAAGTTTGTTTGGCTTCTTAATCTGGAAAATGTGTTAAGTTTGTTTGGCGTAGTAATTATTAATTTCACATTTGTAGGGCATTGTAAGCCGTTTTGCTTTATTTCTTAATCAATGCCCAAGTAATATACATATCAACAGGAATGCCTTAGAGTTGTGTTGCCAAGCCTCCCCCACGCTTTATCCCTGTTGAAAGGTGAAGTGAAGAGAATCAGCAAAGACCACATGGAGTTACCCCAAGATGGTGCAGCCACATACGCAACGCGGATTGAAGCTGCCAACCAGAGTTTGCCGATGAATGACGTCCATGTGGTGAGTTACAATGTACCCAGGATTCCAAGCATGGGTTGAGGGGGGTAGGAATGTCTAATTAATCCAAAGTTGTAAAATGCCTGGCTCCAAAGTTTGTTTGATTTTGAACTTGTTTTAAAATGCAAAAAAACTTTGTATGGCGGTTCAGTTCGCTCTGGAGTTTGAGATATTCATGGCATTTTGTAACGAAGTTTTTCTTGCCAGTGTGATGGTATGTAAAAATAATCTTAACATGTATAGCTAGGTGGCTTCCTTGCACATTTCCATAGCTGCCGAACCTTGATTGTGGGCATGAAGTACTGTGACAAATACCCGTGTTGTAAAAACCGTTAGTTTCACAACCCTGGGGAAATGCAGGAGACATATATGCTTGCTGATATGTCTATAAAGTAATAGAGGCATATAACTCGCCGGCTTTAATTACTCAGCACGTACTCAATGTTCTGTACAAGTATGTGTGCAATTTAAATGTTACAAACAGCATTTTCTGTGTACATGGATGGGAGGCATCTGGAAATACCGGCAACTGTTCAAAAGTCGGTTGCTTTTTGTCAAGCCAAGTCAGAGCCAAGCCATATATTCTTGGCATCCATTCCACCAATGCTTCATAGGATTTTTATTCAGTTTGATTTTAAGAATTTCTATTTTTCTAGTTATCGAGCATTACATTGGAGCAGCATGTTCCTACCCACGTGGTTTCAAGCGATTCTGGATTGCTTTCTGCAGACGAGCTTAACACCATCAGTGTGGATTTCACCGATGAGCTTTCGTCCAATGTAATGTATTCATCTAATGTAATGTATTCATCCAATATAATGTATTATATTGCATTGATTATGTAACCCCAATCATTGTCTTGGTCACATAATTACCTGTATTAAAAATAACTCCCTAATTCCAGCATTACAGTTACACTAAATATTATGTTGTGCAAAATAGCTTAGACAGCGTGAATACAAGCATGCATTACTTTGCCTGGTGCCCTGGTAATCCCACATATAGATCCCACATATAGATCCCACATATAGATCCCACATATATAGATCCCACACATATAGATCCCACATATATAGATCCCACACATATAGATCCCACATATAGATCCCACATATAGATCCCACATATAGATCCCACACATATAGACCCCACATATAGATCCCACACATATAGATCCCACACATATAGATCCCACATATATAGATCCCACACATATAGATCCCACATATAGATCCCACATATAGATCCTAGCATCCTACTAACACGAATATCTACAACACAGGACCCAAACATGACGAAAACGTCGATGCCACTCGATGTACAATCCGAACGAGACTCAAGTGAGTTATTCCCAACCATCTGTGCATAGTGTTCCTGTGGACTGTGATAGTGGTTTGCAACCATACTTCGGGTTCATCTATAGGTTCAAAATCGAAGGAATGTGTGAATCATATACAACACACTGCAATAGCTCCGGTAACCCAATGGTGGGGGCGAGGTGATCTGACGATTGCCCGTGTGTTAACCACCTTGGTTTTCCCATTCATGGGGATAAACATGAATATCCAATCCTTCGAATGTTTATTCCCCACCCCACTTAAACACCCATCCACAGGCACCCCCACCCCACTTAAACCCCCATCCACAGGTACCCCCACCCCACTTAAACACCCATCCACAGGTACCCCCACCCCACTTAAACACACCATCCACAGGTACCCCCACCCCACTTAAACACCCAACCACAGGTACCCCCACCCACTTAAACACCCATCCACAGGTACCCCCACCCCACTTTAACCCCCATGACACAGGTACCCCCCATAACACAGGTACCCCCCATAACACAGGTACCCCCCATGACACAGGTACCCCCACATAACACAGGTACCCCCCATGACACAGGTACCCCCACCCCACTTAAACACCCAACCACAGGTACGCCCATATACAAAGTAGCACGACGGCACCGCACCTCCCCCTACCCACTCGCATCCATGGACGAAGCTTTCTCATCGATTCTGAGGAACGCCGTCCCACTCCCAATCATATCCAAGCACTACAGCGGTAAGCATGGAATGAGGTGTTCAATCACATCAGCATCAACATGTGTTGTCCATCAAAAGTACCGCACAATGTAACTACATGTTGAACCCCCAGATGCAATGGACCACGTTCTGGCCGAAGATATCCGAGCCAAATCCCCCATCCCCCCATTCCCGGCGTCCATTATGGATGGATATGCTGTCATTGGTGGGTTGGTGTGTTGTGGTGCATTTGGAGTTATATTGATGGTTTGTGTTGAATCATGGTTTGCAATCTTGGGTTCTCATGAACACCTCGCGGACATATAAATTATGCATAACGAGCATTGCTTATCTGGAACCCTGCAACATTAGTTGCTGCATGTATGTAACTATAAGGGAGGTTTGGTTGGTGTGAGACATTCTATATTTGCGTTCACAAGTCATATCATACCTTATGCATTGTGTGTCTAAATATTTATGTTCTATCCTAAAAACACATATTATTACACTTTATAAAGATTTTAAAAATGATAAGAAACTCCTAAAAATTATATCAAATTGACACAATAGCACATTACCCATATTATATGGTTGATTATCTAAATACAATCGTTGTATCATTGCAGCCTCTGACACCCCATGTGACCTAAATGTGGTCGGTTCATCGGTATGCGATCGCGACAACTGCAACCACAGCAACGGGGTGACGGTGGAGAAAGGTCAAGCGTTCAGGATCACCACTGGGGCACCACTACCTGTTGGAGCCAACGCTGTGGTTCCTGTGGAAGATACTTTGCTGCTCAAGGAGACTGATAATGTAAGTTGGTTGGTTGTGCTGTTGTGGGGGGGGCAATCTTGTTTAATCTTGGGTTAATGTAGTTTTCGATAACCTATGTTTGCAAACCAAGTCAGCCGCATGACTGGTCCAACACCAATAAGTCAATGTGGCAGAAATGGATTTGGAATATTTGTGGGCAATGTGGTTGATCAATGCCTAAGTTATGGAAATTATCAATGTTTTGGTTTTTGTTGAACAAGGGAATTTTAAATAAAAAGAAATTGAAGGACTTGGACATAAATCATGCTGTGGGGGTTCCCCTACTATGAGATCACCCCCCTATGTTACTCCAGGGGCGCGAGGAGCTAGAAGTTCGAATCTTGAAGTTGGTACGAGCAGGTGAGAGTGTTCGACCCATAGGTTGCGACATCAAGACTGGGGAGGTGGTCATCAAGTCGTCCACCAAGATCGGTCCGTCCGAGTGTGGTATCCTCGCGTCGGTTGGAGCCACCACCGTGAAAGTTCATCAGAAACCGACGGTCGCCGTGTTCTCCACTGGGAGTGAAGTGAGACTTTGTTTATTCCTTTATAAGCTGAAGATGTACTGAAGGATTTATCAAATATTGCAATAAATAACTGGGTTCAATCGTATTTTAACAGCTAAATTGTGAAAACAACTCATTAATTTAACTCTTAACCTCCTGTTGTTCTATATTTTTAGCATTTTTTAAGGTTTTTGTTATCTTGCGTGTGCCATGCTTTCCAGAGTGTATACAGCACAACGGCAATTAATATGTCACAGAAAATAAAATAGTTTGTATATTGCAAAGTAAGGTAATAATTTAGGTGGAAACGAAAATGCAATGTTCATGGAAATGAATGTAATTAAAAAAGCAGTGAATTGAACTTGTTTCGCATGTCTGACCCAAATATATTCGCGGAATGCACATCAAGATTTCAACCCCCCCACCTAACCTTTTATCCCGACATCCCCCCCACAGCTAGCACCCCCCCCACCTAACCCACCTCCCCCCCCCCACAGCTAGCATCCCCAGAGACGGAGAACCTGGGTCCGGGGGAGATCAGGGATTCCAACCGGATCCTCCTCATAACAACCCTCCAATCGAACAACTTCAAAACCTTGGACTTCGGGATCGTACCGGACAAACCTGGGGAGTTGAAAGCCGCGTTGCTGTCCGCTTGTGAGAAGGGTGGGTTGTTTGTTGGTGGTAGTTCATTCCATGGTATTTGTGCAATAGCCTCCCTCAGTTTGATTTGAAAATAAAATGTTCAAACATCTTCGCTGGAACACCACTGTGTGTGAATAATTCCTCCTGTGTGTAATATTCGTGTTTATCACTGTGATAGTGAAAATCAAGGGGGTTAACACACGAGCAATTGTTAGATCACCTTGCGCTCATCGTCGGGTTACCGGAGCTATTGCAGTGTGCATATGATTGATCCTTTGTTTTTGGGCCACTATTAACAAAACATTACAAATGTATGTTCTAGTCAATGTCACTTAAAGTGCGTTGTACCAACCTAGTGGTGTTGAATGTGTGGATTGGTGTATGATACAACACATGCAAAACTGCCCCTGGGTTGGTGCACATCAATATCAAGTTGTGATTGTAATCCCACAACATCACAATCTTCATTATGATGTCACAGCTGATGTTGTCGTGACAACGGGAGGCGTCTCCATGGGGGAGAAAGATTTCCTGAAAGAAATTCTCGTCAACATTGGAGCTAAAATCGAGTTTGGACGGGTGTTTATGAAACCTGGGTCAGTGTGTGCTTGCGGTGTTGAAATTAAGATGAATTATTGAACGAAAACAAATGTGATGAAATAACCATATTGTCATGTGTCTCATGTGGTAACTTCATGTTTATCCTAGGAAGCCAAGCACGTTCGCAACATTGCAATCTGGAGATCGAAAGAAGTGTATTTTCGCCCTTCCTGGTAAGTTTGGTGCTTGGTGATGGGTGAATATGGATTCCATGATAATTGTGATGTTGGGACTGTGGTAGTTCATCTATATGCGACACCAAGGATAGTTATGTACTATTGAATGTGTAATACTTCCTAACCACCAACACAACCCAAAAACACCAAGGATAGTTATATTGAATGATTGATTGTTCCAACGCAGGGAACCCAGTATCGGCCGTAGTGACATGCAACCTGTTCGTTCTACCAGCGTTGAGGAAACTCAGTGGATTCCTGGAGCCGAGACCGACCATTCTCAGCGCGAAGGTTGGTACAGCTTGTCATAATACATGGTTGATACAACTTGCCGCCATTATTATACTCCTGGAAACTAACTGTGCTAATCTTGGAATCGGCTTTTGACAATTGTAGCACCACACTTTGCCGACCGAGTATTAACAACTTTAGCATATTTTATTGCCGAAAGTTTGATAATATTAAATATTCCTGGTTGTTTTACACTTATTTATCGTACTAACTGCTCCAACTCCGAACTTGGTAAAATATTAAACGTTTACCCCCATGTACCTGACCACCCCCCCCTCCCATCCCCAGTTATCATCGGAAGTCCGACTTGACGCGCGACCCGAGTACCAACGCGTCCAGCTGCGATGGGAACCGCAGGAACCGATCCCATGGGCGCAAAGCACCGGACGACAAGTCAGCAGTCGATTACTCAGTATGCTGACAGCCAACGCACTGCTGATGCTTCCACCACGATCCGATACTTGCACTTCCATTAAACGAGGGGAAATCGTCGACGCGATGGTCATTGATCGGTTTTAATTCGTTGAATATATTTTTTATGGATCTTTGTGTGATTATCATATCGTGTGGTTCCATGTTTTAATGTTTGTTTTATAAGTCACCATTCACATGTATAAACTACTGGTTGTAATTTATTTAAAACTGCCCAAAGTTTAGCAGTATATAAATGTTTACACTATTTCTTACTTCACTGGCATTTTGAGCATTTTATCATGATCTCATTGGAATCTAATATTCTGTGATTTTGGTTGTTCATATTCCTATTCGAACCCCGGTTTTCACCAATTATGCTTTTAATCAAATATCATGTTTCACTTAAACATTATCTACCATCGTGCGCGTTACACCATTACCTGCATAAGCGCGCCATGTTGCCGGATATGTCGTTGTAGATAATTCTCGAATATTGTTGATTGTCATGTCACTGGTGGCAGATATATTGATTGTGACGTATTAATTGAACAATACGTTTGGATTATTTTAACAAGATTGAACGATCAAAATATTTGTGATGTTATTGGTCAGTTGTGTTCCAACGAGTGATCAAGTTACTTTGACACCTTCAGAAGCCGTTCGACCAATTATTCTCCCTATCTCTCCAATGCAAACTGACCTCACAAAAACAGCTGTCACTCAAAATCCTGACATAGAAAGTCTTTTATTTTTAACAATTTTTGTAAGCAAGGGTAATGAGTAATTTTTCAGTGGTTTTGTAAACTTTCCGCATCTTTTAATTAAGGAACGAAAATGAAATAACTGTTTCATCTGTACTGTACATCGCATATTCAATAAAATTGGTTAAAAGTTGCGTCTGGTCTTTAAAACGTATCCCGCTGTCCACGATATGATTTGCCGAAATATTGAAATGGACACAAAGTAATTGTCTCCAGTGCAACTGCTTTGCGGATAAAAACGAGCTCTGTGGTGCAACTTGACACTTTCCATCAAATGTACTTTGTGTTGGATTATTAAGGATATTCCTCTTTCATCCACTTAAATGGAGAAACAGGGAGAGTTACCATACGGGTAATCTTCAGATCAACGCGCGAATACGAAAAGATTCTCATTTCTCACCCGACTGACTGGAACTCCATGTATTTGGGTTCCATATGTAAAATAGGAGACATGTTGTTTTCGTCCGTGTTTTCTTTTTTTATATTTATTTTCGGCGTTAATCGATTGAGTCATGTCACCCAGAAGTCCTAAAGAAGGGGTGATCAAATCAAAAACCTTGGAATTTGTTAGACTACGTGGTAAAGAAGTTTGAATTCAAGAGCGATGATTGAAATAAGTTTGCTGATGACTAAGGGGAATTCCCTTGGGCTTACAACTTGAACGCCGATTGTACAAATTTCGATCATGTTATTTCACAATTCGTGACGTTTCAATCCAATCCGCAAGTACCGCACTCAGCAAACGTCTACTGCACCCAGCGGATTAATACGGGTTTACCAGGATGGTTGCGAGGTAATCTGACTTGATGTAAAAAAACACAAGTTAAAATGACTTTAAAACACTTTTTATTCCGGATGTAACTGGGGCATTGGAAGTAAGAAAGTCAGAGTAGCCTAATCGAACACCGAAGTTCTAACACTTATTTTAAAAGGAGGAATTATAAGCCCAAAGGAATTTCCCGGAGTCGTCAATAACAAAATCGATCATCAAATTTCAGTTTTTGGTGTTTAAATACAATAAAGTAAAAATTGCCTGGTAAAATATCCTAAAATGTAGGATTTGTTTCTGAATCGTGAACGTGAGAGTCATGCTATGTTCCACTGACATCCCCCACAATGAGGTATCAGACTGAAACAGCATATATTTGCGGGTATAACGCTATATTGATACACAGAAATGGACATATTTGGAAATAAGCCTAGGAAAATTACCCGTATGTAGCCCCTTATCCACTAGAAGGAATAATGGAATCGTAATGAAACTTGGTTTATAAAATACAAATTGTGGTTAGGGACCATGCAGCATGAATATATGGCATACAATGTGTTTTACAAATAGTGGTGGTTAAACACGTGGTTGACACTCTCTAGTTATTTTAATAAAAATGAAATAAAGTACGAATTAACCTAGGGGAATTCCCGCCAGCCATTGAAATGACGCAGGTTATTATTCTTTGTAAGGCAAGTTTACAACAACCCCCATGCATGCTTTATTAGCATGAGGTTATTTTAAACAACAGGTAAAATGGCGAACTTTAGTTTAGACCACAAGACTGTGTTTGTGTTGGACCACGGTCCTGCTCTCGCTGAATCGTCCAAACAAACCGTCGATTTTGATATTTTTTCCAAAGCCAGACCACAGGTATGTGCCTTGCTGAAGTAATGAATGATCTTTAAGTTGTGGATTAAATTATCATCTGCAACCAGTTAATAAACCAATTATTTTCATATTCAGGATATTCAAATTAATTTGAAAACCATTTGTCCAATCAAATGCACAAAATCTAATGTTTACTAATGTTTGTTTGACCGGTTATTCTGGCGGCTTAGTGCGAAGCCTTTCACGCCGAAAGGTTGCAGGTTCTGAACTGGTCGCTAGCTAAATCGGTTGTGTCCTTGGGCCAATATGGAAAGTATGGCAGCTGCACACTCGAGTTTTTTTTACCCCCGCGTCTTTGCACACTTGGGTAATTTCACACACGCTCGCAAGCTAGCGATGTTTAAACATAAACATCGTATAATTTCCAACAAACCTGTAAACCTACCTCTGGACCTCGGGTAATTTACTGTCAGCAACGTTTTTGTTGCGTAGATAGATATGTTAGCTGACGGACACGAAAAATTGAGGATAGAATAATATGTTTTTTTAAGATTTTGGTAAAACAGTAATGAAAATGATATTGTGTGCACACTTGAAGTGTGCAATTTTAGGCGTTTGCACACTGCACACTTAAATATTTGGCGCGTGCACACTCGAGATCTCGTCGAAAATTGACGTACTTTCCATACGGGTCCTTGGGCAAGGCACTTAACGGATATTGCCTGAATCCAGTGGATTATTGGGTTCTACCAAATTGAATAACGGTGTGTATCATACACAACACACTGCAATAGCTCCGGTAACCCGACGATGGGCGCAAGGTAATCTGATGATTGCCCTGTGTTAACCCCCTTGGTTTTCCAATTCACAGGAAAAATCATTCATAAACATCTTGGTCCTTCAAAGCAAATTGCTGTATAATGGTGATTTGAGTGCACTTAAGACATTGTACAAACAACTACAATGTTCTAAAATATTTGATATTTCATGATAAGTCGCAACTACTGTGACAACGAAAACCTTAAGTAATATTTCGATTTATTCCTTAAAGCGGTATGCGATAAACTTCATCTGTATCTAGTAATCTCGCATTTTTATAATCCCAGGGTGTTGTCCCGTTGGCCCCAGTATCGAAATCATTGTGGACGTGTTGCACAGAGGCGCTGTGTGAATATAGTCGAGTGGTTTGGGATATTTTTCCTGGGGAGAAATTCCTTCGTTACATCGTGAGCGATTGTTCGGCTGTCGCTCTCAACTCGTGGAAGTTTGATGAACAAAGTATGAGTCACGTGAGTCGGGGGGTGTGGGGGGGGGTGACTGGGGTTTGTGTGCAATGCAGCTATTGATGTGGTATAAATTAAAACATTGTTCTTTGGCTGTACTACCCGTGAGTTCCACATTCACTCATATATTCCATTGTATGCTGCGTTTGCGGCCGTATTTGGCATAAAACTGAGTTACATGAGAAAATATAATTTATACAAATTTTCTTTACTGACAAGGCTACAACTTAAATAGCAATACTGTGGGAGGGAAAACAAGAGATGGAAATTATTAAAGTTGACATATTTGGTTTGATATCTTTATTCACTTGTTTCAATGCAATTTTGACTTGTCACTATCTGTCAGATATTAATTAATTGTCAATTTTAGAAACATTGTTTTACACATATTATCCCCTTATTCTTTACTTACCTGCCTTGCTTTCTCAGTTTGTGGTCTTTCTATGTTTTGTGTTTTAACATTTTTTTAACTCAGATGATTCTCTTATGGGTACAAAACACCCAACATACTAACATGATGTATATTCTACGATTCCTCAGTTAATGACGAGCCTGGCCTCAGTGGGCCCTCCATTGCGCAAGTCCGAGTGCAGTGTGATCCCTGGGCTGGTGTCGGCGGTTGCCGCACTGTGTGAAGCCACTGAAACTCAACAACAATTCCTTTCACGCAATCCAACCAGCAATGTACACAACAGTGGGAAGATAATTTGCATAACTCAGCTCAAAAAGTAAGCAAGCTGCTCTGTTATTTCAACAAATAATTTTTGTTTTAATAATTTTGGATTGATAACCATCTTTTATGCTTAATATAGTTCATGTTGCAAAGTTATACTTCACTTTTTTTTATATCATTTAAGAACTTTTGTGTAACAAATTTATGTAGAATTGTTAAGTATATTCCAATCACATGTGGTTTATTATAATGAGCATTTATGACATCACAGTGACAGTCACCGAAGAGCGTTGGAAGGTTGCGTCGCTGACGCGGTGACTCGGCATAATAAATTAGCTGAATCATCATCTGGGTATGTCACGTAATGTTGTGATAATTAATCTTTACCATGTCCTTGTGTTGCACACTTAAACATTGCTCCTTTAATACATGTACATTCAAAATAACAATGGGAGCATTATGTGGATTTTCGTTGAGAGAAATGTAAAATCTGTAATTCCAAAACATTTGGAACAAAGTTTGTAAGTTAAACTAAAATCTTGACACAGTGGCATTCAAGATAGATAATCGCGAGCTTGGCAATCACCAAATTTCCCTTCGAAGGAAATATATTTTAAATGGATGGTTTTTCCTTGTGGCACTTTTGTCCGGTCATGTCATTCAATCAGGTTGAAAACTTTTAAGTCTGACTCGTATTCTGATAGTTTGCTTAAAAAAGCCAAGGGTATTTTTTTTGTAAAATGTAAAAAGGCTAATTTTTAGCATTTTTGGCATTATTGCGGGTATATTAAACTGGAAAAATATTAATTTTATGTGTTAAAGATGTATAACATTAGAAAAAACACAGAAATTATGTATAACATAAATCAGAACAAAAAAAAAACTTGACCAAACCACCCACGAACGACTATTTAAAATATACTCAGCTACACAGACTAAAAAAACTAAACAATGTTAATATAGTACAAACAGCATCTTAGCTCAGGGTCGGCAACCTGCGGCTCTTTCATCCTTCTGATGCGGCTCTTATTAATTTTATTGCCAATGTAGCTAGCGTTTAATAAGTTTAACACCCATGCATAAGTGAAACAAACAGAAGAACACTTGCGTCTTTATCTCACACAGTGTTGTTTTCCTTTTATTGTGGAAATATTATTAGTTTTGCAGCTCCCAGTGATTTTTATTTTTGGTTAAAAATCGGTTAAAATAGCTCTTTTAAGTACAAAAGGTTGCCGTTCCCTGTACTAGTCTTCGCCGTAATTTGAAAACAAAGTTGTTGTAAGTGATGGTCAACAGTTTTATATATAATACTTGTGGATCTCACAATTACCTGTTTCATTGTTCTATCCACATGGAAAAACACAAGTGTCGCATTCTTTTGCTTTAAATTTTAATTAATTTGTTAATTTGTTCCACCCAAGAGTTCTTCCCCTTTCCACCGTCGAGCTCGCCATCGTGCATGTGAAAGCTTTCGGCTCCGATTGTTCAGTCACAGAGACGCGACACGCGCTGCCCAACCCACCCGGGGTGCTGGTGGAAGTTCATGATGTGAAGGCAACTCGTCATGGAATCTCCATCGGGAATCGAATGTTGAATTTACTACAGAAGCATTACAACCTCTCAGTGACCAGTATCACGGGAATTCCCATGAAGGTATGTGTGGTTGTGGGGATCATTGTAGACAACGCTAAATGGAGGGAAAGTGGGAAGGAGGGAAACTGTTCACCAAAACTGAAAATTAATTTTTACCCCTTTCCTAAACACTAATCTTAACCCCAGAACTAACCCTTACTTTAACCCCATGTTTAAAACTAACTCTAATGCCCTATTATTCATTTTAGTGAGCAATTTTCCTCCTTCCCGCTTTCCCTCCTTTTAGTTTTCCTCCCCATTGTTGCACGGCCATACCCCCCCCCCATTCCACCCACAGGAGGAACAACACGCAAACAGCTCGGCCAACTACGACGTGCTGCTCATGCATGAAAGGTTGGGGGGAAGTGGTAACACTGCGCAGATCAAGGTCACCGATAATGAACTTACTTCTGCAATGTCTCTAAAGTGGTGCACACCTAAGATCAATGTCAACGGTTTGTTTCAAGTTGTTTGTTGTTATATTATCTCTCATTTTCTTGGCTTCATACCTTATTTGGTTTGAGTATTGTCTTTTAGAGACAAACTTGGATCATTTGATCGACAGCATCTGTTGCAAGTTGCATCTTTGCACTGAAACCCATGAAACCAGTGGAATCAATGAATCGAACAAAACGATCGAAACATCTTGATCATACCACACTACTGCTCCATTACCCCATCGTGTGCATGGGATGGAATGCTGTGGTATAACTCACCTTGTATTTAATGGATTATCAGGGCAATCATGAATATGAGATCCATTACATGATATTAAGCCTCATTTTGGCCATGTTAATGTAGTGGGAAAATATTTAACTCAACCAGTTCTGCTTCAAAGTATTTGATATTGGCCAATATGTGAATGGCAAGGATAGTTGGTTTGTTGCATTTCTAGTTTCTTTCAATCTAAAAAGCAATGGAAGAAATGTTTCACAGCAGTTGCTTAATGTAATGTTGGTTCAATAAAACTGTACAAGATTAGTTTATTTCAAAGCAGAAGTTGATAACGCTCCTATACTAATATGGAATCTCTAAGCATACGTGTGTGTAACTCATGAAGACAACAGTTATTAATATTCACTACTACTCGTAGTTAAAACTGAGCTGATTGCATTTATGTGACTTATGAGAGTTTTACTATGCCATCACAAGTTAGGAAACCAACTCAATGATGTAGTTGCCACACGATGTAGTTTATCCCCAGAACTGCACCATTGTAGTGGAGCAGCTCGTATCAGCCCAGTGGACGTCAACAGTCGACCTTCACTATGTTTAACCAACTTCCTTCTGAATGGTGAGATAATCTTGTGTGTTACAACCGCAGGCTTATACCTTGAATTACGAGTGTAATTTTAGCATTTTTTTTGCAATTTTGACCTTTTTGAACATTTTGCAAAGATAGAAAAACGACATAAGTTCTTTTCATGCTGTGACATTTATAATAATTGATGTTTAAATATATTGCATCTTGTCAGGGGGATAAAATAGTTGGTTTTGGTGTAACAGAGTTAATCAATCAATAAAAAATGTCAGGCCAATCCACTTCCGTTATTATGGATACGATTTGGGAAATGGAACACATATTGTTTTTGTTCGTTTTATAATCGAATCGCAATAAAACCTAAAGATATGTTATATAACATAGTATAGATATGCAGAGAACAATATTTTTATAATATGCCCAGGTGAAACTACTATCACTACTCTGGGGGCGTTGGAATTTTATCACTGTTTTTTTATTAGAATCATTTAAACTGCACTGTAAAACATTGCAAATAAACACCATGGTATTGGGTCAGAATGTTCCAATGCGTCATAATCCCATGGATCCATGTTCCACCTACAGGGCGGTCTGTGTTGTTGGAACACTGGCAGAAGAGCGAATCCAGCGGAAACAGCTCGAAGAACACTCACATGATATCGTGTTGTGGATCGGATATCTTCCTCCATGCGCTCGATGTCTATCAAGTCCCGTTTGAAGACCCCCCCTCAATATCTGATGGAGCTGAGGGGAGGGTCACTGATTATCGGATCAATGTAAGGGCCACTGCATAACCTCGTTATTAACCCTTTGGTATTTGGATATGCGACAATACATGTGTATATTCTTCACACATATTATCCAATGATTACTGTGAATTAATCCTTTGATAACTTATCCCTGATATTACGGTTGGTTATTATGTCATTCTTCCATTTCCCCCAGGACTTCACCAAAGTGGTAAAAAAGGCCGAACTTCTTCCATTTGGATCAAAGTTGAAATCGATAGAAGGAGACCCAATAGAGTTGTCGGTGAAGTTGCTCAATCGGTTGTCAAAGCAATGGCCGCTTGTGTTCTCCAAGACGATCGTCTACAATATGAAGCAAGTTGAACCTCTGCTGGACATTATAACCAAGGTAAAGCAACTGCTCCAACAATCACCATGTGAAACACCTTATGCAACCTACAAGTTTTTCCAGGTTCATTAAGCTGAACTGGGGAATTGAAGAATAAAATTATCTCCTATTTACAGCAACAGTTGATTTGATCCCTAAATGTAGTTTTCACTTTATGATACCTTTCAATAAGTTCCGACTGCTTAATAATTAATGATATAAATATCTCCATCAATTTGTTCCACCACCAGGAAAATATAACCCAGGAAGAATTGGTTGATTGTCAGCGAGTCATCTATCATCTGATTTCTATGGAGAAAGATGGTACAGCACTCCCAGTGGCAGGATCCACGACCAGGGGAACAAATAAACACAAAAGGTGACGCTTCCAATCTATTTACTCAGTGCTACAAACATTACCTGGGCCATCCACATAAACTAACATCAAATTACAATAGGTATATTAAGAATACCTCTGTTAATAACTGGGAGTAAAGAAAACGGGTGTTCCTGGAGCTATTATATTGTGTATGGTAGGATATTACTTCAAACATGTACAAACCATGCATATTAACACACCCAACAGAGAGGAACAATACCAATCCATGTGGAGCGAATTGGAGGGATTGCTGCGTATGCACTCCTCCATATCCACCAATCACAAGCAAGTATTGGATTGCTTATTGAAGTGTAACGGGAAGGGAACAGAGGGGAATCCCCCTGACGACAAACCAGAAGCAAAGTTCAGGTAATATAGGATGTCTATGTATTCCATTTGGTCTATTTTATTGTAAAGTGTTGTTGGGAAATATAAACATAGAATGGTGATCAACCATTGCCAACGCTGAGTGCACATTGTAGTGTGTTGTTTCACCAACGCTTTTAACTGAAGCTTCACTGAGTTGCATTAGGTGACAGAATCATCGAGTTCCATGTGAATATTGTTCCATCCAGGGTATCGAGCAAAGATGAAATATTTGAATCCCCGGAATCTCCACCTCCAGTGAAGAAATTGAAAGTTGAAAACGAGATGTCGATTCGACCGACTAAGGGTGGGTGGTTCATGAGATTTCTATGTTTGTGGGTGGTTCATGAGGTTTCTATGTTTGTGGGTGATTCATGAGATTTCTATGTTTGTGAGTGGGTCATGAGGTTTCTATGTTTGTGAGTGGTTCATGAGGTTTCTATGTTTGTGGGTGATTCATGAGGTTTCTATGTTTGTGAGTGGTTCATGAGGTTTCTATGTTTGTGAGTGGTTCATGAGGTTTCTATGTTTGTGAGTGGTTCATGAGGTTTCTATGTTTGTGAGTGGTTCATGAGGTTTCTATGTTTGTGGGTGGTTCATGAGGTTTCTATGTTTGTGGGTGGGAACTGTAACCACTGATGTCACGGTTGGCTTGTACCTAATGTTTCACACTGCTATCGGAGAGGTTATAGCAATAATGAGATAAAAAAAGCGAATTGCCATTGTCCACAATTGGGTTGTTCTGGTAAATAGAAATTAAATACAAAAATGTCAGAAAAATATCAAAGTCACTATTTAATTCGATTTTGTATTTGATTTGGTTTTGTTATATTCCCATGCTGAATATCCCCAGGTGCCCAATCCTTGCTGAGCATGTGGCAGAACCACATTGAAAACCAAAACGCGCAGAACCACGTGGAGTTCTACGGTAGAATCACCTCGGATAGTAACAAAGCGAGGTTATACCCCGATATAGAGGACGACAACTCCCAACCAACCAATTCCTCACAGGATAAAAACATCAGGCAAGTTGTCATGTGTTTATACATGGCACTGATTGTATGTAACAAATTAACAATGTTTATTAATGTGTGGAATTGGTGGTTTGTGTTGATGCTTGGTGTGGAAACCCACTACAATAATGTGAGGTGGCGTTGTACCAAATAAAGTACACTTGCACGCTATTGGATATAAAACGCACCTGGTCAAATTCGTAGAAAATATAGCTTTTCTTAATTTCGCTGATTTTTGTCTGATGTTAATCTGTACTAATATATAAAACAGAAAATATTAGAATTATTTAAATCGGTTGATTTTAAGGGCCTTCTATATTACTGTGTAAAGCAAAACCTGAACAACAAAATGTCTTCCCTAGGCGGAATAGAATTGACGCTCTATAAAAACATTGTATTTCAAACTGGTTGTAATTTGGTATCTGACACTGCCACCTTAGTTTTCGTTTACAATGAGAAAAATTATCGCCTGCCGTCCGCATTTATATATCTATATTTTATTGTTTCGATATCCACATACTAACAACGAACTTGTGCATGTTGTCATCTGTGTATTAATATCCCAACCAACAGAAGGGGGAGTGGGGGTCAATCAGGGCAACGATTCGGTTCGTATCATCGTGGAAGATCAGACCAGTCCAAGAGTGGAAGGTCAACCCCAACCAATTTGCTCAAACAGAAATCCATGAAGAAAATGAATCGACAATATTCCCCTAAACTGGGAGTCCAATAACAGATATTGGTTTCATGGAACATACTCGACCTTATTTTAGGTCGGGATTTCGTATTTCAAATATTGTTTATCTTTTACGCAATAATAAAACACACAATAATAATCATTCCATCTTGGCTTTATATATTTGGCAGCACGATTGGTTAAACAAGGTTCAATTTATATTTTCCAATAAAAAATAACGGTATACTATTATTGCAGTAGTGGGTAATGAGATCCCAGCGTTTCGTATACTTTCGGTACGATTAGTCGCAAATGTATACGATGCCACATAAATTAAATAATAAAATGAAAACTTTATCTTTACTTGTGTATGGTACCTATCAAATCGGACAAGTTGGCCATATCACTAGTGCGTGGTTCGGTTTGATAACTCGTTCTTGTTCTTTTTATGGATAGTTTTATCTAACAGCCAAGTTTTGTTAAATTGTATGTTTTTATGTATGATACCGAACGGATTCTGGAATCGTGTATCGTCGTTAAAAAGGTTCTCTTCGACCAGACCAAATCCGATGCCACACAGCTTCTACCAAATCGTGTCGAAAACACCAATTCAAACTTGATTCGCTCAACCGTGAGCTGAAGTAGTTTCTGCGGGAAATAGAAATGTAGAAAGTTGCCACATTTTATCGAATGGAGAGGCACCTTATCGGTATTTTCAGATACATTTCATTTTTAGAAGGCAATGTTAAAAGGCGGAAAGGAAATTTATAAAAAAAAAAAAATCACGTAACTAGCTCGTACGAAATGCGCTGTGATCCCCTTAATAGGATAGGATATTTATGTTTATTGCCGTGAATGGGAAATCCAAGGGGGTAAAAACACGGGCAATCGTCAGATCACCTCGTGCCCACCGTATGGTTATCTCAGCTATTGCAGTGCGTTGTATATGATAGACATGTTCCTTCAATTTGGTAGAACCCATTAATCCGCTGGGTTCAGGTATTGTAGGTTAGGTGCCTTGCCCAAGGACACAACTGACAAGTTAGCTACCAGTTTTGTATCTGCAACCCTTCGGCTGAAAGTCGACGCACTAAACATCCAGACTAATCTGTCGGACTGATTAACCATAGGCCAAATCAACCAGTGCAGGCAGGGTGCCTCTAAATACTACAGGACCACGTGGAGCGCTTGAATCACTTAGATTGCTATGGAAAGTAATTATAACACTAATCTCAACCCCAGGAACTAACTTTAACCCCACACCCTAACCATTAATATCATAGCTTTTGTAATTACGAAGTATAGTAAGCGCTCCAAGCAATCCAAGCGGTCCTGTAGTATTAAGCGGTACCAGTGTAGGCACCCATCCATGCATTGGCGCACAAACGATATTCAGGAAAGTAATTTAATTAAATGTACCATTACTTTGTCAGGCCAGTTTGAAGTTTCGTATAGGTTACAATTAACATCTATTGTACAAATATTGACAGTGGTTTTAGCTCAAAACTGTTTCCATTTTGTAACAAAACATTATTTAATCTTTGTTTAATAGAGTTGTAAAAAATACGAATGACCTAATAGATATATAAACATCATCGTTAAACTTGCAAATAGTGATCGTTGTACCAAGTGATGGACAAACTGAACTTTCCTAATATTGGCCGTGGTGGAAAAGGATTATCGTTGTTGCAACTTCTGCAGGAAAAGAACAATCCTGTCGGCTTCCCTCAATCCCAGGATGAAGAAACTTCCCGCGCATCGTTGGGAGCCGTTAGTTCAACTCCAAATGTTCCAAACTTCATCGGTCGCGGCCGAGGATATGATCTTGGGGCGTCAGGTTCCTTGACATCGGGCGCGCAAGGTGGAATGTCATTTGTCCCCAAAGGAAGGGGATCCATGTTGTTCAAGGAACTAGGAATTCACCATCCTGGTGGAAGTCAAACTTCACTATCACTGGACAATCTTTCTATTGCATCAAAGTCAAAAAGGTCTGAAGATTTGCCTGAAGTTTTATCACCACCTGCCCCTAGAAACACTTCAAGTGTCGATGCAAATATGGAGGTTGAACAACAGGAGGAAGTTATGAAGTATCATGGGGTTGGAGGTTGCGTGAATGATATTCGGGTGAATTGTGTTCGAGTGAATTGTATCAACAGGGCTGTGTATCAATACCATGTCTCATTTAAACCAGATGTCGACAGTAGAAACATGAGATTCTTGCTTTTAAACCAACACCGGGATGTTATTGGGAACACAAAAGCATTTGACGGAACCATACTGTACTTACCGAAGAAACTAGACCGGCATGAAGTGAAACTACATTCAACCCGACTCACCGATAACACAGAAGTTCTGCTTCACATCAAACTCACCAAAGCCCTGGATCCTTCTTCCACACAATTGATCCCATTTTACAACACTGTGCTGAAACGATGCATGAAGATACTGGAGATGTGCCCTGTCGGTCGCAACTATTATGACCCTAGTTCACCTAAAACATTGGAGAAGTTGCAACTTGTGTTGTGGCCAGGTTATGTTACTTCCATCAAAAAGTTTGAGGATGGTTTGATGCTGAACATTGATATTTCCCATAAAGTGCTGCGCAAGGACACAGCCAAGCATGTGATGGTAGAAGCTTATAAGAAATCGCCCAACTTTTATCGGGAAACCTGTTTGAAGGAATTGGTTGGAGCAATTGTACTGACGCGTTACAACAACAAGAACTATCGAATCGATGACATTGCATGGAACATGACACCTTCCAGCACGTTCACCACCAGTAAAGGTGATATGATCACATTTGTGGAGTATTATCGTGTTCAATATAAGATTGAGATCCAGGATTTGAAACAACCACTGTTGGTGCATCGACCAAAGAAAGAAACTCAACGAGAGTTTAAAAGAAAGGATGGTGAGGATCACCTCATATGTCTCGTGCCGGAGTTGTGCTTCCTAACTGGGCTTTCCGATAAACTGAGAAATGATTTCCGTGCAATGAGGGAACTTCGCGATAATACTTCGTTTGAACCCACCAAGCGCAACGCTTGTTTGGAGGAGTTTCTTATACGAGTCAACTCGAATGACAATGCAAGGCAAGAACTACTGAGGTGGGGTCTGGAGCTGGACATTCAAACTTGCTCCACAACCGCACGGACCCTGCCCAGCGAGAGAGTTATGGTCGGAAATAAACAAGTGTTTCTGTGCGGTCCTGAGGCAGATTTTGGTCGGGAAGTAATGAGATCACCTGTGATTACTCCGGTTCACATAGGAAACTGGCTGCTCGTGTTTGTGCGAAGAGATTCCAACAAAGCCGAACATTTCTTTGAGAAAATGGTGGAATGCACAAGGAAACTTGGGATTCAGCTGGAAAAGCCCAGGTTTCTGCAACTAAACGACGACCGAACAACGAGTTACAAAGATGCGATTTCAACGTCATTGAACTCCAACACTCAGCTGGTGGTTTGTATTTTCCCATCTTCTCGTGACGATCGTTACAACGCAATCAAGAAGTTGTGTTGTGTGGATGTTCCTGTTCCTTCCCAAGTCATTATCTCCCGCACACTTCCCGATGACCCGAAAATCGGCAAATTTCGATCCGTCACCATGAAAATTGCGCTTCAGATCAACTGTAAGCTGGGAGGGGAGCTGTGGGCGGTGGATATCCCGTTGAAAGGTCTCATGGTTTGTGGGATCGATGTTTATCATGATCCGTCCCGGAAAGCAAAGTCCGTCGCTGCATTTGTAGCGAGCACCAATAAATTAATGTCGACTTGGTTTTCCAAAGCAATCATACAGAAACCACATCAAGAAATGATTGACGGCTTGAAAATCTGCTTTGTTGATTCATTAAACAAATACTACGAGCTCAACCATGCGCTGCCGGAACGAGTGGTTATATTCCGAGATGGTGTCGGTGATGGACAGTTGAAAGTGGTCGCAGAGCATGAGGTTGTGCAGCTGCAATCTTGCTTTGAAATGTTCTCCAAAATCAAAGGATCCGACTACAATCCCATGCTTTCCATGGTTGTCGTGTCCAAACGAATCAACACCAAGTTCTTCTCATGTGGGCGGAGTGGTTTATCGAACCCGTCGCCTGGCTCAGTGCTCGACCATACAGCAACTCGTCCTAATTGGCCGGATTACTTCCTGGTTTCCCAGCATGTCCGACAAGGCACTGTATCCCCCACCCACTACATAGTGGTGAGCGGACATCACCACTTGAAACCCGATCACATGCAGAGATTATCCTACAAGTTGACTCACATGTATTACAACTGGCCAGGGACGGTACGAGTCCCTGCCCCATGTCAGTACGCACACAAACTTGCCTATCTTGTTGGGCAGAGCCTGGGACACCAACCATCCCCACAACTTTGTAACAAACTTTTTTATCTTTAATGATAATTTTACATTTCAGTTTAATTTTTCAGTTCTTTCACTTTTGCCATTAGACCATTTAACAAATTATTACTTACAGCCACAAGGTTAAATTGTCCGATTAACCTGTTATGTTGTGCTTTATTTCTATGGGTATTCCTATCATGATTAATATTTAGACTGATTTAACTGAAATAGATCTTGTATTCACTAGGCCTATTATGTTTTGATAACCCACATTCAGATGACAAATGATCCAAGCTATTACATTGCTGATGCTGTATTACACATTTATTTTACCTTTGGTATGCTGTCATTTTAATCATTAGCATTATTTCTTTTACAATTTTAGTTCTGTTTTCCAAGTTCTGTTTTCGGTTGTGTTTTCGCTGAAATCATCTTCATTCTGTTGTTACCATGTTTCACCACAACCACACATTATTTACATCTTTCATTAAATCTTCATTTTCTTTCATATTTATTTAAGGTGGAAAAATATCTAAATATAACTGGTTGTCAAACCTGCTTAGTGAACAATATTTATTTGTACATTGTGTACAAACATTGATTATTTGTTCCAACATGGAATAATTGTATTCAAAGATAAATAACTGTGGACCTTAATAATTCCAGGAATCATCAACGAAGGTTAGTAGAATAATCTGTTGTTTTTAACCAAGGGGGGAAACCACAATGAGCATTATAACATAGCAATTATCACAATACCTTGTGCCACGTTACCATAACTGTTGATTTGAAGTCAGGGAATTAGTTAGTATTTAACTTTTTGAATTTAAAACTGCAACTATTTGAAGTCGGATATGTTTCTGCTGACCCTTCAATCACTATAATTTAATCCTACTTATTTTTACAGAAGAACAAAAACTAACCGCACTAAAACACTTATTAACCAAGTCGTACTCCTGTCTTGCGCAGCCCAACCAAGCTTCTCTCATATCAAGCTTAACATTGCTTAAGTTGATATCAGAAGCTTTGGATAATTTCATATTTTTGCTGTGTTTGAGGTAAAATTTGAATATCTATATAAAAACCTTTAAAAAAAGGGAGCATATTCAAAGCACACCAAACAACATTTAGAATCTTTGTTGTTGTGTTAGGATAGGATATTCATGTTTATCCTCGTGAATGGGAAAACCAAGGGGGTTAACACATGGGCAATCATCAGATCACCTCGCGCCCATCGTCGGGTTACCGGAGCTATTGCAGTGTGTTGTGTATGATAGAAACATTCCTTCAATTTGGTTGAACCCATTAATCCGCTGGGTTCAGACAATGTTCGTAAAATGCCTTGCTCAAGGACACAACGATTAGCTAGCGACCAGTTTTGAACCTGCAACCTTTCGATTGAAAGGCGACGCACTTGACCGCCAGACCAACGGGCCGGACAAACAGAAAAAAAACAGAAACAATGAAGAATCAAAATAAGATCCAATGTTTTCTATAAAAAATTATGCATGTAATATGATGTAAGACATTTCAATGTGTTTACTTCTATTTTGGATACCGATAGTCTTCTAGTATTATCAATATCGGGTCATTGACTTGAAGTAATAAAAATTGGTGTGCAACAAACGTTATTATTTCCAGGTTTCTCCAATGCTAACTTTTCCCACAAAAGAATCTGTCACTCAAAATCCTGACACACGAAGCCTTAGATTTCTTCACAATTCAAAATTGAAGCTTGGATCTGCAACCTAAACCCATAGTACCTCCAAAATATTGCTTAACATTTCCGAGTTGCTCTCTTTAAAACATCAAGGCACATTCAACACCTTTATTTCATAAAAATCTATATGGCGTATACCCAATTAATACAGCTCTATGTGTGGCTGGAAGTGACATGTGGCCTTCTCTTAGTCATGATATTTAAACGAGTGTTTTGCTGAGTAACAATGGCGGTGATTCCCCAATGTTTGTTTGGTTGAAAGCAGCATGTGCTAGGCTGCGCGCCGGTGTTCTCGTTTAGTTGTAAAGTTTTGTAATCGTGGAGCAGTGGATTGTAAAATAAAGGTGTTGAATGTGCATCTGCTAGCTGTTTTGTTTGAAAAAAGACGTAATTTTTGAGGGTTTTGAGTTTAGGTTGCAGATCCAAGCTTCAATTTTAAATTGTGAAAAAATCTAAGACTTCCTATGTCAGGATTTTGAGTGACAGTCGTTTTTGTGAGGTCAGTTTGCAATGGAGAGATGGGGAGCATAATTGGTTGAACGCGTCCTCCACTATTACAACATTGCACAGCTTAACGAAAACACCGGCGCAAAGCCAATCACATGCTGCTTCCAACCGTTCGAATGTAAGATTTATCGTCGCCATTATTGTATATATTTATATCGATGTCACGAGGGAATAAAATCGCCATTGTATTCCCTTTTTTCCCACAATTTCACCGAAGTATAAAACGCTCGTTTTTCACTGCCTTGATTTCCGTGGGTAATCGGTTCATTGATAATTTTAGTTTTGATTTAATTTCCTAAATCAGGTAGATTTGTGATCATTCATTTGTACATATATTTTTCCTTTTCCCGAAATAAAATCAAGTCGTTCTCGAACGTTTTCAACATCGTTATTCCCGCAAAGAAGTCTCAAAATGACGACCAGCGAGACTTTGCATCAAACAACTTAACTTGTGTGACGCAGTCTACCACATGCTGCCACGCGTTTGTTTAAATAAAGGTTAGACGGCACTCAGAGAGAATATGATCGGCGATTTCTGTCCATATGGATTCCCCCTTCGAACCCGAACTGAACACATTTAGAATTTTTTTATTTTATTGTTATTTTGTACCTAACAAAGTGACAACTTTATTTAGAAAGCACGAATATCAAGTTTGGATTGGTACTCGCGAATCCATTACTTTCTGTTTGCAGAAAAACAAAGTTTACACACGGGCAATCGTCAGATCACCTCGTGTTCACCTTTGGGATTATCGGAGGTATAGCAGTGTGTTGTTTATAATTGAGACGTTCTTTTAATTTGGAAGCACCCATTATACAAAAATTTAAATTGGGTCTTAAAATAGTGATCACTAAAAACGCGGTTGTGAATCTCTAGTAAAATCTCTAGTTTATGTGTGAAATTACTGTGCAAATATAGGCATATAATCGTGGGCGATATGTTTGTCAGGGTCATTGCGTTCCTCTAAACGCATTTCTATTAGTCATTTCTGCCCGTTTCACTGATGTAATAAAGCAACAGGCATTTAATGCAGGAGATAGCGTGAATGATATTGGAAAACGGACGAGTGAAACGAGCACAGACAGTACAATTGGATTTGGCCATATTATCGGTGTACCCGATAAAAGGAAAGAACATGTGCTACAGCGTGCACGGCCGCCTGAAAAAGTGCCCTTCAAGGTAGATATAGGAGGCGTTCAACTAATTATTCTCCCTATTTCTCCAATGCAAACTGACCTCACAAAAACGGCTGTCACTTAAAATCCAGACATAGGAAGTCTTAGATTTATTCACAATTTAAAATTAAAGCTTGGATCTGACCCCTAAACTCAAAACCCCACAAAATTTTGTTTAAAAATTTTGAGCGCATACCCCTTCGTACATCGGCAACTTTTTCCCAACAAAACAGCTAGCAGATGCACAATCAAGTCCTTTATTTCAGAAAGCACTGCTCCACGATTACAAAACTTTACAGCCAAACGAGAACACCGGCGCGCAGCCTAGCACATGCTGCTTTCAAACAAACATTGGGGAATCACCACCATTGTTACTCAGCAAAACACTCGTTTAAAAACACTGACTCATGGAGGTTACCACTCGTCACATCCTGCCGTTCATAGAGGTCTTAATTGGTTATACGCCATCTATAGCTCCACAAAAAAGCATTTTGCAGGCCTAGACGCTTTAATATATTGACACTATAGGCCTACTAGAATGCTGATAATACATGAAAAATCATACCTGCTCTCACCGTCGGTTAACAGAGCGATTGCAGTGTGTTGTGTATGATACACAGTACACACGTTTGTTCAATTTGATACAACCCATTAATCCACTGGGTTCAGGCAATGTCCATTAAGTGCCTTGCCTAAGGACACAACCGACTAGCTAGCGACCAGTTTCGCACCTGCAACCCTTCGACTGAAAGGCGACGCACTCAACCGCCAGACTAACCGGGCGGACAAATTTTGTGTTCAATTGTGTTTTCCGATTTCAATATATATATTTCTACAACTCGATATAAAATTTGGAATCAATATTTTTTTCCAGTCCCGAGATATCGGCCATCAAATATTATAGGTCCCAGTGGTGCCAAAATCGAAGTTCGTGATACCACTATCATTTTCGTTTTTCTGTGTCACTTGGGTAGATTGCACCTAGGCGGCGAGGGTGCGGCGCTAAGGTCAAGCAGGTCCAGTTCTTCTTAATTAAATTGGAAAAGATGTTCTGAAACAAATGTGCAAAGATGTGGTAATAGTAAATCTGAAATCCAAGTCTGTTATCTTATATTACGCGATTCAGTATATTCAGTGTAATATATATGCCAGTTGTTGTACCTGCATTTTCCCCTCACTCGATTCGAAAACCACTACGGATTTACCTGCAGTCCAAATATAGTATTAACACGTTTCTTTTGCTGTTTTAAATGTTGAAAGTTTTTGTTTTGTTTATTTTTGATGCCAGGAAATGTAGCAGGGTCAGGGGGATAATCTTAGAATTCAAATGTGTTGCTTATTGTTGTTTTGACTGTGTCTATCACCGTTAATTGTCAAAGTAGGTTCCAACAGATTTTCCTGTTTTAATAAATACCCACATAAGTTCATATGATGTGGCTTATCTTAATGTGCTAAACCATTGTATATAGTAACATTTACCAAGATACAAAACATTTTTTTTATATCAACAAAATCGTTTTTGTACCATTATGCCGACATACTTGATGTAGAGATAGATGTTTCTTTTCCATCCAAGTGGTTTGGAATCTTTGTGGAAAGTGGATAGCCTAGTAATCTGTTGATTTCTTTCATAGATTGACCAGGTTCCCACAAATGTAAATTTGAAATCGACCATTCAGGAGTAGATAGGACCAGATGAGATTATCAAACAAGAAGTCGAACTCAGTTGGAGCATTCACGAAAACAATTTGCCTGAACTCAGTGATGTTGTTGACTAGAAGGGAAATCCTTCATAATGGAAATCACACAAGACAGGAGTACCTCATAATATATAGCTAATGTGTTTACCATTACGCCGTATACACCAAAGTGTGGTGTGTTGTGCAATAGTCTGCCACTAAATGTCGCACCCTAAATTATAATATCCAACTCAGTTCATCAAGTAATTCCAATAGGTTGGTTAAGAATTGCAGAATTGCACCAGTTTTTATTCATTGATATGAGCTACCGGGCCATTTTATGCATTGGCCCTTTTTGGATTTATGTTAAACTGTAAATTATATTGATTGCACAAGTTTTGTCTACCTGTGTTTATGTGAATGTAAAAGATCAACAGGAATTATACATTGTTATTCATAGGGCTTGACACAAGTACTTTTGATATAGTTGTTTATTTTTGAAATATTTAATGATAATAAAGATATTTGTTGCTTGAGATTGGTTAGAAACTTTGCTGTAGAATCTTTTGGTAAAATTACTTTCATGCCCCGTCACTGAAATTTAATTATTAGATGGTATAGCTGCGACAGTTTTATCACTCTATATCTAACATTATGACCCTTTTTATAAGTTTAAGTTTTTTCCTGCTTCATTACATACTATTCAGGGAATTATATTGTTAAATTTTAGTTTTATTATTGTAATTTGCTTAGTTTTAAAAGTTATGTCCATTATGTTTAATATTACTACTTTTTATTGACTGTTTTAATGACTGTTTGTTATGTTGCCTTTTTTTTCTATGTTTTGTCTTACTAAGCAATTTGTTTGAAAAAAGAATAAACTAAAGTATACCTGTTAAGTTAAATATTATGCTATGGTAATACCTAAATGATATTTAATATACTTGGTATTTATATTGTTAGTTATCAAATTAATTCATTGTTAAATTTCCTAAAGTAAAGAATTGAAAAATTGACAAAATTTAAGTTATAAATGCGGTATGCGGTACACCTATATACATGACGATGAATGTTTGCGTTACTGCTCGCCTCCCGTGATAAAACGCGTTGTATTTTCGCGCCGAACTGACCAACATGGAGGTTGTGTTTGCTGTGTCTTGTGTGCTCGGGAACGACCCACATCAAACAAGATTTGTTTGTTCGCATGATCGCGCTGGAATCCGCCCGTAGAAGCGAACCACCTACACGCTTGTGTTGAAGTATATTCCTGCGCGGTACCATGTTATTCAACGGAAACTCACGTTGCTTTGATGCTTGTTTCCTTGTAGTGGGTCGAACGTAGGACGCGTAGTTTCGATAGCAAGTGTGTTTACAATTATGTAGTTAGCATTTGGAATTGCAACGTTTAATGAAGAATAGTTTTTCTGTCACTAAAAGTCGTATTTTTACAGTTGTCACTTCACAGTGAAAAAGATTACGATTCGATTTTGTTCAAGATACAAATAACTGGTCTCCCAGAAATAATTTGTCTTTATTTACAAACTGCGCTTGAACGCCGGGTTGCGTTGTGTGGATGGTAGGCAGCTATGTAGGACATGTAATGAAGAATGACAGCATTTCATCGCCTGCCTTGCTACTGCAGTCATGACGTAGACCGTCAGCTGTCTATTTCATCCCCTTTTTTGGTGCAAGTCTTGGCCGGCGTTACTTATATCATGTTACGTAGTTTTAAAGAGCCGGTCACATATTGTAAGATCTTGTACTCCGAAGGTTATAACTACATAGTTAACCAGGGCTACCCGAATCTACAAATGCTATTTTATTTTGATTGGTGTTGCAAGTAAAGTTACTATATTTTATACCTAAAAGGGCATTAGTAACAAGGTGGTTGTGAAATAAACATGGAAGATTACATGACGCAGGAGGACGGCTGGGAAAGGGAAGGATTGTTGGATCCAGCTTGGGAAAGGCAACAACGAAAGGTAAGAAATCCGCATAACTAGAAGGATAAATGCGATGCATATAACCGCATATAAGGTTGTTTCGTGCATATAACGTGGTCATGGATATTAAGATATTTATTCACGTATACAGATATAATTCTATGGTTAATGTATGAAATTGTATCAAGTCAGTTACGTTATTATTTGCGTTTGTCAGCTTAAAGAAAAGATAATTCCTTTTTGAACAAAAAAAGGTTTTTATTTCCTAAAAGATAAAATAATCACGGACGGCCTATTTAACACAAATCGGTTGACGCGAAAGCTAACGTGGAATTAACGCGAAAATCAAATAACGACAAAATGTAATTTGAATTGGCGTTTGTTTACTCTAAAAACATAAATCACCGATCTATTGACTAATGACAACAAACTTTAATTATAACATCAGTATTGTATATTCCTATATTTGGTCCGTTATAATAGCAAACTAACCCCACGATTTTGAAGTAAAACGCCTAAATGGGCCACCAGTATGCATATTATAGTAAGATCTCGTGCTATTACTCATTTGCTATTGCTGAATAGTAAAGCGGGGTTTCGGGTATTTTGCGACTCGCTTCACGTAATTTCAATACAAGATGCTCCGGTTATAACCATTGTTGTACCGCACCATAACTATTGTCCGGGGGCAAACTATTTCAGCTGGACCGTACATCAGCAATTTCGATAATCACACCACGAAAGATACATTAGCAACGAACAATTAAGGCCGTTTAAAAAGTAAAACCATCTTAATCTCAAAATTTGTTAAATAAGGATCAATTAATGAAATATCGCGTTAAATCTTACAATACAATTTGCATTTTGTTTCTGTTCAATTTTGCAACGTCTTCAACGCGCGGTATAAGATGCGTTTCCATTATGAGGTCACTTCCGTGTATTAGAGGTTGAGGCACAACACAAGCCGACCGTACAGTTGTTGTTGCTTTAATTTGCGTAATTAGAAGCCTATCGCTGTGCTTACTTACTTACAGGCACTCTAATCATGAAATGTAATAAAGTATTTAATTACGCTCCTGTAGTTAAGTACGAAAACCACAAGGGTTAATTTAGAGGTCGGTATGACGTCATATTATACACTTCGCCACAACCAAAAAAACGACCAATTTGGCCTTTTCTGCCTATTTACTTGCTAAAAACTATAATTCATTGACCAATGTTCATTTACTTAGCGCCAGTGCTTTTCTGGGTAGCATTATACAGCTTTACAGCATAATGCGATAAAATATCGTTCAACACACGTAATATACATCGCCCTCTATGAATATACCCCATGTTATTGTACCGTTCCTGCACAATGTATATGAAGTTCGTTATCACCACGATTGCGCATACGAAGTTGCGAGTGATACGGAATGTCTGTTCCCTTCATATCTCTTAGTTACAGTAGTTTGCCGATGGGTGTAACTGGACGCCGGTAATCCCATATCCTTAATTAGTGCTTTGTGGATAATTAATAATTATTCACGATGCCGTTGTTGTGACGAAGCTAGGTCTGTATCCATTCGTTGCTGCTGGTGAATCCGCCCAACATTACACGTATGAGGAAATACTTTAGTTTCGACTTGAAACGGATGCTCGTAGCACTAAGACTAAGCTTTCGTTATACAAGTAGCATTAAACACCTGACCATATGCGGATACACCAACCTATGTTAACTCATGTTTACCAAATTACATTCATTATAATGCACAAGCAGCAAATTTTTGTTGGTTTTACCAGTTGACATTGTTGTGTTTAAATCTATAAATGAACAATATTAAGCAGAATCTGCAATTCCGGGTGACAGTTCGAACTTTTAAATCGCCTCACCTTTATCAGTTTGAATTTTTTTGGCGGGATCATTAAAACTCGCTTAAATTGGTTGCTCGACGATTACCGCCGGACACGCGCCTGTGTGACGTGTTGTATAATTCCACTTGTTACTTCACAATAACACGCGACGTGGTAGCGATGATATCTTGCGAGTTATGCTTCGGTTACAACTGATTTGCCCACGAATCCGTCAGAATTCCCCCCCACTACTTAATACGTTACATGTTGTACCGGTGTGCAAACCAAACACATCTTCCGATGCTTCCCTTTCACACACGAATACCCTGCGTGTGACGTCATGCGATTGTTACGTTGAATTCCAATGTATTGCGTAACATGTAAGTTCACTTGAAAACACGACATCGCAAATTGCTGCAAACAATTGTGACACGTTCGCGTATTACTGATAATATATAATGATAAAAAGGGTGGAAAACAATATGGAATATATTTCCTACATTTAACTATCGTGGTAGTTGGTAAACTGGCTTGGTAAGTGTATATTGACTGAAGAGATACACAATATTAGTCATCACATTGCCTTAGTTAGTTATTAACTCAAAGAGATAAAATGTCATGAACTTTCAAAGCACTACAGTATTTCCAAATGTGCCTATTGGATATTAAATTATGAATGTTAAGGAATAAACAGCTTTGCCCAATATGCATCATATCTCTTAGTTGTGTCATTGTGCTTGGGACACATTGCTTGAACCTGGTGTTTTAATCAGTCAACAAGAACTGTAGCAATGTTGTCAGTGTATTCGGTACATAGCAAGTCCCTGATAACCATATTGTGCACAAGGTCAAGTGAACTAAGCCTTTCATAGGCTGGTGGGTGGTGGTACATCACATGGGTGTGGGATAGTTCTTTACAATGCTATGACTCTGTTGTTGTAGTAAATAGTTACTACTCACTATTCATTAACAATAACTTATTTTCCCAACCTCCCTAACGCTGTAACTAACCCCCCCCACAGACGTTCACAGCGTGGTGAAACCCCCACCTACCACCCCCCCCAATTAACCCCCCTCCCACCTACCAACTCACTCCCTAATTAACTCCCCCTCCTCCT
>CH003059.1:200721-216922 GCA_000149265.1 Ciona savignyi
GGTTTGGGGGGATGGGGAGATTTAGAGTAATTCTTATCTGACGGATGTTAAAATGATGGTTGTTTTAAATGTCCTGCCCTACCACCCCCGTTTCCCTAACTTTTAATCTGTTTAAAATATTGCCGCCTTAGAACCAGTTGGGTGTTACAGTTGGTTTTAAACATGGGGTTGGAGTTGGGGTTAGTTCTGGGGTCGACATTAGTGTTCACGGGAGGGTTTAAATTAGTTTCCGCGATTTTAGTGAGCAGTTTCTCCCTATCCCTCCTTCCCTCCCATACATTTGACTAAAAATAAGTTAATTTCCGATTTAGAATTTGAATGTTTTTTACCAACCTTGTTCCATCGCGCAGGAGATCAACCGCATCGCGATGTCGATGGTCGGATCATTGGAAGACGTGAAGAACTCGTTGATGGATTACCAGCAGCGCATGATGGCCAACAAACCACAACTCGATACTTTGGAGAAGAAACATCAGGTCCTTGTGGTTTCATTTAACCTATGTTGTGTGATAATCTGCAGCTTCTACTTAGTTGCCTGCTCCGTTGTTTTGTAGAAACAGCTGAAACAGATGTAGCTAAAGCTCTTTTGGATGGATACAGTTACACACTTATTGATTTCACACTATTACTGGATAATTGCGCTGAAATGTGTCCTGTTGGTTCAAGAATCATCAAAATTATTGTTTTATCGAAACACCCCAACAATAACCCAACAACCCCCCCCACTACAGCAAATGCAAGAAGCCCTTGTGTTCGACAACCCACACTCCGCGTATTCCATGGAGTCACTCCACGCATCGTGGGAACACATCAAAGCTCTTCTATCTCTCACCATCAACGAGGTTGAAAACCAGATCCTGATGCGCGACGCCAAGGGGCTCACCCAGGAGCAGATGAACGAATTCCGAGCTTCGTTCAACCATTTCGATCGGGTATGTTGTGTCAACCGACGTAATTACATCAGTGCAACTATCTTTCTATTTGTGTCCCAAATTAGTAGTTTAATTTAGGATTTAGCAGTTGTTTACAATAGGCCTGGAAAGTTAAATTATCTTTCTCCTAAAACAACATAGCTGTCTAATGATCTAAATGTGCGTAATAGGATAGGATAGGATAGGATATTCATCTTTATCCCTGTGAATGGGAAAACCAAGGGGGTTAACACACGGGCAATCGTCAGATCACCTCGCGCCCACAGTCAGGTTACCGGAGCTATTGCAGTGTTTTGTATATGATAGACACGTTTCTTCAAATTGGTAGAACCCATTAATCCGCTGGGTTCAGGCAATGTTCGTTAAGTGGCTTGCCCAAGGACACAACCGACTAGCTAGCGACCAGTTTCGCACCTGCAACCTTTCGATTGAAAGGCGACGCACTTAACCGCTAGACCAACGGGCCGGACAAGTCAATATGACATTTAATAATAACTGTGTTACAATATATTTAAGTCTTGTTTCTAATAATTTAGTAATACAAAATTGTAAGCTGCAATTTTATTAAGAATCCTAGTTGTTTAAGATTACAAGTTTTGTTTGAACTCAGTTACTTTTGAAGTGTGTTTCTTCAATCTGCAGGACTTACAGCATACAGCATGCTTGTGTGATACCAGACCAATATTATCATTTGTTGTGTTTTCTATTTAAAATGGCCACAGAGTGTTCATGGCCACCTATGTGCATTATATGTTATGTCCACACACCACCTGTTACACATTTGCCGTGATTCCACCTCATAAAGTTGGCAGTTGTTTAAACTTTGCTGCCCAGGACCAGAATGGTTTGCTCCACGCTGAAAACTTCCGCGGCTGCCTGATCATGGCAGGCCTCGATGTGACGCCTGACACACCACAGGTACCGCGGCAGGCATGCCGTAGCATCCACCCTAGTTCCCCCTTGTACTGAAACTACCATGTGTGGTAGACCTAACCCAGCATGTTTGTTCACTGCATGTTGCTTAACAGGACAACTCGGGCTTGCTTAGCGCCGATGAGTTTAACGGTTGCCTCACTTCCCTCGGTTACGATGTTGATAAGAGCAAGGAGAAGGTAATGAACCTCCTGAACCTCCAACCTCTTCAATCTCCATCTTTCTTTCTTTCATATCATATTTTCATTCTTTATTCCCTCTCCCCCCCTAGAAGCGCAAAGGCTGCTTGGAACCTGACGACTTCGCAGCGGTCCTCATATCCATGGGTTACCGATTGGTACGAATTCTATTTGCTTCTTTCAAACTCCTCCTACATTGTATTAATTACACCTTGCTTCACCTATAAAATCTCCTACAAACTGTTCAACGATTCCTATATTTCCCTATTCAGTCTTCCTTTCTCTGAATTAACTTTTTATATTAAAATCATTGTGTAAAATATATTGCTTTTTTATGCTAAAATAAAGTTTGGCTTAACATTAATCTGTATGTAAAGGTTGAGTGCAAATAACAATATTAATGGAAATACTAATTGGTGTTGAAACGTAGCTGTTTCATATTAACAGTTTATACAAACTAAACTTTTAAACTGAATGTTTACTTTAGTTTATTTTTTTTGCCCCAGTTTTTTTCAATATCTTAATTATAATTTTTGTTAAAATTCCCAACAACTGGTTTTAAAATAACTTTAACTGGAGAAATAGAAAATAAATTTGGCGATAGTTAGTTTGGATTATGGTGAAAGCATTTCAGTTTACTGATAACAGTTGGTTTTTAGTAAGTAAAATAATTTTTTTATTTTTTTATTTTTAATTTGCAATTCAAACGAAGTTCTAAACGATTTCATTCCACGTGGATTTCTATGGAACTAACACACCGCACACTAGGGGGAAGCAGAGTTCCAACGCATCATGGCGCTGGTCGATCCGAGCGGAACGAACACCGTCACCTTCCAGAGTTTCATCGAGTTCATGACTCGGGAAAGCACCGATTCCGATACCGCTGAGCAAGTGGTTGAATCGTTCCGTATATTGGCTGGTGATAAGGTAGGTTGGGGGGGTTGATGGTAGATCTGGTCGTGTATGGTCATTACTACTGGCCCCTGAATGGGTTACGACCCTGTACTACTCTGATTTGATTGGGTCAGCCCAAATTACCGGGTTTTAATGCAATATCAAAATTGAACAAAGTACTAACCCCACCACCCACCCAGCCATACATCATATATATAGTATGTATATAGTTGTGCAAAGTACTAACCCCACCACCCACCCAGCCATACATCACCGCTGATGAACTACGACGTGAGCTGCCACCAGACCAAGCTGATTATTGCATCAGTCGTATGTCCCGCTATTCCAGCTCCGACGCGCCACCTGACGCCCTCGATTACGCAAGCTTCTCCACCGCGCTGTACGGCGAGTCGGATCTCTAAATCGCCAATCAAAGAAGACAATTTCGAATCAAATCAGATTTTATTAGCAGTATATATATAATCAGTTTAGTTTTGTGTAATATAGTCTTCGACAAATTATTGGACGTGGTCTCGTTAATGAAATTGAAACGATATAAGTCGCCATGTAACCACCGTGCTATAGTATACCCACATGCTTACACGCTAACGCTTGGGGAAATAACAAAGTTGTCGCTTTATTAAACAAAGTATTTTCTCCCAAATGTGCCTAGTTCGTCGGTAGCGGTCAAATCCCGTCTTGCCCTGTGCTTTTTTGAACAATTTCGAAACTTATGTATTGTACATTACTCCCACTTTTGAATGTATTGTGATCAGCCCGCTTCGTGAAATGTCTGTTTGAATGCATGGACTTGAACTGAGCTAGAACTCCCACGTTGATCTAAATGAGTTAATTTGCTTAATCAACATCGATTGTATTGGTGGTTCTGATGCGAGTGCGCCAAGTAAAATTAAACAGGAAAGCCGTTGAAACTGTGTGTTTACACTATTTGCCGTCCGTAAGAGTTACGACGTATTAGCCCAATATTATTAGTAGGTCGGTTATAATCCAGTGTGTTAGGTTCCAATTCAGTGGTGGCAGCTGCTTCGTTTAGGATAGGTTATTTATGTCTCATCAGATCAACTCGCGCTCGTCGGGTTAGCGGAGCTATTGCAGTGTGTTGTATATGATTCACACGTTCCTTCAATTTAGTAGAACCCATTAATCTGCTGGGTTCAGGCAATTTTCTTAAAGTTCCTCGTCGAAGGACACAACCGATTAGCTAGCGACCAGTTTCGCACCTGCAACCCTTCGATTGAAAGGCTTCGCACTTAACCGCCAGACCAACGGGCCGGACAAATGGGCCAGATATTCACCCCATTGCGCACATTGTCCATGTAATTCACGTGGTTTCCACAGTCAGCAAAGGGAAGCATGTAATGTAAGACAACCCTTGAATATATTTGTAGCAAATATACCTGGAGGTTTAAGTGTAAGCTCTGCTTTCTCATGCGACAACACCCGTCATCTAAACGTTGGAAATGCTCTTCAAAGTTTCGCCCACACACAATTATATCATCCAAATATGTTAATACCCCGTTCCATTCTACTCCATTAAGCACAATGCGCATTAGGTGCTGGAATGTAGCCGTAGAACGAGGGTTGAAAATAATACTGACCCAGACAGTTCTACTATACTATCGTCAACCCGTGGTATAGGATATTCTTTTTCTACACCTCGTTGAGCCGCCTGTAATCGATACAAACAATTGGACTGGACCATGGTGACGTAGATGGCCGAATAAAGTCCGTTTGGTGTAACAACCCGTGTGACGCGGGTGGTGGTAAAGATGTTAAAAATATATAACATAAATCAGTAATAAAATGTAATTATAAAAAGCGATTTTATCCCTGGTAATCCCCGGACTAAAATATATAAAAGGAATCATAAATACAATACCATTACGTGTATGTAAGAGCTTGGCGCTAAACCATAATAAAGGAAAGAAAATTAAAATACGAACGAAAATATGCGTACGCCCCTGATGTATTCTTGTTTTGGAGGTACTTGGTAGTGAATAAAATTCAACGGGTTATATAGAACGAAATGTACGCAAAGAAATGTTGAATGTTACATACCAAGGTAAAAGATTATTATACGCATGATCGTCCGGCAGGTTAGCCTGGCGGTTAAGTGCGTCGCCCTTCAACCTTGGGCAAGGCACTTTACGGACATTGCCTGAATCCAGCGGATTAATGGGTTTTAATAAATTGAAGGAACGTGTGAATCATACACAACACACTGCAATAGCTCCAGTAACCCGACGGTTGGCGCGAGGTGATCTGACGATTGCCCGTGTGTTAACCCTTTGGTTTTCCCATTCACGGGGATAAACATGAATATCCTATCCTGTGATTACAGGGCACAAAATAACTATTCTGTAACTGTTACATGGTGCATGGTGAGCCGATGGCAATATTATTTTGAAGTGGATTTTTGTTGATGTTTATATTAGCCGGCCCTAACAGTTACCTTGTATCTAGAATGCTCCACATCCAACCACCACTAATGTAGCACACTAGCTCACCTGCACCGGCATGTATCACTTACAAGTAAAACTCTTTTCCTATCTCTTTCTTTTACTATTTATTGTTTTATTTAAGAACCCTACTGTCCCAAAATCCTCTTTTTTCAGAGCATTGGGAGATCTAGTGACTGCAGGAGGTTCTTCTGTTGGCGGGCGTCGCTGGAAATCATCCTCTAAAAAATTATTCTAATCCGGAACTTGCTGCATAGTTTATTCATTTTTATTTATTATTAGTTTTGTTGGTTAGGCACTTGTTGCCTACTTATTGTTGGTTCTATGCATAATTGTTATGCATATCTAAAGTAAAGTGCAATATTGTTTTGCAAAATAAATGTTTTTTTCTTATTAGTTGTAATTAATTAATTATTTATATATTTTATTTTTACTTAATATACTTTTAAATGCATTGGTAAGTGTTGCACTTGAAACTTTTTAGTGGAATTTCATTTTGGGGGTTTTTCTTTTTCCACTGTGGCCCCTACTTTCCGGGCCACCCCTTCTCCTAGAGATCATATTTATCTTGATCAGTCTTATTTATGCTTCATATTAAAAGAAAGAAAATGACCAATCTAGTTAAATATTGTGAAGGTGTTAGCTGATATGCTTTGAATATTGCCTACAATGGCTAATTCTGAGTAAATACACCAAGGAAAATTCCTAACCGGCCCAAGATTATTAGAACGACCGCCGTTTTGCAAATGTTCGGCGCCCCCTATTCTTTGAGCCCGATATTTCTGGAATGGCAAGCAAACTTTAATTATAATAGAAGTTATAGATGAATTAAATGTACCATAAATAGGTCAGACGGACTTTACACACCCCAAGCTACAACGGAAATTATTTAAAATATAGCCTACAATACATTAGTCATTACATTACACTTATATATCTGAAAGTTTTAATTTCTATTTCATAACTTTTTCTAGATGATTTTAGACGGGCAAGACACCCTTATCAAAGCGTCTGACTAAAAAGACATATCAACAAAAAAGGTCATAAAACAATATGTGTTTCACTTAAAAAAAGACCAAAAAATACAGTGGGCCTATCCCTTTTATTTAAATGGGACCCATAATTACCATGCTTGCATATATAGGCTATATAGCCTATATATATATTTAAAATGTTTTTTATAGTTGTGGTTGACACGTAGTTAACGATCTCTAATGTATTTTTAATATTTTTCTCGGTTCCCACATTTTTATTAATAGTTTTTTTACCGTGTTAGGTTTCGAAACCATGATGGTCTCGTCCCTATGGCCGTTATTATATGGAATTCGATATATATATCGGTAGCGTTTACTATTCAGCCACACGATCACTTTTACTAATATTATTTTCTTTAAATATGTTTGCTCTATTTTTAGATTGACATCTACCATACGTGACGTTGGGGTATTTAATTAGGTTACTCCCCCTTTTTCTTATTTCGCAGCTACGCCTCTTTGAGAAATGACATCTGGTATCTCAGATACATTGGTGGGTGTCGTGTCCACGGAACTAATAGTATTACAGTCTAGTTAATATATCACTGTTAATAGTGATAAGAGTTTACATTCCGAAGCGAGGATTTAGAGTTCTATAATAATCCTAAGTCTGCCCAAAAAGCTTGGGTTAGTGCGTCGCATTTCAGCAATATTTAAAAACTGTCGCTGGAAAGTGTTGAGTCCTTTCCTATTTCACGGTATAAACAGAAATAGTTTGTTGAGCGATTAAATGTAATATACACATATTGAGGATACTTAGGCTTAATTTTAAACACCAAATCCCCTAACTGTAAAAATATCTTAAATAAAGCTTGTTGTCTCTATAGATATTTGAAAGTCGTAACATTTTATACGGGAATAGGATAGATCTGCCCATTCTATCAGTATTTGTGTTACTGTATTGCCGGTCAAGCATAGAATAAAAATGCTGAGGTGGCTGCGTGGAGATGAACAACAGAAAGAACCAGAAGTTTTTGAAAGCGTCGCGCTTGGTCTTAAAAAGTTGTACAAGAACCGGTTAAGGCCATTGGAAGATGCTTACAAATTCCATGACTTTCATTCACCAGCCTTAGACGATGCTGATTTTGATTCAAAACCGATGGTTCTTCTTGTCGGACAATACTCCACTGGTAAAACAACATTTATTCGATATCTCTTGGAACAAGACTTTCCTGGGATGAGGATTGGACCTGAGCCAACCACAGATTGCTTCATTGCTATCATGCATGGGGATCTGGACAAAGCAACAAACACGATCAACGAAGGCGTCATCCCTGGCAACGCGCTGGTGATTGACAAGACCAAACCATTCAGGGCGTTGTCATCATTCGGCAACAATTTCCTCTCCAGACTGCAGTGTTCCCAGATGAAAAACCAGGTCCTACAGAGCATCAGTATAATCGACACGCCTGGTATTCTGTCTGGAGAGAAACAGAGAGTGAATCGAGGTTACGACTTCTCTAAGGTGAGATAGACATAACACGAATCACTAAAGTGATAATCGGATTGCCCAAAGACACATTTAAAGCTTAGATAAGGGTGATAACATTTGTAACAGTTATATTAAAACAAAAATTTAAGTTTTATATACATCTTGCTACATTACTGTACCAGAAATTAAATCATTGATAATAAATCCATGTTTAAACGAAATTAGTCCAGGTATTGATAGACAAAATACTTTATTGTAAATCGATTTAACAACTGATTGTTGGCAGGTATTGACATGGATGGCAGAGAGAGTGGATCGGATCATCCTTCTGTTCGACGCCCACAAACTTGACATCTCCGACGAGTTCCATGAGGCTCTGAATGCCGTGAAGATGTACGACTCCAAGATTCGCGTCGTACTCAACAAATGTGATCAAGTCAACACACAGCAACTGATGAGGGTCTACGGGGCGCTTATGTGGTCTTTGGGGAAGGTAATCAACTGCAACATGTTTTGTCTATAATAGCTTAACCGTAACAAGTTAAGCAATACGCACCAACCCTTATGACTTTTTCATATATTCATGAGGTTCAACATAATAATGGAAATTTTGGAAACAAATATTCAAAGCATACTTTGTGTAAATGGTGTCTATGAAACATAGTTTATCAGTTTAAATATAATCTAAAATTATGGCAATATTTTTTATAAATATTAAAATTATAATTCCATACATTTCTGGCATTGCTGAGTATTAGTTAGTATAGAGAATGTAAATAATGTTAATTGCTCTGAAAATGACATTGACTGGTTTGGATACCGTTTAAACAAATGTTGGTTTGGTTGTCAATTAGTAAACAATTTGCAATTGAGTGTAATTTTTTAATTAGTTATTTAATTTATTGAATGTGTCATTGATGTGTTATTGTTTGATTTCACTTATAAACTTTTCCTGTTTGATCATTTAAAATCAGCTGTTCCTTACCTGACCTGCATTGTCTTTCACTTCATTTTAGTTGCATTCATTTATTTTAAATTAAAACTAAAATGCTTTTGTCATTTTTATCTACTTTTAATTGTGATTTAGGATTGCTCTCTCAAAAGATCCAATATGTACTGTAAAATATTTTAATAATGTTTACCAAATATGATGCAGCATGCAAGTACTTCTTTGTATTTTAGTATTTTTACATGGAAAATCTAAATATCTATATTTTTCACCCATTTTATAGTAAAGTTGACATATCTCCCATATCCCAGGTGATCACTACGCCAGAGGTGGTTCGAGTTTACATCGGTTCATTCTGGGATCAACCATTGCTGTACGACGAGAACCGGATTTTATTCGAAGCCGAACGGAATGATTTATTCGAGGACATTCAAAGCTTGCCGAGAAATGCTGCCTTGCGGAAACTCAATGATTTGATCAAGCGAGCCAGGCTGGCTAAGGTTTCATGTCCTTTTGTGTATAATCTTAGAAATCATGGATAACTGATTAAGAAATATTTTGCACTAAACTAAATAACATAATTTACTGCGGAAATGATAGATGTTTTGATAAAAGTCCATCCATGTGCAAGGTTATTTATCTGTGCAATGGCTGGGATATAAAGCAATGCCTAATATAATGATTGTGCAATATTAACCATCCATTACAACCAACACAAGACACCGAATCTTGGTAGATTGGATAGGATTGTCTATGCCATGTGGTTTTAACGAAAATTTGTAAAAAAAATTAAGTTACCAAGAGAAAATGCAACAATTTGTTTCATTCTATATGCTAAACTAATATTAAGCCTACACCTAATGTGCAAAAGTAAGGCGACTATAAATTTATAGATCAATTGCTGTGACTGTTCTTAGAATATCGAACATCCGCTAATAATTTTACATACACACCTTTGGTGCATTTATGTTTTCATTATACACATTGCACCCATACTGCTGGTACTCTATATGTACTCTATATGTGCTATTGTGTGATAGAATTCTGTACAAGCTGGAACAACCACCATTTCTGACATTCCACCAAACAAACCAGTGATAAGCAATAAACACCACATCAGGAAACCACCTCTCAATGAATCTAATGACACCCCCTCCACCCCAGGTTCACGCGTACATCATCAGTCACCTGCACGACAACATGCCATCGATGTTCGGGAAAGAAAAAGCAAAGAACAAACTAATTGCCGACTTGGATAAAATATTTGTGGAATTGTCGAACAAATACAATACTTCCCTCGGTATATTATGTAGTTGTATATTATGTAGTTGTATATTATGTTTAGCCTTTCATTCCACATTCCCTGTGGAATCTGCAGCTTTCGAGTCCAATTTGTTCATCGCAGCATATTATCTACAACAGCTGGACTGTGATAAGCTTGGTTAAGTAACTCTTTAACTTGACAGTTACGAGGATATACATGACAAACCAAACAATATACCACGGCATTGTTAATTATTCCATGTTAACAGTAGAATAAACCAACACAACTTCTAGGTGATTTCCCTAAAGTTGAGGAAATGCGCAAGAACTTAAAGTTGGCTGACTTCACTAAATTCCGTGGTCTGAGTGAATCGATGATTAAAAAGGTTTGTTGCGCATTGTGTGATGTTTGCTTGTGCAGTTCATGTAATGAGAGCAAAATAAATTAATTCTGGTTCAATTACAAAATGTAACCATTAATTTAAAATGACTGGTTTACTACAGTGTTTATTGAAACATACGTTACCATAACATTCACTCAATCAAATGTTTCTTTTGTGTATTTTGATGTGTTAAGCAAACACCACTTGGTACAGTGGGGTCATTTCATGTCAAATCAGATCGAAAATGCATTTTCTTGCATGAATCTCCACAAATTAAATAAAACTTGTTTCATGTTTCTATTACACAAAAAGTAATATTCGCTAAATTTAAAATGTATGTCAATTCCGTTTTCGAGATACATAGAGCTTTATAACTTTGCTAAAAATGGTGGTTACCAAGTGATTGACACTCTCTAGTTTATTTCCTAGAACAGTTTTAGTAGTTTAGAATCCAGTTTATAAATCCTAGTCTAAAATAGTTTTGCATTTTGGTTTGGTCTTGTTTTGTTGCCAACAATACATAAAAACACAAAAACCATTTGTAAATGGGTCGATGCGTCAATAAAAAGCATCCAACAATTTATAGTTATTTTAAATGCAACTTAAATTATTTCATATACAAATAAATAGGATTCACTAATCATATTGTTTTCTTTTATATTTTGGGTTAAATATAAATACAAACTTAAAACACATCTTCATATATGAGTAACACTAACATGATATTCAAAACTGTGGTGCATTTGACATATAGCTAGTGTTTTATTATGAGGTTATAAATACCTGAACATGAAGCATTACAAGCGGGTGGTATCATATATCACACCTGTTGTATAATGAGTTAAAATGTTGAAGAATGCATCAGAAGTTGGTAAAGTATCTAGCAAACTTACTTCATAAATCACTGAGAACATATATTAAGCTCATCAGATCGACATATGATTATATCAACTATTTAGACAACAAATGATGTATTTCATCACTCACATCCATTTATTGCTTTATTTTGCAATTATCCGATTTAAATGGCGATTTTGGTTTTGTATCTGAGTATTCACTAGTAAGCGATTTTTTATTTTGCATTTACTGACTATCAAAATATTTTAAACAAACCTTTTTATAATTCTTATTTTATATTTTTTTATATAAATTATATATTATGTTTATATAATTTATATTTATAAAGTCATGTTATAAATATCTTTAAATTGTACTTTTTCTACATATAAGTCATACAGCATCATACGATCTTTTAGATGTTTACATTATGTCTTTATGGGATCTGTGATTTTCTAACTATAGCACATTGGGCATAAAAAGGTGGCTTGTTGTGTGGACCCTATGATCAATTTGTTTACTATTTATATCTCAAAAACTAATCAAATTTGGCAACAATATAGTTTATCTGAATAATTATTTTCACTGATGAAATAATTGGTTCATATTTAAAGTTGCGATAAACCATGTGATTAAACCTGTGAAAGTGACCGTGCCCGTTTGTGTGCGTTATAAGCTCGTCTGTCCACGATGCATGTGTGTGGGCGACTGATAAGATAATGTTATTGTAATGCAATGATGCAAGTTTTATTTTCGGTCGATATACAATATAGGAATGTTATAATCGCCAGTGGTTGTTGTAATCCTCTATATTAAGCTTGTGTATATGTATATAGGCAAATTTAATCGTGTAAAAATGCCTTCGGTTCCGGTAGGGGTATAACCGTCCGCATTGTAGTTAAAAAGGTCCGAGTTATAAACCATTCGTCTTTTATTACTCGCATGAAATAATTGGTAAAACAAATGTTATATTTCAATAGTTGTATGTGCGCGTCTGGGAAATCTCACGATATCTTCCTTATCATAGTTACAATTATCGCAAGTTTGCAAAGATGTTGCGCTCACGTTTGCAAAATCAGTAGAATGATTTTTGTTGCCCGATTGATCGCAGCCGTGATTTTAAGGTTATAATTTCGATATGATTGTAATGTCAATTTTGATTAATATAATTGTATTAATATTTGTCCAGTTTTAATCTTTGATGTCTCTAGTTAATATATTTAGCTTAGCGATCATAGAGTGCGATTAATGTCTGGGGGATTGAAAGTAGATTTTATTTGTGTGGTGTTTATGTAATTGTTGATGTTGAATCATTATTGATAAATTGTATTTAAAATATTTAACTTTCTTATATGTTAGTATATATGGTTCTGTATAGACACCATTGAAACATTAGCATTTGTTGCTGGTTAGTCTACTGTCTGCAATTTGTCCAATTGTGTTAACCTTTTACAATTTCTTACACAATCATGTAAAACTCATCATTTTCAAGACTGTTTTGCAGGAACTAATATAAGTTTGCAATGAAACAATAGTTGGTGCTTTCTTTACATTATTATCAATCAATGTAACACACAGGTTGACGAGATGTTATCGCGAGATATAGCCGAACTCATGACGCTGATACAGCGAGAGGAAGCTAAGATGAGCGAGCAAATCAAACAGGAAGGTCCTGCTGTTAAAGGTAAACACAACATCCATTCACCAATGGGTTTGTCTGTTAACAAATATTAATTCGATAAATTTTCCTAAAAAAACTTTTATTACTTTCTTCCTGCTGCACTGGGATTTATTGTAGCTTCATTCAAGGATAATATAATTTATCCGACGGTTAGTCTGGCGGTTTAGAGCATCGCCTTTCAGCCGAAAGGTTGCAAGTTTGAAACTGGTTGCTAGCTAGTCGGTTGTGTCCTTGGGCAAGACACTTTACGGACATTGCCCGAACCCAGCGGAATAATGGGTTCTACCAAATTGAAGGAACATGTGAATCATACACAACACACTGCAATAGCTCTGGTAACCCGATGGTGGGCGCGAGGTGATCTTACAATTGCCGGAGATAAACATAAATATCCTATGAGGTTAATAACAATAATAATCAAGATTTTTGGTTTAGTATACAGAAATGAATTTGACATTTGAGATAACCTTAAAAAAACCGCTTGCAACTGTGTTGTATTAGCAACTGTAGAGTGCTCTATAGTACAATAGTGTTTGTTCATAAGGATTCCAATATGATTCCAAACTGTTAACCCAATCATGACCAGCGTATATTAACTATACGGTTTCAACTGATATTTTATTGTAATTGAATCCTTAAACTCATGGCTGACAATAATATCTGTGCTACACTGTCTATATACTAATAGTGTTATTTTCCTACTTATAACTTTCATGTTTGGGTCTATGAAACCATTTTTTAATAATTCTATTTAACTGTAATCCTTTGAATCAAATGGTTTTCTATATCAATTCCTGATTTTCTTAATTATCTTAATTCTCTGATTCAGTTAGCAAAGGCGTAAGTATCGCAGCCACATTTCCCAATTACTCAAGGTTAAGATCGAGTTATAAATGAAACTTTTATTTTTGTGCAAAATTCCCCATAACTTTTCATTGATCAGTCACTTAATACCAACACCTCCCAAATTCCTCACGTTGATTGTTGCAGGCGGGGCGTTCACGGTTGGATCGGACAACCCGTTCAACAACAAGTGGGGGGAGGGAATCAACGCGGGGAGCGACTTCGACACCGACTGGATCGTGGGGAAGAAGAAGCCGGAATACGACGAGATCTTCATGAAGTTGTCGCCGTGTAATGGGAAGGTGAAGGGGAGCGAAGCGAAGAAGGTTGGTTCGGTGTCGATGAGATATTCAATATAATCATCATCAACATTGTTTGTCAGGAAATGGTGAAATCCAAACTCCCCCACACTGCACTCGCTAAAGTGTGGAGGCTGGCCGACCATGATAGAGATGGGCAACTCACAGAGGAGGAATTTGCACTTTCCATGCATCTCATCAATATAAGGTTGGAGGGATTCGAGCTGCCGGATGAGCTGCCCGAACACCTGGTTCCCCCATCACAACGCAGTAAGTTGGAACTGTGTTCAATTTGTTGCTTTACACAACGGTGCTGTGAAATCTATATTGCTGCTAAATGTTATCATAATAATATAAAACTTTTTATCCTTTTAGACTGTTTTTTGCTTTGCATTCCCTGTTAAAACAGTCATTATTATTTAGCCAAGATTTTAACTAAACAATTTCGCCTTTATAAATATATTTTCAAGAATTGATAATTTGTCACTAAATTATTAAATTTCTCTTTCCAGAACAAAATGATTTTAATGATGCAGCTTATTAAGAACACAGATGTTAGCACCACATTACACAGGTTCTTATTTGGGTTTTATTTGAAGTTTTTGGGTATTTTCCAAATCAATGTTTTTAAATGCCCTGGGCACTTTAATCAATATGTCTTTGATACTGCAAGTTTACAATGCTACATATGATTAGATTCTAGTAAACCTCAGATACTGTGTGGATTGGAATTATGTTAAAATACCAACAATTGACACCAAGTTTTGTGGCTTTCCATGAAAACCCACATTTTGTAGGAAAAAACGAAGAAACAATCTTTGCCCCTGTGTGTGCTCTGCCCCTGTGTGTGCTGTCTGCATCTTGATTTTGCTCTGTATATGATAGGATATTCATGTTTATCCCCATGAATGGGAAAATCAAGGGGGTTAACACACGGGCAATCGTCAGATCACCTCGCGCCCATCGTCGGGCTACCGGAGCTATTGCAGTGTGTTGTATATGATTCACACGTTCCTTCAATTTGGTAGAACCCATTAATCCGCTGGGTTCAGGCAATGTCCGTAAGTGCCTTGCCAAAAGACACAACCAACTAGCTGGTGACCAGTTTCGTATCTGCAATCCTTCGGCTGCAAGGCGATGCACTAAACCACCAGACTAACCCGTCAGACATAACTTACCCATCCTTATTATTGTGGTCAAAATTACCAAGGGTCTTGATTTTTCTACCAGAATTCCTCATTAAACTATATAAAATGTGTCTAACAAAGCCATTTCCACAGATAAATGAAGAATCAAAACACTTTCATCATCTATGTTTTTATCCTTGCTCGATGGTATCGCAATTAATCCATCTGAAATTATCCAATTTCATGTGATTTGGTTCATATGTTCATTGAGAAAGTAGTTGATTTTAAGTGAAAAGTCTGTGCCATTCGCGCATGTTTCCTTCAACTTGATTGTAAATCGTCACTTTGTGCATGGAGCTTTTAACTCGTATTTGTGCCAGGGTTTGCTGGAAGTTTCTTAACAAACAATATCAACACAGCAATTGAATTTAACTTGTCCACTTGACATTGGGGTCACTAACTTGTACAAAAGATTGTCAGAGGGTGAATTAACAATTTCCAATCAAAATGTAAAATATACTTGATGTATGGAGTCTTACCTAAACGTGCAATCTAATTAATAATTGTTTCGATTCGGTTATCCAGTATCATCTGCAATTATACAGAATAATATTTCATTTTTGAAAGTAATATGTTGTATTTTTATAATTGTTAAAGACTTATTTAAAATATACCATCTCTCTATATCTTATTCTAATAATAAATAGGAGTAGACTCTTAGTATACATTAAACCATACGTGCTTTGCGTAATATTCTCTTTATGCTGTAACATACTTCTGATGTGTTTTTACGAACAGAACTAAACCAGGTGTTTGTTGCTGGGTAATGACCTGTTATACTAAATATACTTGCAGTACTACAAGTGCATTCAGTTTAATGTGATGTTAGATTTGTGAGAATAACTTAATATTTATTGCTCGACAACCAGCCAAAT
>CH003057.1:36219-64331 GCA_000149265.1 Ciona savignyi
CACCTACCCACGTTACACCCCACCTACCCACGCCACCCCCCACCTACCCACATGACCACCCCCCCCCACGTGACCTAGCACCCCCCCCCCACACAGGCCCACCAGTGCTGGGCGACGCGAACAATGGATCCGAAGGGGAATCCCAAGTATCACATCATAAGCGACAAGTACGTCATAATGCATACTACGTCATAATGCATACTACAAAGGGGGCACGGGGCGAATGCGGTCGTCCACCGATTAGTGCGGTTTTCTATTGTTCTTATCATTGTGTGTTAAAACACCACCAGAAGAGTTGGTATTTAATGTAACAGTTAATTTTGATGACCTATTTAAATCAACTTGAAGCACCATTATAATGAAGTTAAGGTCCCCCCTCCCATAAACTTGTCACCCGACCGAACCCCAATAGCTGCCCGCGAACCGACCCATTGGACCCAGTCAACGGAATTCGAGTGAAGAAGAATTTCGTCGACCATCAAGTTCAATTCGCCTTCAAAGCTTTCAACTGGCTCAATACGCCACCTGCCGGCCAGCATATATACGTGCATTGCTACATGAGTGTGTGCGACTCGCAAATCGAACAAAATTGTCAAAACTCGGTGAGTTTTAATCCGAGGAATAAATAGCATTGTTTACCAGATAACGTATTATGACGTAATAATGTTGTTCAAAGGGGTGTAGTCGTCGCCGCCGCGCAATCGCGACAATGACAAAGGACGCGTCGAAGATCGTCACAATGGGTCCCATCAATGTCGCTCCCGATGCTCCGGATGTTGCTCCGGAGGACGAACAACTTCCGGTTCCTCAAACCGCAGCTGAGATTTGTGAAAAGGTTCGATCATTTGCGTCATGTGAGCTCATTACAACGTCATCGTGACGTCATAGAACGTCACAATGGACGTGAGCACGTCAACTGTAAGGTTGTGGGATCGAAACCAGCAGTTTTGGATATAGGAGGATGTTGTCTGGACCCACTCTGGTTAGAATCAAATGTGATTTTAACCGAAGCAAGTTTCGAACCCAACATGGGTTTATCACTGGGACCGATCTTGCATGGAGTCGGAATATGTAACGGTCATTTACCCAGTGTACCACACGACCGTACGAAGTCACGTGCATTGGTCGCATTGAACACTGCGATAGCTCCCTGCCCCCACCACGCGGATAACCATGTCACGTGATCCACAGGCGAATATGGATTGTCACTTTGGTTGCGTCATCAACAAGAAGAACGAAGCGGTTTGCGTCTGTCCGAGTCGTTTCCGTGTTGGCCATGATGGATTGTCGTGTGTGGCTTGGCAGGGTAGGTGGGGCGTCGTGTGTCGCTTGGCAGGGTAGGTGGGGCGTCGTGTGTGGCTTGGCAGGGTAGGTGGGGCGTCGTGTGTTGCTTGGCAGGGTAGGTGGGGTGTCGTGTGTCGCTTGGCAGGGTAGGTGGGGCGTTGTGTGTCGCTTGGCAGGGTAGGTGGGGCGTCGTGTGTCGCTTGGCAGGGTAGGTGGGGTGTCGTGTGTCGCTTGGCAGGGTAAGTGGGGTGTGGGGGGTATGGATGGGGTATGTGGGTGGGGTTATGCATCGTTGTACGTGGTACTCTGCTGGTCCGGCCGGTTGGTATAACGGTTAAGTGCGTCGCCTTTCAATCGAAAGGTTGCAGGTACGAAACTGGTCGCTAGCTAGTCGGTTGTGTCCTTGGGCAAGGCGCTTTACGGACATTGCCTGAACCCAGCAGATTAATGGGTTCTACTGAATTAAAGGAACGTGTCTATCATATACAACACACTGCAATAGCTCCGGTAACCCGACGGTGGGCGCGAGGTGATCTGATGATTGCCCGTGTGTTAACCCTCTTGGTTTTCCCACTCATGGGAATAAACATGAATATCCTATCCTACCATGCGGCCCTAATGATTTCCATTGTAGGAATGGAACGGTACTACAACCTGGCTCAGCAGGGACACCGCGTGGTGAGGTCATACGTCACATCCACCGGTGCCTTCTTGTTGGTGGCGATTGTCGCGTCCATTGTTCTATTGAGACGTATTAATGAGAAGTATTTGTGACGTAACTGAGGAAGATGTTTATTTATTGTGTGTTGTGACGTAATAATCGAGGTGTTAAATATAAATGGATGTTCATTGGAGTGTGACGAGTTCATGACGTCACTGCTTAGGTACTAGACGGATATGACGTATATAGAAAAACTGGAGTGAGGTCATCGCATGTGAGGTCACCTCGTGCCCCCCGTCAGGTTGACCGTTTTGTTTAACCCGGCCAAGTTTCGAATCCATGCGTTTATAACAAAGGGCGTTCCATATGTATACGTCCCCGTATATTTGTCGTATTCGCCCACACAACCATACACGGCTGTAAATAAAGTCCAGTGTGTGAAAGTACGTTAGGATTTCATGCAAACTTCGTAACGTGATTATAAGAATCTTACCAGGATTCAGTCCATTAAAGCACGAAGGGGGGGGCGGGTTAATGTGCTTGGATATTCACTTATTCCAATGTAGGATAATGATATTAAAACGTTCTTTTTCATGTCATTTTATCGTTTAGGGTTTTAAAATTATTTTTTTTATATATTTTTCAATTGTACTGTGTGGGTTCGCGCTTTTCTCTTGTTGAAATGCTGTAGCGTTGGCTGACTAATAGTGCACCCCATTCGTCAAAACTTAGTCGCTCCGAAACGTCTACGGTACCGCAGACTTAGCGCTTTAAAGCGGCCTACGGTATAACACGGTAACGTGTGTTACAGACTTAGCGCTTTGAAGCGTAAGCTCGTAACGTAGCTCAGAAGTAGTCGCAATGCAGCCTTTTATAAATCTGGATGATTTTGTAGCAGCCCCCGCTTTTGACGGGGTTTTCCCAGAGTAAAAAAAGGGGTAAACAAAGGTTAAGTATTTTATTAGGTATTTACGCAAGGTGCAACCAGACAAAGCGCTGGACACAGGGCATAGCTTAGGTAAGTATAGGTAAAGATATGAGAGAGCAGCAGAACCAAGCGAGGCTCTACTAAAATGCTCTCTGATATTATAAAATCTTATACAGTTTATATAAGACATATAACAGGAAACGCATGTTTGTATACACGAGGCGTGGACGTGTTAAACAGAAATCTCGCGGGAAATAATTCATCGACTCAAATGTCGAAAACAGGAAATTAATCGCGACTTCCAATGCACAAAATATGGACACATGGCATGGCGCGACCTAGTTGTTAAAATATATAATAATACAATTATAAACGTGTCGGATTCCCACAATTTATTGTGCAATTTTAGTATTAGCGTTTATATTTAAAACACTGTGTGTTAATTATAATAGCCTTTGCCTAACATTTTTTTTGAATTTATCTGGTGTATATTGTGGGGAATACCCTAAATTGTAAAAAGTAAATTATGTCCAGCTTTTTTGCACAAGATGAGTATGTCCAGTTGCAGTTGTCAATAAATAGTTTATGTTTTAATCACCCTTTTTTCTATTCATAACAATTTGTATAAAATTTGTCTTTATGCTCCGATATATCGCGCCAACGCTAAATATGTAGCCAATTCGTCGCAATATTGCGGATATATCTTAGAACTCATACATAGCACATAGGTTTTTCTCTTGTAATAATAAATATCAAATTATTCTTGTTTTAAATGGTCTTACGGTCCGGAAAAACGCTTTTAGTGGAAAAACTAACTGGAGGGAAGAAGGGAAACTGCAGTACCAGTGCTCACTAAAGTGAAGAATTTGGTTCCATAGTTTAAGTGAGCAATTTCTCCTTTTTTGGTGTTGCCTACTTTTAGTCGTTGGTATGATAAATAAAACTGACTTGTTCGTCAGAATTAAGTTTTAAGGATAAAATATTAACCCTTTGTTTGTTTTCAGGAGTCAGACTTTTTTAATTTAGACTTTAAACTCTAGAACCTGCATTGATTATTAATAATTAACTGACTACGTTCTACATATCCTTCCACACCAACCCAACTCGAAAAAACGACCAAAATCCATCAAATAATTCCAGCAAAGCTGTAAAGCAACAAACCTCATATGGAATATTCGTGAAAGTTGTTTTCGGCATTTTATTGGGTTGGCTTGGATTTTATTTGGGGTTGAATCATTTTGTTTCCGCGAATGCAAAGTTTGCTTCGAGTCAAGAACACATCTCGTCAAAATGCCAAAATGTAAGTTGCTCGGCCGATTATAAGAATTATCAGATATTTGGTGGTTGCACACCCACACAACACTGCAGACGATGTGTGAAAGATGGTCTGGTGTCTCAAGAAGAAGTCGCTGCTTTGAGAAGATTGTTGGTGAATGGAATGAAATATGGGGGGTCGAGTGGGGGGGCGTCCATCCTTGACCTTCATTCTGGTGCGTTGTCCAAGGGAAAGCAATTCATCAATATTTACAAAAGTTTGGAACCTGAGGAAATCAGTGAGATCTTTACCAAGAATGACGTGGCAGTTTATCGTGATGTAAAGAACCGAATTCACAATTCGATAGTTGATGAGTTCGGGTTGAATGGAGAGAAGCTGTACCTCACCAATCCAACCTTCTTCTCAAGGATGAATTCAACGCCAGCGCGGACACAACATGATGAGTATTGGCATTCTCATGTGGATAAGATACAATACGGGTCGTTCGATTACACATCGTTGTTGTACCTCTCCACCCACGGGTCGGATTTCCACGGAGGGGAATTCGTGTTCGATGGGAGGGGGGAGGTGGTGGAGCCTCGGGAGGGTCGGGTTTCCTTCTTCACGTCAGGATCGGAGAATCCTCACCACGTGAACCGGGTGACGAGTGGTGAGAGATTCGCGGTGACGATCTCATTCACGTGTGATCCTCGCAAAGCTATTCAAGACCCGATGGTATGAACTGTAGGTTGGTGGGTCCGTTATTATGTGGAAGTGAAGTCTTAGTATCAGGTGGTAGTCGTTCGTAGTTTCACAGCATTGTGTCAATTATTTGTAACATTCCTGCAATTAACGTAAACTGAAATATTCTGTAATTATTTTATATGATTTCTACCAGCAATTGCCATAGCGACAATACATTCCGTTGTAAGAGAACCCCAGTAATCAAGCGATTATGAGATTCATATATTTAATCAGCCCTATTATCTTATTTAACTGTGCAATTTAACAAGTCATTCTTTCATTTTTAAAATTTGTCTTCACTTTCTTTAGCTGTTTATGGTCATATTAACAGTAATAGCACGACATTTAAGCATACAAACTGCAGTTTATCGACATTCAGTTCATTTTATGTTCCAATATTTTTTAAACAATTTTGACAGTTGAATAATTTTTTTCCTTAGTTTAAAGTAACAGGATTGTAATTGTGAATAAGTTTATTGGAATGTTAAAGTCTCCCGTGAATGATACCAGTGATGATGCTGCCATGAAGAGGAGGGGTTGGCCGAAAGGCAAGAAGAGGAAGAAATCTTCGAAGGACGACAACGCTCCAAAGAAGCCTCTCTCCGGGTACGTGAGGTTCATGAACAAACGTCGCGACGAGATCTTGCGACACAACCCGACGCTCACGTTCGCTGAGATCACCAAGCTCCTCGGGGAAGAATGGAGCTCGTTGTCGCCGAGCGAGAAGAGGATCTACCTCGACATCGCGGAGAAGGAGAAGCAGAAGTATTGGAGGGAGGTGGAGGAGTACCAGAGGAGCGACGCTTATAAAGTCTTCATCAAGAAGGGGAAGGAGGACGTCCCTTCGTCCTCAAATGAGAAAAGCAATATTTCATCCGCTGTTCCTATCTTCACCACCGAGTTTCTTGAGCACAATAAATCGAAGGAAACTGAGCTGCATCAGTTGAATAAGACGAACACTGAACTCGAGCAACAAAACGCCATCCTTGCCACACATGTCAACAGCCTGCGTGGGGCGATTGTTAAACTGGACGCTGAAAATAAATCACTTTCCGATAAAAATCAAAGTTTACAAGAAAATCTGTCGAATCTTCGCGAACTGCTTGTTGCAGAGTTCTCCAGCACCCCGCTTCACAGCCTGGATGCCCCGGATATGGACAACATCGATGATTATCTGGGTGATGTGTGCGACTTCCTGCAGCAGAGCCTTTACAATGATAACGAGACGGCATCCAGCATCCATCACATCATGACCAACATAGATGCCAAGCTGGAAACTTTGTACAAAGTGGCATCTAAGTGAGACTCGAACATTAAGTTTGTTCAAGTGAAACCAACAACCTGGGTGGCAACGTTGCATTGTTTCCCCCAGATAATTGCTCTATGAAACAACACTCCAACCAATTGGTTCGTTGGGTGATTGTTGTGGTTTAGGTGTTTATTACCCATGGAAATAAGATGGAGAATTTGATTCGGATTACTTCATAACCGCATGGACAAGTAATAACATTGAACAATAACCTGTAATTGGGTGGCAATGAATTAATTGTTATATCTGTTTGTTTGTTAATGTGTTGAATCACCTTCCAGTAATGAAAACTATATACAACTCCTTATATCCTACTTATTACTTCGATGTCAAATCAGTTTCCCAATCTATACCCATTTCCCCCCATTGTTATTGCCCCCCCCCCCCCCCTCACACACTTCCATCTATTTTTCAGCGTTGATATTTAAACGTTTATGTTGAACTTAATGTTGGGCTGAGCATCTGTGGTTGTGAGTTGTGGTCGATATGGTTAGTGAATGGACGGCTGCGTTGGTCAGCGGGGCTGTAGCTGGGCTTAGCGTGGATATCACGTTATTCCCCGTGGATACGATCAAAACTCGGTTGCAAAGCAAAGAAGGCTTCATAAAGTCCGGGGGATTCAAGCGAATATATTCAGGTATCGGCCCCGCTGCACTGGGCTCGGCACCGGGAGCTGCTGTGTTCTTCACGATCTACGATTCAACGCGGGGTCGTTTGCATCGATCGGATGGTTCCCCCGTGCACCAGCTAGTGGTGAACATGGCCGCGGCTTCGGTGGGGGAGGTCGCCGCTTGTTTGGTGCGCGTCCCTGTGGAGGTGATCAAACAGCGCACTCAAGTGGCGAGTCATATGAGCAGCACGAGGATCTTCCTCTCTTGCATCCGGAGCGAAGGAATACGAGGGATGTACCGTGGATACCATAGCACTGTGCTGCGCGAGATACCGTTCTCACTCATACAATTCCCGCTGTGGGAATATTTGAAACTTTCCGTCGCCAGATCCCGAGGTGGGGATTCCCCGGAACCGCTCGAGAGCGCCCTCTGCGGGTTCATTTCAGGTGGCATCGCTGCCGCTGTGACTACGCCGCTAGATGTCGCTAAGACTCGGATCATGCTCGCCCAACGTAGTGACGTGGCGGCCGCCGGGAATATCATCCACGTCATGAATGACGTATGGAGGACAGGGGGATTTCCCGCTTTATTCTCCGGGGTGGTTCCCCGTGTAATATGGATATCAGTGGGTGGGTTCGTGTTCCTAGGGATGTACGACACCACGAAACACTTTCTAACTTCCCGCACCTTATAGCATTCGCTTCCACTTTATGACGCGTCAATTGTAATTGTTTACACGCTGCTTAGATAATTATGACACGATTCGCTTATATTGATTAATACACTGCACCACTGATTAGATGATTCATGTTTATCCCTGTCAATGGGAAACGCAAGGTGGTTAATACACGGACAATCGTCAGATCGCCTCGCGCCCACCGACTAGAGCCGTGCATTGCAAAAGTAGCGAAACCAGGAGTGCGGAAAATGACGTCACGAGAATCCACATTGAACTAGGGAATTCCCCGGTTCGAATACCTTTGATGGAAGGAGGGAAGGAAATTTATTCAAATTGTTGATCATAATTGTTGAGTGGGTAGTGGGGTATACCCATTCTATTTAAATAGGGTAAAGTATGAATGGGCCATATATTCACCTGTCTGTGCTGCTAGAATCATATTAATTGAATAATATGTATATTCGAATGGCAACAGTCTAAGCTTGGAAATCGTATTACTCTGTAGTAATACGGTTACCGCTGGAGGGTTACTTTAAACAATGGAATTAAAACTCAGGAAAACGCGAATTGCACGCTGTGGAGATTCTCGTGGAGAGTGTCTGCCAGCATCCACCTAGTAGGGACACTACCCGAAGTTGATTTATATTTCCACATTGCACGTAGGGTTGTGGTCTAAGACCACCAACTCGCGCTAAGTGCACAATTTTGCTTTTTTTTGGCTTACCACAAAAAAACCGCTTTAGCGAAAAAAACCTACCGAGGACCCAACATGGGGGCAAGGAAGTATTTGATTGGTGAATTATCGCCTTTCAACCGAAGGGTGGTAGGTTCTAAACAGGTCGCTAACTAGTCGGTTGTGTCTTTAAGCAAGGTAGTTATCGGATATTGCCTCAGTGGAATAATGATTAGGTAACAAATGGTTATTTATACGCATGGTTGTGTACTGCACAGCTTACGAGTGTTGTTGAATTGTACAATATTCAGGAAGAAATAAGATCTGTTTCCATCTAACAATATCTCATTATGACACGGCAGCATTATAGACGGGATGGCAACTATCCGCGTGGTGGGGCTGTTGACTCAATTAATTGATTTCCGTGTTGAAATGGAAATTTCCTCCAACAATCCAGGACAAACAAAATAGATCTGATAATCTCAATTACTTGGAAATCCACGATTTTATTGAATCGAACTGTCGCTGCTGATGCCAGTCATATCCTGAATGTTTATTACACGATATCAGTTCGGATTGCGAGATGGTTGTGCCGTTCAACCAGGAGTGGTTCAAACCTGTTTTACCGAGGTTCAAACCCATGATGGGCTTGTTGCTAAGACACTTTTTATTATAATTCTGTATTTGAATCGTTTGCGCTAACCATTCGGCCACACGACCGACCAGTCGTCGGTATTTGGATCGATTTCTCTTCTGAACTTCAGCGCCACCAACGCAAACCCCGCGAAATCTTTCTCGCAATAAAAACACAAGAGAAGTGAAAAGGGCCGCCTTTTATTACTTTCAAACGACTTTGGCACATTTCGGTTATATGATTGCGTACAATGACACCAATTCTCTTACAGGCGGCTTTGTTTCGTAATAATTATCCGGGTTTGCACAGCTTAACTTAAAATAATGAATAGCGACATCTCGCGGCAGTCAAATTGGCAGTTACAATCGAAATGAAATATAATGTTGCGAGGTTATAATATACATGCAGTCGGACATACAAACTGCCTATAATAAGTACAAGTTGGCTATAACATATGTTCTCGAATCCAAATTATAGCTCGTATGGCGTAACAACGATGTCATAATCGGGGAATCGAATCTCCTTCATATCGACGACGAACTCGCCTTGACCTTGGCTGCTCTGACGTTCAATGTCGTTCTGTGAGATGACGACCTCTGTGCTTGACAACATCGTCACTTTCTGCGAGAACCACGCCTGGAATGGAATCGCGTTAGCAGCTGATAACAGTTAGCATTATGACGTATTAGTGGGATAATTAATGACGTCATCACATATTGTGATACAGGTTGTAGACTGATGTTTAAATTCATTCATTTTGGCCCCAGTATTGAATAATAGCAAATAAAGCAAATCGCGACTCATGAACAGGTGATAATTATGACGTAACGATGCCAATTGTGAGACTTACGTTGACGTTCTTGACCGGTTGTGGGAATGTGACCTTGACCGCGTTTACGTCGGTGGGGAAGTACAGGCGACCTTGACCTCCGTTCGGCCAAGTTCGTTGGAATACAACCAATCCAGTGGTTCGAGCTGGGGGGATACGTCATGGTTAGAAACAATTACGTCATATATACGTCACAGTTGATAACAATTACGTCATATATACAGAAAAGTTGTATTTCCACCAACGCACAGCGATAATTGGTTCCCATACGAACTTACCCTTTTCACAGATGGATTTCTTCTCTGCCGCGCAGCTTCTAGCGTAGAGATAGTAGTTCTCCAGCGCACCGCAATCTTCGGTGTTGTTACCTGCATTCGTGGTTACAATATGAATCAATGTTTCTTATCAAATTCTTAGTTTAATCGGGTTAAGTTTCGAACCCATGATCGGCTCGTCATTAAGTTTTTGTTTAGAAGTCGGTAAATATCTATAGATCGTGAGTTGACCATCCAACCACGCCACCACGTGTCAGCCATAGAAATCGTACCTGGTTGTCCTTGTGCCCACCCATCGGTGTATTCGAACAAACTTCCGTCAGAGTTCACCCACACGTTCTGCTCTGCTCGATCGGAGAGACCTGGGGGGGTGGATGTCGGTTAAATTACTTTGTTCCCACTTATATCTAGCCATCAATCAGTTCATTGTCGCTTTATAGGCTCATTAACATGTTTATTAAAATCGACATTGCACCAATAATAAATTGTAATACCATTCTCAGTTAATATAAGATATCAACTACATTAAGGTTTGTTGCAACGCATGTGGGTGGTACTAACCGACGAAGTTGGCTCCTTGGTAGTTCCTCGACATGATCTGTCGGACTCCGGAATCTGCGATCTTCATGAGGCGCCCTCCAGCGGCGGCGCAAGCTTCCTCGGCGGGGACGTACGCCAACGCTTCGTTGTTCTGTTGCGTGCAGCTGTGACCTTTTGGCATGAACCCTGCGTCACAATCGGCTTCGGAAGCGCGAAGTGTGCACGTGATACGGTCCTCAGACATCTGGTATTCCTTGGGGCACTCGCAGAAGTAGCTGCCTGGCGTGTTGACGCATGTGTGGGAACACATGGCGTCCAAGCATTCGTCGGCATCTGCGTGTAGTGTGTTGCTCGGGTTAAAGTGTCGGGGTCCGTTATAAGCTCGGGTTAAAGTATGTTAAGAGGCATCGGTTGTAATAGGTTGGCGATGATAACAAATGTCTCAGAATTTATAATATTTATTTAGATTTTTACCAAAAAGAGCATATTTACTTTGTATCCCGAATACTTAAAGCAGATGGTTTTACGACTTGAACTTAATATGCTTAAAATCTGGGTTAAGTTTTCATGTGTGCAAATAGGACGGAAAGTGAAACTTACCTTCACAAGTAAGCAAGTCGGCTTTGAGTACGAATCCTGGCGCGCATGTACAGTTAAAACCTTCCAAAGTGTCTACACAACCATCGCTGCAACCCCCATTGTCCACCGAGCACTCATCGAAGGCGGCGCGTTGTCCAGTGGTGTCTGTCGAAAAAATGGGATTAATGACGTCATAAATGAATGAATTTGGTTGGGGGGTCAGCAGTAAATATGATGTAAGAGGGAAATCCCCGTTCAACTAAAACGTGTGTTGCAATCACAGCGAGTAGGGAGCGGGTTGGAATTGAATTTTATAAAAATAATTGTGATGTTGTTTGGATTGCACGAAAGCGTCGTTGTATTTTCTTAAATTGTTTCAACTTTTATTTATGCATGTCGTGTTATAACCACTGTGTTTCCCGCTTCCTTGGTACTTTATCGTAGGTGGAATTTGTTCTTTCAATTAATGACTCTTTAAACAGTAAAAACCCAATGTGAAATAATCGAAATATCCCAACTTACTGGAGATACAGGTAGCGAGGTCCGAATCCAAGATCATGTTCTCGGGACAAGTGCAGTGGAAGGAGCCTTGGGTGTTGACGCATGTGTCGGAACAACCGCCATTGTTCGTGTCACACTCGTTGACGTCATAACACACAGCCTGCTTCACGTGGTTCAATATTACTCCGCTCAGCTGATCGAAGGTGTCAACAATGAAAGCACGTGACGTGTCTCCAGCGATCTCTTGGATCTGGTTCTCGAGCACCCCAGCCCCGATGCCGATGCCGAAGGTGATAGCGCCGGAGTCGCGAAGGGCGATACTTGGGGTGAGAACGTCGTCCTGGGATAATGATTGTTAAGGGGGGATGTAGAAGACTAAATGAGAACGATTATTTCCGATATATCACCGATGTATTTAGTTCGTCATGCTTTTAACAGTTTTTTTAACTATTTTAAATAATTTAACTATTCAAATGTTGACTAATACGTAGAAAAAGTAGAAGATTAAGGAATGAGAACCACTATCCACGGAATATCACCAATGTGTTTTTGTCAAGTTTGTCAAGTTTTAAACAATTTTTTAAACTATTCAAATGTTGACAGATACGTAGAAATAAAATATATTTTCTAAAGTTGTCGATACATAGCAGCCAAGGAAGCCATTCTATTGGTCGGTATATTACCTGAGATCTACCGTCGGTGATGACGATGACAATCTTCTGTGCGTCCGCTCTAGCGCCGTTGGCGGTTTTCATTGTATTATCGATGACGTGTTGAATAGCTTGACCAGTCTTGGTACCCCCTCCGCGGTATGGCATCGCGTCCACCGCGTCTTGCACCTCTGCCTTGGTGTTGGTGTCGGCGAATCCGAAGCGCTCGTCGACTCGTCGGTTGTATCTGTGACGCGTTGTGTTACACGCTTGTGTCGGACGTTAACCACGTGACAAACAGCATATGCGTCATTCCTAACTATGTTGTGTCGCCAACTTTACTTATGTTAACCCACCAACCTAATTACAAACCATCGATTTCTGAACTAATTAAGCGACTTGCCCAGTTACATTCAGTAATTAATATTAATGTTGGCGTAATCATGGACAGGAAACTTGTGTTTCCACCCATATATTTTGATAATTGGTTCTTGTGCTTTTCACAGATTGATGAAGGTTAATAGATGTATCAGTGTTAAAATAAAAGAGTGAGTTGACTTAGAATTTCCCCCCAAAAACGTTCGAACAGCCCACCAAGCTATTCACACAACCAACCTGACAAGAGCGGCGTGGACGCGATCTTCTCCGAGCTTGAACGATTGGAACAAACTGTTCGTGAACGATTTCATCTTTTGGAAGTTGTTGAATTTGACTGAGCTCGAAGAATCGACGACGATAGCGACATCGGCCTGTAATATTGGTTGGTGTGATGACGTGTGCATGACGTTTGCATGGCATTAAAATCACAAATGGAAGGAATGTGTAAAAATACTTCGTACTATTCACTATGGATTGATTTGTTACAGCACGATTTTCTTAGAACTTATTACTTAAAATCATTTATTTCACTACCCCCACTGCCGCGGTAAGATAGAAATATTGGAGCGAAACGTTGTGAGTATGTTAACAATACGGTTTCGTTAAATATTCCCCAAACCATTCCAACTGATACAGTGCGACATACCTTCTTGATAGTGCATGGTTGGGCGGTTTCGCATGGTTTCTCGTTGAAGTTGCAGAGATGTCCTGAGCAGCAACATCGGCAGACGTCATTTCCGAGGTTGCCGTTGCATTGGGATGGTTGGAAAGCGTCTCGTGGGTTCTGTGGGTTTGGGAGGGGGGGGGGCTTACAAATTGGATTGAAACTTTTTCTTAAATCGTAGAAATAAAAACTCGCGAAAATGAAGCAAAAAATTAGATTTTTCCAAAGACTTGTTTTAAAAACTATTCGTTTTGTTGTCTTTTCCTACTTCTTTGCCGTGGTTTTAATGTTGTGTCAGTTCCTGTATGCTGTGATTTGTTTCATGTGCTGATATTCGATACGATAAGAGCATAATAAACCAACCTGAATGTAGTTGTTGTTGCAAGCTTGGGTCTGTTTGCATCCTTTGAAGATTTGCTTCACTCCATTGTTGATGCGGATCTCATTCTCACACGATTGTGCGTCGTCAGTGCAGATTTGGATCGGCATTGCGTTGCATTCTTCGTTTGTGCTGGCTCCGTTGCAGTGGTAGCAAGCTCGACCTGGGGAGTTGCAAGTTAGTTGGGGGGTCGATAACTACATAATCATTGGGGAAAAGTACACTACAGTTGGGAGGGGACAATCATTAAAGTTTATTGTAAAGATTTACTTTATTAAAATCGCAATTATGTTCCTCGCATTCCAAATATAACAAGAAAAAATAATTAATTCGATTTTAGACGTGTTTTAACGACTGTCGTTGTGCTGTTTTTTTAGTTTTTCCTATTTCTATCAAAGATCCTTCGTGTTTTCATCTTAACTAATGTGTTCCCCGCAATCCACCCGGTTCTTACCACATGTTCTCCCATCAATATGAAGACCTTGTCCGACGGGACACGAGCACACAAAGCTTCCATCAGTGTTGGTGCAATTGTATTGGCATCCAGCGTTGTTCACAGCGCATTCGTTGATATCTTGGCAGCTGCCGTCCTCGAGAAGGTCGTATCCTGTATGAAGATTCGTGTTTATAATCCCAATGTGTGAATGGTTGGTTCATTTCCTCGTGGGTGGGAAGCCAGGCTTTATCCACGGGTATCGTAAGACACCTCATGCCCACAGTCGAGTTGCTGGAGCTATTACAGTGTGTGGATGGTTGGTTTATTTATATCCTCGTGGGTGGGAAGTCAGGCTTTATCCACGGGTATCGTAAGACACCTCATGCCCACAGTCGAGTTGCTGGAGCTATTACAGTGTGTGCATGGTTGGTTCATTTATATCCTCGTGGGTGGGAAGTCAGACTTTATCCACGGGTATCGTAAGACATCTCATGCCCACAGTCAAGTTGCTGGAGCTGTTACAGTGTGTGGATGGTTGGTTCATTTATATCCTCGTGGGTGGGAAGTCAGACTTTATCCACGGGTATCGTAAGACACTTCATGCCCACAGTCGAGTTGATGGAGCTATTACAGTGTGTGGATGGTTGGTTCAATTATATCCTCGTGGGTGGGAAGCCAGGCTTTATCCACGGGCATCGTAAGACACCTCATTCTCACAGTCGAGTTGCTGGAGCTATTACAGTGTGTGGATGGTTGGTTAATTTATATCCTCGTGGGTAGGAAGCCAGGCTTTATCCACGGGCATCGTAAGACACCTCATGTCCACAGTCGAGTTGCTGGAGCTATTACAGTGTGTGGATGGTTGGTCCATTTATATCCTTGTGGGTGGTAAGCCAGGCTTTATCCACGGGCATAGTAAGACACCTCATGTCCACAGTCGAGTTGCTGGAGCTATTACAGTGTGTGGATGGTTGGTTCATTTATATCCTCGTGGGTGGGAAGCCAGACTTTATCCACGGGCATAGTAAGACACCTCATGTCCACAGTCGAGTTGCTGGAGCTATTACAGTGTGTGGATGGTTGGTTTATTTATATCCTCGTGGGTGGGAAGCCAGGCTTTATCCACGGGTATCGTAAGACACTTCATACCCACAGTCGAATACATTCCGACTTACCAGTTGAGCATGAGCATTCGAATCCGACCTCCAGGACGGTGCACATTTGAGCGCATCCCCCGTTGTTGGTGAAGCATGGGTTCTCTCTGTGGGACAGAAGTGTTAAGCATTTCGGAACAAAATCAAAGATAAGTTTAACTTTTAGCCAAGTCATTGTTTGCTTATTGCACCTGACACAGGTGACTAGCTAGCGACCAGTTATGAATTTGCAAAGCTTGGATTGAAACGCGACGCACTAAACCAAGGAGCTAAACGGACGGACATGACACACGGATCAGGTACAAAGTGTAACGATGTTCGAACCTGCATGTGAATCCGTCCGAGTTCAAGATCATGTTCTCGGGACAGGAGCATTCATATCCTGGAGCCATGTTAGTGCAGTTGTGTGAACACCCACCGTTGGCGACAAGGCATTCGTTGATATCTGGGAGGTTGAAACTTAATTATTCAAATGGGAATTTATACGAACAAGTTTTTATGAAAGTAAAATTGAATATTTGAAGATTTTAGCTCGATTCGGTTGGATGATTTAACGAAGTTGACATTTTCTTAATGTGACATAGAAATCAGAATAAAAATGACGTCATGAAACTCACCGTCACAGGAGTGGAGATCAGCGTTCAAGGTCGAACCGGCCTGACATTCGCATCTGTACCCGTCCAATGTGTTAACGCATGTTTGTTGGCATCCAGCGTTACCGTCCTGGCATTCGTCGACGTCTGCGAAGGTTGGGTCATTAACGTAAGGACTTCACGAGGTTATATGGACCCAGTGGTTGAAACATTGATTCCAGCGTATAAACAGACACTGCATGGTGTTTTTTAATATTTTGTTGTTTGTTGTTAAGAACGTTCATGTGACCGAATGGTTAACACGACCGATTCGTATGGCAAAATCAAGATTACAAACGAGTATAGTGACGGGCCATCGTGGGTTCGAAACTCGGCTCGGTTAAGTTATGCAGCCATGGGTAAGATATAGAAGAAGATGGCTTACTGCAGGTGAGTCCATCTTCTATGAGAGTCATCCCGTTGGGACAGTAGCAGATGTAACTTCCGACAGTGTTCGTGCAATTGTGAGAACATCCCCCTTGGTCTGGGTCTGCACACTCGTCTCTGTGAATTGTTAACGTTACCACAGTGATACTAGAGCGATGTCAGTGTTTGATAAATTTAGCATTAAACAGTGGAAGGTACGACTACTGTGGTCACTCATGTGGGTAACATAACTGCACAACAACACTTGGGAAGAATATTCAACATCATAATATTCACATTTATATTCATATTATAGGAACCAGACATGCGTTAAGGTCAGTTAACCAGAGTAAATTTGCCTTCTTATTCCGGTAAGATAACTATACAACACTAGTATATTGCTTGAGGTAAAGTTGCAACATCTCACCTTTCACATGTGAATCCATCAACAAGGACATAATCCGCTGGTTCCGCTGGGCAGACACATTCGTATGTACCTGGGAGGTCAACACATGTGGCTGGACTCACACATCCACCGTTGTTCTGCAGACATTCGTTCACATCTGGATGAATAAGTTGGTTATTAAGCTGGAAGTTGAATAGGGGTGATGTTGTGTCACGCACACTTGATGTTGGAGCAATTATAATCGTTTTAAAGAGAGGTGTGTTTACAAGTATTGGTGTGTTTTGTGTATGTGTGTTTACAATTATTGGTTTGTTTTGTGTATGTGTGTTTACAAGTATTGGTTTGTTTTGTGTATGTGTGTTTACAAGTATTGGTGTGTTTACAAGTGTGTGACATCCCAACGCACCCATGCATTCATCAAGCTCATTGTAATCTCGGTCCCATGCTGCTGTGTTGTTCTGGTAGTTGTAGTTGCAGTTCATCTGGCTTGGAGCGCTGTTGTTGGACGCGGAACCAAAACCTGCAACACAATCAGCTTGTTACCATGGTGGAACACTATTTGGTGTGTTGTGTGGATCATGCTATTTAACCGATTGATGATAGTATTCTGTACAGCGTAATCCACTGGGTTCGTGCAATGTCTGCTACAAGCGTTAGGAAAACCAAACTGACTAGCTAGGGACCAGTTTCAATCCTTTAACCGTTCAGCACTAACCCACCAAGCTACAAGACAGGGTCGTGTATGTTTGCCGTTTATGCCGACATAAAACTGGTCACATTGTGCGTACACAAGCATTGCAGATGTCTATTATAACGACCGGGAGATATCCACAGTGATTACCTGGCGGGCATTCAACTTTAGCCATTCCACCTGGAGCAATTGTCCCGTCCTCTCGCATACCGGTGAATACCACGTCGGCTTTGACGAACGAATCACAACCAGCAACTGCAACATAGTGGGTTAAATATGGGAGAATGACTAATCCATACATTATGACCTTTATTTCAGACATGTCTCAAGCTTTGTGTACCCGAAGTTTAAAGTTAAATTTGTAATGCTAGACGGTGCGTGGGAGACGTTAGATAATTTAAAGCGATAAGATAAAGGTCAGGGTATACGTTTGTTGGTGGGATTATACGGATTAAAACGTTGGTTAGTACAACATTGTTCACTTTATGACCAATCAAATCAACTAGTGTACATAATAATGAACTGTTTGGATATTGTGATGTAATAATACGTACTGTCCATCTCATATGGGCAGAGCTCGGCATTACACGCGGATTCGGTGCAACAACATTCGCATTTCGAGTTCTGCAGGTTTCCGTTGCATTGGGACGGTCCCTCGCCCATGTTGCGGTTGTTCTGGAAGGTTCGGACGGTTAACACATATAGTGGTGGAATATAAGAACATGGTCACTTTGTAATACAGACTTCTAGTTGTATTGTAGAGCGGTCAGGGGTATTAGAGGGTGCAGGTTGTTAAAACAGGTCCAATGTTAAAGAAAACAGGTGTTAAAAACCAGGTCCCAAACCAATAGATAAGCAGTGGGGTTTATACGGTGTAATAAGCAGCATGTGCGAGACTTGTACATTTGTAGTTGAGTGTTCGGGTGTGTTGTTACCTGGATCATGTTGTTGATGCAAGCTTGCGTCTGTTGGCATCCTTTGCTGATGGAAGTGACGTTGTCTCTGGTTCTCATGGTTGTGAAGCAAGCATCTTGGGACACCGCGCAAGCCTACAAAGTTGGGGTTGTTATACATGGTGATGGGAAGAATCAATGCGTTTAACGCATGACTGCCACTTACAACAAGGTCCATGCAGTCGCTGTTGGAAAGGACATTCTGGCAAGAATAACACTGGATTCCGCACGTCTTTCCGTCAGATCGGAGACCGAAACCGGGTGGGCAGGCGCAGTTGTAGGAGCCTGGGGTGTTTTCGCAGATCTGTTCGCACCCACCGTTGTTGTTATCGCATTCGTTGGTTTCTAAAGTGGAACAAATTATAGAGATGTCGTTGGGAAGTTAAATATATTACGATCTAACAACAACTTGAGTGGAAATATTTTCTGAGATGCTTATCTACGATTCAGGATAGTTAAGATTTTCCTGGTGTACGGGAAAACGCTAGGAGAGTTGTCAAATGGTTATCGGTTTACCAGAGCAATTGCAGTGTTTGTGTATGATTGAGATGTTCCTTTAGTTTTAGTAATTTTGTTTAATCCATTGGGCTAAGTACCCAGCCAACCAGCTAGCGACCAGGTTCGAACCCAGGACCCAATAATCACCAACTTACCGGTACAATTGTGGCCATCAGCCTCGAGCACGTATCCATCCTCACAAGTACATTGGTACGATCCTCCGATCACGTTGTTGCAGTTGTGGCTGCACACGAATGGGGCGACCTGGTTCGCGCAACTGTCGAGCTCTGCACAGGATCAAGAATTTACCGTTTAGAACAAGACATTTTAAATTTTTGTTTGAGGGTATGTGCTTTATGGTGTACTAATATGTCATTATTGAAGATAATCATTCTGAGCTCTGCAGAGGATTCGTCATTCCGAACATGATATTTCAAACAACCGTATAATTATTGGGCGGTACATGCTTTATTGAAGACCATTACGTTGAAGATATTCATTTTATATTTACGCCAACACAAAGACGCAGGTCTTATATCCATGTACGGTTATGTAATATTCTGAGTCATAAAGTTCCCTGCGATGCATCAACATACACATGGCGGTTGAGGTTGTTATATAATCAAACTCTGTATCGGTCCCAAACAAACGCGAATCTGATGCGACTGACTTACCACAAGTCTCCATATCCGGGCCAAGGATCATGCCTGTGGGGCATTCACAGCGATATCCTGGAGATGTGTCAACGCAGTCGTGACTGCATCCGCCGTTTTCGTCCAAACATTCGTTGAAATCATCGCAAGTTAATCCCGAGACCTGGACGTACAGACATATATAGTGAATGCTTAGTAGAGTCTTGTGGTTGTGTTGTAACCAGCATACAACCAAAGACGAGACGGTAAAGAATGTTTATATGATGAGTTATGCTCATTATTGCAAGATACAAATCTACAATTACCACTGGCGTGCGTGACCCAGACTTAAACAATGACATATTAAGTGGATATTAAGTACTGCGCTAAGTTGTAGTGACATATTAAGTAATATCAACCAGACTTAGACATAATAACCAACCTCGAATTCGTTTCCACAGAGACAAGCGAAGGTTCCTGGCTTGTTGATGCAGCCTTGTTCACATCCAGCGTTGTTTACCAGGCACTCGTCTGGGTCTGGGGGTGAGGGGGGGGGGGGGGTTAAGGTATAATCCGAGACATAAGATTTACATATGGCTTGATGTATGCAAATGCAGACATGAAACGTATTTCGCCTGCCTTCGACATAGAAACTCTACATGTATAGGAGGCTCTATGACGTAGGCGGCTCTAATTCTACTAACAATGCGGTTTGTCGATAACAAACGTCCATTGTTCTACGCCCGCGCATGGTATATGGGATGCACCGAAGAAATTAATTAAACTTTCGATGAGGCGGTTCACACCGGGTTGAACTAATGATTTGTTTATAGGACTTAGAATCCACGTAGAAGTTTAACCAGATGGTGTTTGGGTTGGGCTACGTGGAAGGATATCTTTATGGAAATTTACAGAAATTATTCCCGCAACAAGCTACAAGGACAGATGTGTATTCATGTTTCTTTGTATGTTATGGTGAATATTCCAAAATAAGTAGCATCATATTCATGTGGTCCAAGCACGATGTTATATTTCTTTCTAATTCAGAATTTAATTCAGTTTCCAAGTTTTTTTGCGAATTAATTTTAATCTAATTTAAAAATGTGTAGCAATAATTTCAATTCTAATCAAATTTAAAAAAGCTGAAAACTTTATCCCCAAGTCAGTTATGATGAACTCACCACATGTGACTCCATCAGCGAGTAGAGATTCTCCCTCAGGACAGGAACAATAGAAAGATCCGATTGTGTTGGTGCATTCCCCACTGCATCCACCGTTGTTCGCACTGCATTCATCGAAGTCGCACGTGTGGCCGTCCGACTGTGGAGGAGAAATTTGGATTATTTTGTGTTTCTGCTTTTTGTTCTGGACCTTGACCACTATGTTGTTCGGCTGGGTCCAAGGAAAGTAAGTAATTAAGGTATTTAAATCATAAAAATCGATCTTTTACTGAGGATGAATTAAAATTAATATCCCACACAAGGGAAAGGTAACTCCACATAAATTCCACATAAACCATGGTCTTAGTGGCCATCGCGGGTTCGAGGCTCAGGGCGACGAAAAATAACTTACAGCGAGGAAATGTTGTGGTTCAGGTTGGACACATGTTCCTTCGGCGAGAGTTTCAAGCACTGTGTCGTCGAGGTCGTCGAAACTTGGCACGATCATGTATTTGCTCGCGTCGTTGTTGGCGATTGTCAGAAGCTCTTGTTCGTTCACACGGTTCGCTGTGACGTAGTGGATTAGGATGACGTCACGACATATTACGTCATTGGAGACTTACTTATGCCGAGGGTGAAGAAATAAGTAGCGAGTTCGTGCATTCGAGCGGCAGCGACGGGAAGTTGTCTCCAATCCTGGGATCGTCCGTCGGTCATCAGGATCACTGAAAGGGGAACCCCCGCGCGTCGGCCTCGTGATTCGTGGAAGCAGTTCGCTGTAGCGAAATTGATGGCTTGTGCGGTCTTGGTTCCTCGTCCGCTGTATCGGATAGCCTGGTGGGGGGTTGGGATGTAAAGTTGTCAATGAGGTTGTCATTAAGTTGGTGCACACCATAACCGTCTACATTCATAAGCATAAATGCGTCAATGTGCTTCGCTAATTAACCTTCTGATAAACATTGGTATGTGTGCAATGTATTGATAGCTTAATGCTTACTCCAATTACATCGTTGGAAAGCAATTAAACCGAGTTTATATGGATTAATCGTATGAGTCACTTACAGCGAGTTGCTCTGCGAAGTCAGTGTTGTTTGCTGCCTCGTTGAGATCGATTCGTTTGAATGTTTTCCTGTTGTACGTCATAAGACCAACCTGTGGGGGTAACTCGGGGTTAGTGGGGGTTGTAACTTCGATATCGGGCGAGTATGTGGTCACAATTGCCAACTTTATTAATACATTTTGCGGGACTACGGATTTCCATTGTCTTAATAGACTATTGTCTCAAGAGACTAATGTCGACCATGTCAAAGCAGCAAGCCACGTATGTTTGAGCTCGAAGCGCAACTGCGGTTGGGCGGCCGGGAGATAATCCCATGACTCATGCATTAACAGCAGACACGAAACGACCGCAAAAATGCTCGGGTTCGAAGCGAGGGCGAATGGTGCAACGGGATACTTACTCTAACTTTGTCTTGGCCGATGTTGAGTGGGGCGACTAGTCGTCCAACGAAGTCTTTCATCTTCTCGAAGTTCGCAGCTCGGACTGATGACGACGAATCCAGGATGAAGAAGAGATCGAGAAGTTGATCCGCGCATGGGTTGCTATCGGGACACGAGCACACGTATGATCCGTTGGTGTTGGTGCAGGTATGGGAGCATCCGCCATTGTTGTTCGCGCACTCGTCGATGTCTGTGGGAGTATTGTGTCGTCATTTATCTATTGTTCACGTCACCAAGCATATTCTTATGTAGTAATATATATTGCTGGAAATCGTCGCTTAACAGCGCGAATTAAGAAACTCATTTTAACGATTTTTATGGTTTGTTAAATGCGAGGTTGTAGACTTGGACCGAAACCATAGATGGAATGTGTAAGAAACTTCTACTTTAGGGTAACAACTATACTAGGTGGATGCCAACGATTCTTTTGGTGGGAAGCCAAAAAAAGCATAATTGTGCGTTTAACGCGAGTTGGTGGTCTTGGACCGAAATCCCTACGTGTAATGTGGAAATTAATCCACTCGGGAATCTCCCCCAATGATGGACTCACCTCCACAAGTTCCAATCTCTCCATTCCAATATCCGTCCAAGCTTCGTGGGGTGAGGGCGCACACCAACTGGCTGGCTCCGGTCACTGGTTGGTAGCCTGGTGGGCATGTGAGGGCGCATGTGTCGCCGAGCTGCAAAGGTAATTTGTTAATGACGTATTTTATTGCGGCAGATTCAGATTGACTGAGGAGGGGGTATTTAGTGTTAGTTACTTGAATTTTCGATGAAAATTTGCATTACAAGCTTTAATGAAGGTGCAAGGTACAACCGTACAATGGGGAATTGTGAGTGGATTGTCCATGAAACCAATACTTGTAAATGCGATATGTGTAATGGTAGAATGTTATGTAGTGCAGCTTTATCTGGTACTTACGTCACTTCCTGTGCATGAGATCGTCATATCCGCCGGGGTTTCCAGAGTGCTTGGGTCATCACACTTGATGTCTACGTCATCAGCGAGTGTGCAGTTACCGGGCAGATTGCAGAGCGAATCGTGGCAACAACATCGACAAACTGATATTCCGTCGGGGTTGTCGTTGCACTGGGGACGATGTTTCCGTGTTAGGGGCTTCCCCGGGAATGCAACCATGCATGACCCAATCATGTAGTATTGATATAAATATTCACTTCATGGTAATAACCAAGAGAACAAACCAAATACGGGGAAAGTTATCTTAAGTGAGCAATATACCTTTATTTGACACACAACAAGGCAGTGCAACGACTGCGCCGCCCATAAACAAATGGTATATGTCAATTTAGTACCTGGAAGGGAGACCATGCTGTCTTGGGGTTCTGGATGAAGTTGTTCACGCAAGCCTCGGTCTGTTTGCATTGCTTGGAGATGTACAAGACTCCGTTCTCAAGTCGGGTTTCGGTTTGGCACGAATTCTGTTGTGGTGTGGTTGGTGAATGCCCGGAGCGGCAGAAAATGATTCAATCCGCGATAATAATGAACCGTGAAACAACACAACAACGTCGGATGATTATCTGATGCTAGCCTGCCGTCAAACTATTTCCCCTCTTTATCAGCCCGTTCTATAGTAAATTTAATTGACAACATATCTTACCTCGCCTGGCGCGCATACAGTGGCTTCCATGCATTGTTCGTTAGAGGTGGCGCGGTTACAAGTGTAGCACAAAGTACCACATGATCGTCCATCGTTTCTGAGCCCCTGGCCTTCCGGGCACGAACATTCGTATGAACCAGCGGTGTTGTTGCAGAAGACCTCACAAGCGCCATTGTTGTTCGCGCATTCGTCGATGTCTGTGATTTCATTATGACGTCAAAGAGAGAAACTTTATTTCTCGGGTTGTCGTTGAACAAACCCTATGTCTTGTGGTTTTCTGGAGCTATTACAGTGTGTGGATGGTTGGTTCATTTATATCCTCGTGGATGGGAAGCCAGGCTTTATCCATGAGTATCGTAATACACCTCATGCCCATAGTCGAGTTGCTGGAGCTATTACAGTGTGTGGATGGTTGGTTCATTTATATCCTCGTGGATGGGAAGCCAGGCTTTATCCATGAGTATCGTAATACACCTCATGCCCATAGTCGAGTTGCTGGAGCTATTACAGTGTGTGGATGGTTGGTTTATTTATATCCTCGTGGATGGAAAGCCAGGCTTTATCCACGGGAATCGTAAGACACCTCATGCCCACAGTCGAGTTGCTGGAGCTATTACAGTGTGTGGATGGTTGGTTCATTTATATCCTCGTCGGTGGGAAGTCAGGCTTTATCCACGGGAATCGTAAGACACCTCATGCCTACAGTCGAGTTGCTGGAGCTATTACAGTGTGTGGATGGTTGGTTCATTTATATCCTCGTGGGTGGAAAGCCAGGCTTTATCCACGGGTATCGTAAGACACCTCATGTCCACAGTCGAGTTGCTGGAGCTATTACAGTGTGTGGATGGTTGGTTCATTTATATCCTCGTGGGTGGAAAGCCAGGCTTTTCAAACACAACCTTCAGTAAACCAAACAAGCAGTACTAAACAAGCGCCAGAGGCCAGAAGGTGGAGTTGGCTCGAGTTGCTGGAGACTTACCTGGGCAGGAATGTCCATCCTCAGCCAACGTGTACCCCGCGTTGCAGCTGCAGAAATAAGTTCCTTGGACGACGTTGGTGCAGGTGTGTTCGCAAGCTGTGTTCTGGTAACAACTGTCATCGACTGGAAGGAAACACAAATGAATTTAGTTATTTATCAATGGTGTGTCTAGTTTTCGATATTATCAGTAATTTATGAGGTCAGTTTAAACTATTTTATGATAGATTTGGTTTTCTAAGATTACTAGTGAATATTTCGAACAAAATGTGTTTTTTTATTAGATCATATTTTAAAATTATAATAATTTTGTTTTTTTAACCGAGCCAAGTTTGGAACCCATGATGGTCACTACGGCCGCTTTTATATCAGCCGGTATAGTTACCGGTTAACCATTCATCCACACGACCGGACTCAAACTAAAATGTTTCTCTATAAGTTCCAACTCACCACAAGTGTGAGCATCTCCAGCGGGGATGCGTCCAACCGGGCAGGAACAGACGTAGGAACCATCAGTGTTGGTGCAAGTGTCGCTGCATCCACCGTTATCCGTCAAACATTCGTTGATATCTGTGGTGGAAGTTGTCAGGGTCAGTTCGAAACTCTAACTATCTGAGCATCGATTGCCGAATATGGGGATTGACTTCATGATGTTTGATATTTGTAAGAAATAATTTCAATGCAAAGTTAATTATCAAGGACATCACGGTTGATTTATTTGATGTAAGTCGTTCTTTGTTATTATTTGCTTGTGATAGATTGCAAATCCATTGCAATAACATTACTTCATGACTCACCGATGCAAGAAGCCAAATCTGCGCCAAGTGTGTAGCCTGGCTCGCATTCGCAGTAGAAACCGACGTTGGAGTTGACGCAAAGTTGATCGCAACCGGCGTTATCCAGAAGACATTCGTTGGTGTCAACAATACAAGCCTGCGGATCGGGTTAAGAGGTAAATTATTATTTAAAGGAACTAGCCGTTTGCGTTTGAAAAGTCGTTAATTTGAGCAAGCCTTTACAACAATTAATTCCCTTGCAGATTAACAAAATTGGTTTGGGCGTTTAGCGACACAGCATAAGTCTAGGAAAGTTCAGGATAGTTTATCCAGCACATTTGGAGTTTGTTTGGAGACACAGCACAGTGTGTCCAGCCGATAAATAAAGTTGATTTGAACATTTCGCAGCACGACAATCAAGAAAGTTTGAAGAGGTTCTTACCTTATTGATAAGTTCGGTGGCTCTGTCCACCAGTTGGTCGAATGGAACCAGGACGACATTCTCCGATGCTGGAGCTGTTGCTATGGTGATGAGTTCGTCCTCGTGGACATTTGGGCCGACTCCGATCGCGATCACTCGGGTTGCCTTGGCTGCATGGGGTGGATGGTTATATTGGATGTGTGCATGGTTATATTGGATGTGTGCATGGTTATATTGGATGTGTGCTTGGTTATATTGGATGTGTACATGGTTATATTGGATGTGTGCATGGTTATATTGGGTGTGTGCATGGTTATATTGGATGTGTGCATGGTTATATTGGATGTGTGCATGGTTATATGTAGATGATACACTTGTCATTACTATGCCGGTGTATAAGTCGGTATAAAGTCTTTAAATTGATGTCTTATGTACCTAGCACGATGAGTTATTCGATGGAGTTAATGTAGTTAAACACGAGATGGAATTTATTTAAACTTAAGTTTCTACCTTTCAACGCTCTGGAGTATTTCCCCAAGTCAGCAAAGTCCTTGGTTCGGCCATCAGTCAGCACAATGACGACTGTTGGGTAAGCGTCCACGCTCTCCCTCCATCCGTTGTATTTCTGGGGAACACGAATGTTACATACTGGTATACCTTGTATACATATCAGGAATGTCTCTAAACTTTTGCACGGCTTATTAGATACCACTATGGTAAAGTAATGTAAAGTATCTTGCTCTGGTGCACAATAATACACTCCATGCTTAAAGTCGAGTTGCTGAAGATTTTACAATGAGTGGATAATCAGACATGACTTTCAATTCATTAGATACCACTGGGTTGGAACAATGTAAAGAGATGAGAAAATATGACATCACAATGAGCATACCTGCAAATGATGACTGGCCATGACGTTGAGAGCCATCGCTGTCTTGGTTCCCCGACCGTAGTATGGCAGGTTGGTGATGGCATCCAAGATGGCGGCTTTGTCGTAGTGAGTGTTGAAGAAGAACCTCGAGTCGACCCAGTTGTTGTAGCGGGCAAGGGTGACATGAGTCTCGGTCTCACTGATGTTCATTTCGTTCACGATCTGCGGTTGGGAGGTTGGATGATTAGATTGTGGGTGGTGGTGGGAGGTTGTAGGGGGTTGTATGCGCAAATGGATTGGAAGATTGATGATTGCAACAATATGATGTTGTATGTGTGTAAACATTTTTTGGACAAACATCCAATACTTGACAGACCGGAGAGAAATCCAACATTTAAATTCATCGTGGTGGAATGTGTGTGAATGACGCACTGCAGGTCGTTAAACGAATCAAAGATTTAACTCGAAACGTGTTTTGCACCATAAGTTGAGCAGAGGTCTCAAAGAAACCCGCATGTTAATGTAAACCAAATAATAATCATACAATAAAAGAGAAAGCTTAATCATTGCTACAATATCCCATGTATGTGAGTCATGCGGTTGGGCATTCGAATCCATTCTTACCTCGTAAACGAAGTCTCGGATCAGTTGGAAGTTTTCCCGTCCGACTGAGCTCGAAGAATCGACGACAAATGCGAGGTCAATCGGGTTGTTACAGAGCAGTGTGGTTGCTGATGAGGTGTTGGAAGTTAATTAACAACTCATCGAATATTTACATGCAACGAGAGATTATAGACACGTCATCGAACGTCTTTAAAAGCAGCAAACACGACTGTCTTTGCGGCTCATGAACATATTTAGCAACAGTCGACGTTGTTCAACTATTTCTTGTAAAACCAGTTCAAACATCGCCCGAGGAGGATACGTTTCCCGGAAAGCGAAAAATGTCGAAACACGGTATTTCCTCATTAATACGTGTTTGATTTTTATTGGACAAGAAAAGAACAATAAAATTACGTCAGGAAACGTATTCGAACTGGCGATTCGAGAACGTCCTTGTTATTCACGTGGCATTGTTACGTATATTATTATTAAAATGATGTTAATCTCGAATGGATATTAGCTTTGGTTAGTGATGTCATTATGGTGTTAACAAAATTATTTATTTTTAGATTCTAGTATTTAACGATGGAAGTGAAATGGTGAGTGGTGATGCTTTGGTCATTTGGCGATTCATTCGCTGTTAGTGGGTTTACTTACAGGTGCCTGGCGTTGCCGGTTCAGTTGGCGGAATAGTGGGGGGTTCGGTTGGGGGTTCGGTTGGGGGTTCAGTGGGGGGTTCAGTAGGCGGTTCAGTGGGAGGTTCAGTAGGGGGTTCGGTAGGGGGTTCGGTAGGTGGGTCGGTTGGGGGTACGGTTGGGGGGTCGGTTGGGGGTACCGTGGGGGGG
>CH003057.1:64431-82268 GCA_000149265.1 Ciona savignyi
GGTTCAATGGGGGGTTCAGTGGGGGGTTCAGTGGAGGGTTCAGTTGGGGGTTCGGTAGGGGGTTCGGTTGGGGGGTCGGTTGGGGGGGGCGGGTTTGGTGCAGACAGTTGGGGGTTGAGTTGCTAAAATTGCACATTGAAACGTTTAGAATCACTTCATGTAAAGTTGGAAAATGAACTTACGTGGTGGAGGTGGTTGTTCTGGGGCTGTGGATGAAATGTGGGTTAAATATCAAGTTTACAAGGTGGTATGACGTGGTACTTACTTGGAGGTTGCGCCGTTCCTGCAAAGAAAAAGAAATATGTTAGAAAATTGCTTGGAACTATTTAGGATGTGAGTTAGCGGATGGTGGTGTTAGGGTGTGAATGATAATGCGACATAAAGATGATTACGTCATTAAGACGATTACGTCATGAAGACGATTACGTCATGCAGACATTACGTCATGAAAAACATGACATCATGAAGATGATTACGTCATGAAGACGATTCGATTCGTCATGAATAAGATTAGGTGATGAAGATGATTGCGTCATGAAAATGACTGTTAGAATGAGGTTTATATGATTACGTCATGATATTGCTGGTTGCGTCATCGTGCAGTAAGCTGCAAACCTGGCGCATCAGCTGCTCCTTGTGCAGTACAAACTGCCGCGGAGATCACCCCGAATATACGGGGAAGATCACTGAAATCGCTGATAACGTGGGCATACTCGTTGGTTGGGCTTGGAGAGGCGATTACGTTGATCTCAGCTTCGACCGCCCCTTTGATCCCGAGCGCTATAACTGTCGCCATCTCGTGCAGTCTGGCGGCGGGTGCGGCAACGTTGTCATTTGCTCTTCCGTCAGTAATTACCAGCGCAATGGCGGCCACACCTGGCCGTCTGCCAGCCGCTGCTGTGAACTTATTGTCCGCCAGATAAGTGAGGCCGCGCCCGGTAAATGTTCCTCCGCCGTTGTACGGGATCCTTGCGATTTGCCTCAACAGATCATTCTTTGTGAGGTAATCATTGAGGTTGAATCGGTCGTCGATGCGACGGTTGTACCGCGTCACAGCGAGTTGCATTGCGTCGGGACCGACGTTGAAATTGAGGGTGAGGTTGGATAGAAATTGTCTCAAGATCTGGAAGTTTGGAGCCTTCACAGACGAGCTTGAATCGAGCAAAACAACAAGATCCATCTCCGCCATGGGAGGACATCCGGCGGCCGTGGGCGGAGCAATGGTTGCTAGGATACATTCTCGTGTTTACGTGTGCTCGGTGCGTTTACCTTTCGCTCGAGATGATTAAGTCGGGAACCTATCGCGCGTGGTTATATATATGGATGGAACTATTTGTTCCCCTGTGCACGAGAAGGTCTTGTATATAGACAAAGCGAAATATCCTGTAATTGACGGAGCCAAGATAATGTATAACATATACGTAGCCGAATTATTAAGATTAATCGTTAAAATAACATTTTGGTATTATACAGCACAAAAAAGCGTATAGGTGGTAACCCTCCCAAATATGGGTTTGCTACGTAGAATGAACCTACCATCTTGCCCGCTGACAACTGCGACGGAGATCATCAGACAGATTATTCCTCTTGTCATCATCCTGAAGAAATGATTTTGATTAAAATTTTTAATCCAGGATTACGAGTTTTCAACTAATATTTTTAGCATAATGCGTTGGTATTCATTGGATATCGTCAATCGCTTAGCGTGTTTAATACATGCTAGGTGGTATGAGTCGTTACCATATACTTAGTGAACAAATTTAAATTACAGTGGACACAAATTGTCCGTGACATTAGATCTTTATCACCATCTTGCGGTCGGGTTTAGGGAAGTCGAAACCGCTGATAAAATCTAAATTCCCGTTGACTTAACAGTTAGGGTGGAATTACCACTGGCGGGATGGACAGAGATTGAGTTACGAATATTTGAAACTTCAAGTTTGAATTGCGTTATTGGAACAACTAGACTAAAATTTAAGCATTAAAAACACGAAATATATAATTATTTGTAATATTTCTTGATTATTTTAACTCATTATGATTAAAAATTAGGGGAGCAATTGTCTTAACGAGAAATCCGAAATTCTAGTTAAAGTAACTTTTATCGCAATGTTTCATGCAAAATCATATATTCAAACTTAATACAATGAGCTGGTCATATCAGCATCGACATCGAAAGAGCAAAATTGTAACTCACTTGACGTTTTGCAGTCTTCTTGATGAAAAGAAACGAAGGAAAGTGGAAACCTAAGAATTTGCCAAAGATCGAGGATTAGTACCCCTTCTTATTTCTATGGTTCCTGGAAATTAAATCAACATTTTAATTTAAAGTCCTCACACATTTCTCTGATATACAACAGCTGATATTTCAATAAGATATTTAACTTATTTTTGAATTCTTATGCGTCCAGCAATTAGCAAAGCTGAAACCTAAAGTTCTTATGAAACAGAACCGAGCTTGTACACCTAACCGTAGCCTCCCACCACAGGTACCTGTACTTCTCACTTGGCCAACGGGGAAGGAATGATAATTTCGAGTTGCAAACTTCGCGTTAAAAAGGCGGCGACGCGAGCCCGAGGGCAAGACATCGTTCCGAACACGCCGACCGCTAAAGCACCCTCTATACGTGCGTGCTATACGTGTCTATGCATGCACAAACGTTGCGCAATTAGAACAATGCCAGGGTCACATTTCAGCTGCCACCGGTTCCACTTTGTTTTATCAATTATCAACTCAGATATCGTTCGTTTCTTCAATTATTTTTGAACTTGTAAATAATTCACCACCTTTGCAGCAATAGTCGCCATTCTATCGTGATCTTATAGTGAAACTTAATACAACATAAGCGTTTTTACGTGTCAACTTCGGGTTATTTAATCCGAAGAACACGTTTCAAAGCTTCGTCTCGTTTATCCGGATAAGTTAAACCCAAACAAACGATATCAACTTAAATGAAAATAAAAGACAAAAATATTTTTTAATTTATAGATGGGACTTATTACCTACAATTTGTAGGTTGCCCCTAAACGCTGCGGATGAGGTGTCTTGACACGTTATATTAGTTTACCGCTCCGATAAGGTGCGGTTGGTCCAGTAAGGTCCGGTAAAGTAGTTACGGTAACCGTGGATCATTTTTCTAAGCCTGATGCTGCTTATTGTTGAACTTGATTGTTAACTGACAAGATGTATCCCATGTACAAAGGTATATAGACTGCCATGTGCGATATTCCAACTTGTGTTGGTGGTGGTGTTATCAAGAGAAATATCGAATATACGAAATTGTCTAAGTGTTTTTATTGCACAAGCACCACGTACTATGGAAGACTTAGAATCATTTAATAATATAAAGGTGTAAAAACGAAATATTTTAATTTTGTCGGCAAACCGCCTGAAGAGCTGGTGACGTTTATTAGAGAAGTTAAAATGGCGGAATTCATCGAGAGATTTCTGTCGCCGTACGCAAGGGTGTGGTCAAAGTGTCTTGTGGTCCAAACATCCATCCACATACTATAGTAATACCTTCAGTTTGACTGCATGTACACACACACACACATATATTTCGAACTACTTTGTCCGATATCTTGTTATTCACATCGCAACGTTCCAGCATTACAAGACGAACATGGTTATAATTACAAGTTATTTACAAAGTTCTTAATAATTCTTGAAAATTCAACGATCAAAGAGACTCTTGAGTTTCAAGTGAAAGTCAAACCTCAACAATATCATAGAGATCCACGACGCATTTTATCATTGAACGCGAACAATAAAAGCGAACCGGTTATTACCTTGCGGTTTGCAACCAACGGTGTAAACAAAATTTTGAGCAAGAATGTTCTAATTTTACCTTCATACGCACATCGCCGTCTATGTTACGTCACAGTGACTTTGAACTCGAATAAAAAACGTCATAAAGAATCGAAATGCCGATGATTCGGGTTGGTTTCGCGCAAAATATCATTTTCCGTGGGAATTATGGTTGTCAGCTCGTAACAAGCGCGTTTATGGTCGGTATAATTGCGGAAGAGCTCGTTCGGAGGTTTATGGGTTTTAATTAGTCTTGCCCGGCAAGTTATCGTCGCCGTAAGTATGTGGCGATTTCTAGCATTGCCCTGGGCTGCGCGGCGGCGGCGACAATAGAACAATCTCGAAACAACGTTGCGATGACCGCATTACGATGTGGTGGGAGCATTAGACGCGCAAAACATATTTCACATCCATTATATATCCCCACCTTTGTATCTGAGCCGTAAAGCACATTTACCCACGTGCTTGGCGCAATTTAATCTGAAGATTGCTACAACTGATTTCCCGTATCGTGTTCCTAAATAATCTATTTTATGACATCACATGTAAATGGTAAGACGTCACATGTTGGGGAATTTCAGACGATCTGACTCACCCAGCGCGACATCGCGGTTAAATCACGTTCAACAAAAGCTGACATATTAACATGGTCACCGGGATGAATCGTGGTTGCTGATAACAGGGCAAACAAAACCCTAAAAATAAACCCGATTTTGATCAAGGTTTTATGATTCTTCTAGGAAGAAACGTTTTCGCGACTTCCCTTTGTCTCCGCACATACGCACATAGTTTAGTTCATTTATTTGTTGCACCAGTATTAAATAATAGCAAATAAAGCGAATCGCGACACAGGAACAGGAAAAAACGGCAAAACGAACAGTCGTTAAAACACGTCATTTAAAAAGAGATTTATTTATTTAAATAAATACATTAGACGCGGCGCCATACCTAAGCGAAAAAAACAAAAAAATTGCAAATAAATTAATTAAGACCAAACGATATAAAGCCATGAAGAAGCGCATAACGTTGTAATATTCACACAATACAGTTTATGGCGAGAGAAGTAATAAACAATCTTATATTGGTAACATAAGTTGCACCTTGTAACAATGGCAGCCACATAAACCACCCCGGCCACACATGACCAGCTTGCACAGGTCGCTCGGGTCGCTCGGGTCGCTCGGGTCGCCCGGGCGCAACATGGGATTATGCGCAAAGCACGCTGAGCCGGCAACTATGTCGTCACGACCTGCCCGTCAGCGCAGCTAGGGGGTTCCCCGTCCACCGATGTCAGAGAGGCCGGTTGAGCGGGCTGGTTAGACGGCTCTGCGCACCATGTTGTTATTGTCGGGACGTCCATCTGTTTGTAATGGTCACAAGGGCTACACGGCGAACACGGTAGGAACGTTGACGGGCCCTTGGTGCAGAAACGAAGGCTTCGTTCCGCCTTATCAGAGCAATCGTACGTTCGCTGATTCGTACCACGAAATATTGGGGTTCAAACTACGTTCCAACGGTGTGGGGATTAATTAAAACTTCGATGGCAGAGTGTTTCTCACATACGATGCATTTAAACACAAAACTCTTAATTCGGCCATAATAACATGATGATTGTCTGGGTTGTCATTGGCAACTCACTATATTACCAGACGGCAACGGGGACAATGCATTAGTTGGTACTTCCATATAACAAGGGGGTATAGCATCAACCCGACATCGGGTATGTGGTGTGTGGAGGTCGGGTATTGTGATATGTGGGGTCGGGTAAAAGCGACAAAACTCGACCACAAGACAAATCAAATGAAGCGAGAAAGCGACGCCCAAAACCGCAAATCTTGTCGATTTGTGATTGGATTTTCACTGATCGGGACTCGGTTCCCCGAGGGGGTGTCTATGGAGGTGGAAGCTTTGAAATACCGCGACACCTCGCGTGTCATCCGAGAATCACAATCATCAACGCGAACAATGAACATGTGCGATGATTAGGTGAAACCGGTTGTTTATTTTGCTTTGAAGCTTGTATTGCGGCAATATAATGAGGGGGGAAGGGGGGTGGTGGTGATAAACATATTTAGAACAACCACCACAATGTTCCAACATGATATTGGGCGATTATGGTGATGACCGAACACTTTTGAAACAATGGCGATGATTTTCGTCATAACAGCTCGTTGTGACGCAATAATTCTTTCAGAAGCTTTGATTTCATTAACTCGCTGTAAATTAAAAATCGCTTTGGTCTTGTTCGGTTTGTTTGTATGTTGCATACAACGACTAATTAGTAGCAACCGCCAAGTTGATGGTTCAATACACAACATCATCAACCACGTTTGCAGGATTCACGGTGTGTTGTTCAAATATGCTGGAACCTTTTACTGACGTCATATCCGCAAGAAAAACATCGAACTTTAAATGCCACGGTCGATCATAGTAATTATTTTCAGGTACATGGTGGTGACTTATGGCCATGTAAACCGAAATATACCAATGCAGTTTCAATCGAGATTATCATTGAAACCTCACACCGGTGTTATAGTTGAAAATCCAAGTTTACTTTAAAATGCTTCGTGGTTGCGGTGATACAATACACGTCGCCCAGCACAGCGACCAAACCTCAAGAATCAACAGATTCGTTGGTTGTTTGAATCTAATTAAGCGACGTCGTCGGATTATCGAGTTCTGTCACGTGTTGTGGGGAGGTTGGATTATGGTGGATTAACATCGAGTTGTTGGAATGTGTCTCAAATGTATTAGTGGATGGATATATCAACGGAAGATTACCATATACCTCATGCTCACGTTTAGGGAGAAATAATACATTGTGCACTAATTGGTCACTGCTTGTGCAGCTAAGTTATGTGGCTTCGCCATTTAATTACAATATTGGGTCATTGAACATGGTGGCCACTAGAGACGCAATATTTTACGTCGAGAAGTAGGGACAACCGGACAACACGTAGCGTGGATACAGATAACAATTCCATACAAAAACGATCTTCGCAGCGCCAATAAGGTGGTCAATACCTATTCCGGTAAAAGCAACATAATAGAGATAATACAAATACAAAGCTACGGAAGGATAGGATATTCATGTTTATCCCCGTGAATGGGAAAACCAAGGAGGTTATCACACGGGCAATCGTCAGATCACCTCGCGCCCATCGTCGGGTTACCGGAGCTATTGCAGTGTGTTGTGTATGATTCACACATTCCTTCAATTTAGTAGAACCCATTAATCTGCTGGGTTCAGGCAAGGTCTGCTAAGTGCCTTGCCCAAGAACACAACCAATTAACTATCGACCGGTTTTGAACATGCAATCCCTCAGATAAAAGACGAAGCACTAACCCACCAAGCTATTCGACGTATTGATCTCTATGTGGTGTAAATTTCATTCAAAGAAGATTTTTGATTCGCTGGAGTTGGTCACGTGGTGCTTGTAGTACTTATACCCGGGAAACCCACCTTTCACAAGGAAGTGAACTTAATCACATGTAACGCGGATAACCCGTTCATTTGATCTCTCGGCCAAAAATGACAAATGGCATGTTGCCCTCTCTGAGTTATGGTATATGAATGAGTGTTTTGCTGATTAACAAGGAGGCACACCGGTGTTATCGTTAAGCTGTAAAGTTTTGTAATCGTGGAGCAGTGCTTTGTAAAATAAAGGTGTTGAATGTGCATCTGCTAGCTGTTTTGTTGGGAAAAAGTTGCCGATGTACGAAGGGGTACGGGCTCAAAATTTAAATATTAAAGTAAAATATTGAAGAATTTCGGGTTTAAGTTGCAGATTTACAATTTTATATGACAGGATTGTGAGTGACAGCCCTTTTTGTGAGGTCAGCTTGCATTGCAGAGAAAGCGAGAATAATTAATTGTCCATATTGCTACCAACTTTCCGAAGATTCAGGTGAAAACAATTAATTTAAACAAGAACTACAAAGTAACTACGAAGAACTGATGTTACAATGTTATCTTGATGCGAGATTTCGGTGCGTGCGTTGATTGGTAATTACCTGTCGCCTTATCTGTATACTTCCCGCTAAAACCGTTAGACTTTACCGCCCATTTGCTTTTATATGTGACCACTACATTGTGTTTTGGTGGAGTTGTGATTTTATGCTGCTTACGCTAATACAAGCATTATATATATATATCGGTAAGAGCTGCTGAATACAGACTATCGAGAACCCTGCTTAATAGTGTGGCACAAACCCCACCCACCCACAGAAGTGTAGCTGCCCCCCTAAAAGTGTAACAACTGACAACGTAACAACATTAATGAACGGAACAAATAGGATTGTGTAATAATATCGGACGCTAGGTGGGGCGGATGATCAGATCGGACACAACAAGCAATTCCTGATCCTCTCAACCTCCGAGATCCGGATGTTGATCCGAAGATCTTCCCTCCTCCTCGCATCCAACCTCCTCCCGGACTCCAACATCCGGGATCCTTCCATCCGGTGCATATGACGTAACTTCCGCATTTCAATCTTCACCTGGTCCAGCTCGGATCGTGATTGGTGGATTTTTGACGTCATCTTCTGCTTTTTCCGCTCCAGCGAGCACAGCTGATCGGCGTGCGTCATCACACGAAGTGATGCGGGGAATTCCCCAGCGCTTGCGTCATCTTCCCTAACGGGGAATTCCCCAGCGATTGCGTCATCTTCCCTAACGGGGAATTTCCCAGCGATTGCGTCATCTTCCCTAACGGGGAATTCCCCAGCGATTGCGTCATCTTCCCTAACGGGGAATTTCCCAGCGATTGCGTCATCTTCCATAATAGGATGGGTAGTACTGCTGGATTGTGACGTCATATTGGGATTTATCAAACGAGCAGAGCTTCTAATAACTCGCTGTAGCGAAACGCAGGGTTGAAGTTGGGTTTTGTGATATTGGGTGAGCAGCAGTTGTCTCGACCGTGGTACGGTGCGCCCACTAACGGCTGGTTGCATATCAGGCTGTGGATGATTATGACGTTTCGTCATACTTTTGTCATCGTGATCTATGACGTCATTGGAAGGTCTTGGTTGTTGCGTCACTTCCTTTCTGGGGACGTAAATAAATTGTTTAAATTTTAAAACGTTGATATTTAAGAATCGAATAAATAGAAAGTTATTTCCAGTTATTAACCTGATAAATATGGACCCGATGCACCTGATAAATATGGACCCGATGCACACCATTACAACCACAAAGATAAGGAAAATCGTTTTAAACTGGAAGACTCATCTGTGCTTTTGATTCACAAGACACAGATTTGTAATTTGCTTTTAAAATCCGCAATTTTTTTATTGTGGTTCGGATTAATAGGTTCTACCAAATTAAAGTACCGTGTCTATCATATACAACACACTGCAATAGCTCCGGTAACCCGACGATGGGCACGAGGTGATCTGACGAATGCCCGTGTGGTAACCCCCTTGGTTTTCCCATTCACTAGGATAAACATGTGTATTCTATTCACCAGAAACATTTTTAAATAAGAGTCGATATATGTATCGGACGCGCTACCCATTCATCCACACGACCCAAACCCTCGCCCACCAACATGAATGAATACCGGAGTGTTACAAACAGCGCCCACCTGCGGCCAATCTTCCTCCTCTTCCCAACATCCGGTTTGAACAACTTCCATCGATGACGTTTCTCCTCCGAGTGCAAATATCGATCAATTATATTCTCATATTTCACAACCGTCAGATGGCGCTCACGCTGCGTTTCCGACATTCCACAATTTTCGCACTGAAATATTCTTGGCGGGAACCGGTTGCTATAAGCTTTAATGACGTCATAGAGGAAATTGTGAAATAAGAAACACGGAAAAAACAGGATTTTACTGCTTTTAATCCAATCCACCAAGGCAAAGTTATAACGCGGATAAAATGAGAAATTCAACAAACGCTGAACGAAAATAATTTCTCCGATGAAACCATTGCATAGTTGACCCAACACCCTAATTTGACGTCACCAATCAAAACACAAATTTCAAATATTATTTTATTAATGACGTCATGAAACTGATAGTCATCTTTTGCCTTTGAACTTTTTGTTTTGAATGTTGGGAGCGGAGACTTTGACTTTCCCCGGCATATTTCGTGATAAATCGTGGTCCTGTGGTGTAGGATGGTAAGTTATGGGCTCGACTGTGAACTAATCATCCACACACTGTAATAACTCCAGCAACTCGACTGTGGGCATGAGGTGTCTTACGATACCCGTAGATAAAGTCTGGCTTCCCACCCACGAGGATATAAATGAACCAACCATCCACACACTGTAATAGCTCCAGCAACTCGAATGTAGGTATGAGGTGTCTTACGATACCCGTGGATAAAGCCTGGCTTTCCACCCACGAGGATATAAGTGAACCAACCATCCACACACTGTAATAGCTTCAGCAACTCGACTGTTAGCATGAGGTGTCTTACGATACCCGTAGATAAAGTCTGGCTTCCCACCCACGAGGATATAAATAAACCAACCATCCACACACTGTAATAGCTCCAGCAACTCGACTGTAGGTATGAGGTGTCTTACGATACCCGTGGATAAAGCCTGGCTTTCTACCCACGAGGATATAAATGAACCAACCATCCACACACTGTAATAGCTCCAGCAACTCGACTGTAGGTATAAGGTGTCTTACGATACCCGTGGATAAAGTCTGGCTTCCCACCCACGAGGATATAAATGAACCAACCATCCGCACACTGTAATAACTCCAGCAACTCGACTGTGAACACAAGGTGTCTTACCTTCACGCTACGCAGATGATCTTTCTCCTGTTGTGTTGTTTCCTTGGACAAGTGGAACATATTGATGGCAGTCTTCGTCGCTGGAATGAAGCCACATTAATCGACTGCGAGCACGAGGTGCAAACAATGAACTCACCTTTCCCCTTCTTCCCCCCACCCGGGATCAACTTGACTTTAAACCTGGAACACAAAGCCACCACTGTGATGTCATAATGAGAGAATAGATAAAACTCACTTGAAGTTGAGCATAGCGTTGTACGGCGCACACACCGGTACCGCGAACAACAATATGTCGTCCGTTGCCGGGCAACCTGTCAAACTATCTATGATGTCATAAACCGGTTCGACTGATAAATGTTCGGCTTTCAACACTTGATGGCGCTCTTCATCAGAATCCTCTTGTATGACGTCACCTGGGGTATTATGACGTCATATAAGCATCACCACAACAACAGCAACGTACCATCTCGACTGGGAGCATGCAGGATGATTGGTTCCGCTGGTTTCGGCTTCGGAGCTACAATGAACAACCAACATGGGAAGGAAGGATATAACTACATAGTGGTTGGTACATATATACTAAGATACTGACAATGGGTAAATGTCCGGGAATTTATTAAATGTTTCTCTGCATTTGTTCATCAATTCTTCATCGTAACATGTTAAATTGTTCGATGAGTTATTGCTTAGTTTTAAACAAATAGAAATATTTAAACAAAGTCTTCATGACCTTATGAGAGAAACTTAATGCTTATATTGTTTGTTTTTTTTTGCACAAATTTGTTAAAAGTTCAATAATTTCTTTCAGTAATAAACTACGGACTAATATTCGGTTACCGGGTAACTTAATCCCGGTGCTAATGGCAGTGGGTCAAATGATGTGTCATGATGTATTGTGTCCATGAAGATAATGCATTGGAGAGCACCACAATAGAAGGAACACACACACACACACGCGCACGCACATACGCGCACATACACACAAACACACGCGCACGCACATACGCGCACATACACACAAACACACGCGCACGCACATACGCGCACATACACACAAACACACGCGCACGCAGCGAGGCACAAACACACAAACACACACACACCTTGCTTTAACTTGGGTTTCGCTTCAACCTTCTTCTTTTCTTTCTTGGGTTTTGGAGATTTGGCGGACTGTGGAAGATTGAAATTATGATTTGTTGGAATATAACAATCAAATATAGTCACCGGGTCTATTTGATAGTTCACTAATTAAAGAGTAAAATAACAAACTTCAGAGCAAAATGTCTTAAAATAGACTGAAGTAGGTTGGTACTATACGTTGGTTTATAATATCTCCTAGAAGTCTTAAAAAAGAATTAATTGGAAACAATGAATTGACAAACACGTGGATACAGATAACAATTCCATACAAAAACGATCTTCGCAGCGCCAATAAGGTGGTCAATACCTATTGCGGTAAAAGCAACATAATAGAGATAATACAAATACAAAGCTACGGAAGGATAGGATATTCATGTTTATCCCCGTGAATGGGAAAACCAAGGGGGTTAACACACGGGCAATCGTCAGATCACCTCGCGCCCATCGTCGGGTTACCGGAGCTATTGCAGTGTGTTGTATATGATAGACACGTTACTTCAATTTGGTAGAACCCATCATTTTGCTGGGTTCAGGCAAGGTCTGCTAAGCGCCTTGCCCAAGGACACAACCAATTAACTATCGACCGGTTTTGAACATGCAATCCCTCAGATAAAAGGCGAAGCACTAACCCACCAAGCTATTCGATGTATTGATCTCTATGTGGTGTAAATTTCATTCAAAGAAGATTTCTGATTCGCTGGAGTTGGTCAAGTGGTGTTTGTAGTACAAATACCCGGGAAACCCACCTTTCACAAGGAAGTGAACTTAATCACATGTAACGCGGACAACCCGTTCATTTGATCTCTCGGCCAAAAATGACAAATGGCATGTTGCCCTCTCTGAGTTATGGTATATGAATGAGTGTTTTGCTGATTAACATGGAGGCACACCGGTGTTCTCGTTTAGCTGTAAAGTTGTGTAATAGCGGAGCAGTGCTTTGTGAAATAAAGGTGTTGATTGTGCATCTGCTAGCTGTTTGTTGTAAAAAAGTTGCCGATGTACGAAGGGGTACGGGCTCAAAAATTAAATATTAAAGTAAAATATTGAAGAATTTCGGGTTTAAGTTGCAGATTTACAATTTTATATGACAGGATTGTGAGTGACAGCCCTTTTTGTGAGGTCAGCTTGCATTGCAGAGAAAGCGAGAATAATTAATTGTCCATATCGCTACCAACTTTCCGAAGATTCAGGTGAAAACAATTAATTTAAACAAGAACTACAAAGTAACTACGAAGAACTGATGTTACAATGTTATGTTGATGCGAGATTTCGGTGCGTGCGTTGATTGGTAATTACCTGTCGCCTTATCTGTATACTTCCCGCTAAAACCGTTAGACTTTACCGCCCATTTGCTTTTATATGTGACCACTGCATTGTGTTTTGGTGGAGTTGTGATTTTATGCTGCTTACGTTAATACAAGCATTATATATATATCGGTAAGAGCTGCTGAATACAGGCTATCGAGAACCCTGCTCAATAGTGTGGCACAAACCCCACCCACCCACAGAAGTGTAGCTGCCCCCCTAAAAGTGTAACAACTGACATCGTAACAACAATAATGAACAACAAACAGGATTGTGTAAACAGGATTGTGGAACAAACAGGATTGTGTAATAATATCGGACGCTAGGTGGGGCAAATGATCAGATCGGACACAACAAACAATTCCTGATCTTCTCCACCTCCGAGATCCGGATGTTGATCCGAAGATCTTCCCTCCTCCTCGCATCCAACCTCCTCCCGGACTCCAACATCCGGACTCCCTCCATCCGGTGCACATGACGTAACTTCCGCATTTCAACCTTCACCTGATCCAGCTCGGATCGTGATTGGTGGATTTTCGACGTCATCTTCTGCTTTTTCCGCTCCAGCGAGCACAGCTGATCGGCGTGCGTCATCACACGAAGTGATGCGGGGAATTCCCCAGCGATTGCGTCATCTTCCGTAACGGGGAATTCTCCAGCGCTTGCGTCATCTTCCCTAACGGGGAATTCCCCAGCGCTTGCGTCATCTTCCCTAACGGGGAATTCCCCAGCGATTGCGTCATCTTCCGTAACGGGGAATTCCCCAGCGCTTGCGTCATCTTCCCTAACGGGGAATTCCCCAGCGATTGCGTCATCTTCCCTAACGGGGAATTCCCCAGCGATTGCGTCATCTTCCATAATAGGAGGGATAGTACTGCTGGATTGTGACGTCATATTGGGATTTATCAAACGAGCGGAGCTTCTAATAACTCGTTGTAGCGAAACGCAGGGTCGAAGTTGGGATTTGTGATATTGGGTGAGCAGGAGTTGTCTCGACCGTGGTACGGTGCGCCCACTAACGGTTGGTTGCATATCAGGTTGTGGGTGATTATGACGTGTCGTCATGCTTTTGTCATCGTGGTCTGTGACGTCATTGGAAGGTATTTGTTGTTGCGTCGCTTCTTTTCTGGAGACGTAAATAAATTGTTTAAATTTTAAAACGTTGATATTTAAGAATCGAATAAATAAAAAGTTATTTCTAGTTATTAACCTGATAAATATGGACCCGATGCACCGGATAAATATGGACCCGATGCACCGGATAAATATGGACCCGATGCACCGGATAAATATGAACTCGATGCACCGGATAAATATGAACTCGATGCACCGGATAAATATGAACTCGATGCACCGGATAAATATGAACTCGATGCACACCATTACAACCACTAAGATGAGAAAAGTCGTTTTAAACTGGGAGACTCATCTGTCTTTTTGATTCACAAGACACAGATTTGTAATTTGCTTTTAAAATCCGCAATTTTTTTATTGTGGTTTGGATTAATGGGTTCTACCAAATTGAAGGAACGTGTCTATCATATACAACACACTGCAATAGCTCCAGTAACCCAACAGTGGGCGCGAGGTGATCTGACGATTGCCCGTATGTTAACCCCCTTGGTTTTCCCATTCACGGGGATAAACATGTGTATTCTATCCACCAGAAACATTTTTAAATAAGAGTCGATACATGTATCGGACGCGCTACCCATTCATCCACACGACCCAAACCCTCACGCATTTACAGGAATGAATACCAGAGTGTTACAAACAGCGCCCACCTGCGGCCAATCTTCCTCCTCTTCCCAACATCCGGTTTGAACAACTTCCACCGATGACGTTTATCCTCCGAGTGCAAATATCGATCAATTATATTCTCATATTTCACAACCGTCAGAGGGCGCTCACGCTGCGTTTCCGACATTCCGATCTTCCACAATTTTCGCAGTGAAATATTCTTGGCGGGAACCGGTTGCTATAAGCTTTAATGACGTCATAGAGGCAATTGTGAAATAAGAAACACGGAATTAACAGAATTTTACTGCTTTTAATCCAATCCACCAGACAAAGTTACAACGCGGATAAAATGAGAATCAACAAACGCTGAACGAAAATAATTTCTCCGATGAATCCATTGCATAGTTGACCTAACACCCCAAATATGACGTCACCAATTAAAACACAAATTTCAATTATTATTTTATTAATTACGTCATGAAACTGATAGTCATCTTTTGCCTTTGAACTTTTTGTTTTGAATGTTGGGAGCGGAGACTTTGACTTTTCCCGGCATGTTTCGTGATAAATCGTGGTCCTGTGATGTAGAATGGTAAGTTATGGGCTCGACTGTGGGCATGAGGTGTCTTACGATACCCGTGGATAAAGCATGGCTTCCCACCCACGAGGATATAAACGAACCAACCATCCACACACTGTAATAGCTCCATCAACTGGACTGTGGGCATGAGGTGTCTTACGATACCCGTGGATAAAGCATGGCTTCCCACCCACGAGGATATAAACGAACCAACCACCCACACACTTTAATACCTACAGCAACTCGACTGTGGGCATGAGATGTCTTACGATACCCGTGGATAAAGCCTGGCTTCCCACCCACGAGGATATAAATGAACCAACCATCCACACACTGTAATAACTCCAGCAACTCGACTGTGGACACAAGGTGTCTCACCTTCACGCTACGCAGATGATCTTTCTCCTGTTGTGTGGTTTCCTTGGACAAGTGAAACATATTGATGGCAGTCTTCGTGGCTGGAATGAAGTCACATTAATCGACTGCGGGCACGAGGTGGAAACAATGAAACTCACCTTTCCCCTTCTTCCCTCCACCCGGGGTCAACTTGACTTTGAACCTGGAACACAAATCCACCACTGTGACGTCATAATGAGAGAATACGCATAACTCACTTGAAGTTGAGCATAGCGTTGTACGGCGCACACACCGGTACCGCGAACAACAATATGTCGTCTGTTGCCGGGCAACCTGTCAAACTATCTATGATGTCATAAACCGGTTCGACTGATAAATGTTCGGCTTTCAACACTTGATGGCGCTCTTCATCAGAATCCTCTTGTATGACGTCACCTGGGGTATTATTATGTCATATAAACATCACCACAACAACAGCAACGTACCATCTCGACTGGGCGCATGTAGGATGATCGGTTCCGCTGGTTTCGGCTTCGGAGCTGCAATGAACAACCAACATGGGAATGAAGGATATAACTACATGGTGGTTGGTGCATATATACTAAGATACTGACAATGGGTAAATGCCCGGGAATTTATTAAATGTTTCTCTGCATTTGTTCATCAATTGTTCATCGTAACATGTTAAATTGTTCGATGAGTTATTGCTTAGTTTTAAACAAATAGAAATATTTAAACAAAGTCTTCATGACCTTATGAGAGAAACTTAATGCTTATATTGTTTTTTTTGCACAAATTTGTTAAAAGTTCAATAATTTCTTTCAGTAATAAACTACGGACTAATATTCGGTTACCGGGTAACTTAATCCCGGTGCTAATGGTAGTGGGTCAAATGATGTGTCATGATGTATTGTGTCCATGAAGATAATGCATTGGAGATGTGCACCACAATAGAAGGAACACACACACACACACACACACACACACACACACACACGCACAAACACACAAACGTACACACGCGCACGCACATACGCGCACATACACACAAACACACGCGCACGCACCTAGGCACAAACACACACACACACACACGCACACATACACACGCACACACACACACCTTGCTTTAACTTGGGTTTCGCTTCAACCTTGTTCTTTTCTTTCTTGGGTTTTGGAGATTTGGCGGACTGTGGAAGATTGAAATTATGGTTTGTTGGAATATAACAATCAAATATAGTCACCGGGTCTATTTGATAGTTCACTGATTAAAAAGTAAAATAACAAACTTCAGAGCAAAATGTCTTAAAATAGACTGAAGTAGGTTGGTACTATACGTTGGTTTATAATATCTCCTAGAAGTCTTAAAAAAGAACTAATTGGAAACAATGAATTGACCCGAAATCACCTGAAGAATTTCCATCATGAGTTCCCGATCTTCATCGTCCTGATCTTTGTACTTCTCTCTCATCTTCTTCAACTTTTTCTGGATTATAAATCCAGAATTACAATGAAGTGCAGACACATGTCAACAACATGAATCCCAAGACAACTTACCTTTTGTCCCCGTTTAGGAGCTTGAGATTGAACAGCTTCCACTTCCTACACAGCAAGAATGTGGGAATTCAATCATCAACACTTGTCTCACAAATCAGTAAATATGAAGATCATTTACCGGTTTTGGTTTCGTTTTGTTTTCCTTGTTTTGTTGATTTTCTTCTAAATCCACCGGTTTCTGTTTCTTCTTTAATTCCCGACGTTGTTTCGCAGATAAACGTTGTTTTCCTGTTTGTTTCTCCGCCTAAATACAAGACCAATGAATAGACGACCAAACATATGTTGCCAACCTCTCACCTTTCCTGCAGCGACTGAGTAAGGCACTGGGTCACCGTCTCCAAAGTAAACATAATGTTCGTTCTCATTATTTTCCTGAAGTGAAAATCATTACAACTTCCAAACAAATGATAATGAATAAAATGCTGGGTTAAAATAAAATTGAAGGGAACAAATTACCTGTGGAATTGAATCCAATTGGTATTTACTATTAACATCGTATTGCAATTTAATAACAGTGTCTGGGTAAGCGGCGTCTTCAAGATCAGAATCGTTTTCAGGATGTTGGGAGGATCCATCAAGATGTTCGGAGGA
>CH003055.1:5601-21014 GCA_000149265.1 Ciona savignyi
AAACTTGGTGGATTGAATAAGTACTCCAGCACCAGTCGTGACCCATCAGTGTAACAGACAAGCTGTGATGGGTCAGATGGTCGTGCAGGTGGAGTGATGTTGTCACGGTCGCTGATCTGAATCGCGAAATGGCGTTCCAGATGGAGAGTGCAGGAACTGAGTGATGTTGTCACGGTCGCTGATCTGAATCGCGAAATGGCGTTCCAGATGGAGAGTGCAGGAACTGCAATCCACTGGCAATGAGAGAAGATGGATATCTTCCATTGTTTGGTTGCAGATGTCAATATGACTTTTCTTGTACCACACTGAGTAACCAGTCCCCTCCCAGTGACCTAAAAATCTCAGGCGGTGTACGCCGTTTGGAAACGGTGACCGTTCCAGTTTGGTTTGAACTGTTCGAACTTACTAGTAGAGGTCATTCTGTGAGACTCCTGTCCAAATTTTAACCGTTTCTGTTGACTGCTTCGGCTATTACAGGCCTTCGACTGAAGGGTGGTCATTCTGTAGATTTCATTTGGCGACAGTGTCACTGGTGATGACTGAAACTCTTCGTACACATTAAAATTCACTGCTTGATGTTTCACAAGTTTCAGCACATTTTTTCACTGTAATTTGAAAGGTTTAAAGTCCATAACCAGGGTACAAATTGTTGTTTTTGAGTAAAAAAACACACCTAATGTCACCTTTGAGCCTCGTGTGACCACATTTTGTCCGCCTCCAGTTCTTTCACTAATGTTTGACAATCAAGGATGGTTAGGATTGGTAAGTTTTTATATCTTCTGTATGCATAAGTGTCCAACAACACATCTAGGCCTTCACACCTGCCCAAAAAAAGAAAAATATAAAAAAGGTACACATGTGGATACCAAGAGGAGTACATTTTCCAGTCCGATATCACAAATCGGATTAACAACCTTTATCGAAAGATTGTCTGGTATTTATAAAAGCCATTCCAAGTTAGGTTCTTGAAAAAATATCCGAACGACCCTCTACCGGAGTGAAAATGACCGAAAACGAGGAAAAATGACTAATTAATTACTTTGCTAATTAGCATAATTAATTAAGTGTAAGATTTTAGACATAGAGTTGACTAGTTTGGAGATTTTGGCAAAAAAATCAAAATGGCCTGTTTTTCGTTTAGGAGGCGTTCAACTAATTATTATTCTCCCTATCTCTCCAATGCAAACTGACCTCACAAAAACGACTGTTACTCAAAATCCTGACATAGGAAGTCTTAGATTTTTTCACAATTAAAAATTGAAGATTGGATCTGCAACCTAAACTTAAAACCCTACAAAATTTTGTTTAAAATTTTTGAGCCCATACCCCTTCGTACATCGGCAACTTTTTTCCAACAAAACAGCTAGCAGATGCACAATCAACACCTTTATTTTACAAAGCACTGCTCCACGATTACAAAACTTTACAGCTAAACGAGAACACCGGCATGCAGCCTAGCACATGCTTCTTTTAACCAAACATCTGTTTGTTTCACTTATGCATGGGTGTTAAACTTATTAAGCGCTCGCTACAGTAGCAATAAATAATAAGAGCCGCATCAGAAGGATGAAAGAGCCGCAGGTTGCCGACCCTTGAACTAAACCAGGGATGTCCAACCTGCGGGCGGCAGTGCGGCCCGCTAGTCATTTTTACTCCAAGTAGTATTTTGAACTTAATCTTGGCCTAATTCAAATGTAACAGTCAGCTTTTAGGGACGCAGTAAACATCAAAACTGCAGAAAGAAACCGACGGACGACAAACACTTATCTCATTGACTTTGTATTGCAGAAATAAGTTTTTGTTTCTTTCTATATGTGTGTTATTTGTTCCTTTTTTTTAAAGATGAAATTAATCGCTTTAATTGTTTCTTTATGTACCCATTCAGGGTTGGAATTAAGTGATCGCGAATCGCTATTCGCAAACCGTTTTCTAAAGTTCGCGAATTACAAAATTTAACAAAATCGCAAAAATATAAATTACCGGTACTGATTTCGCGCACTTTAAATAATAAATCCTCAACACGTTAATATAACATCGTTTGCATTCAACATAACATTATTTATTTATTTTGGCTTTAATTTGCATTATTGACACATAATAAGCATTGCTATCTTAGCAACAATAGCCATTATGCGTTAATATACCTCGATTCCTTTATTTATGATTGGCGAGATGCAACACACCCCTTTTGAATTTACGTTTATTGCAATTTATCATACTACTAATCAACGGTACTGTCTGCTTTATGAAATAAATATCTTTCTGGTCGTTTAAGGCAATTTATCACAACCAAAAATTTTTTCGCCCGCTCCTCATCCGCGCATTTCGCAAATCATTTCAAAACCATTAATTCGAACCTTGCCATTTTTATTGAAATTTAATAGGTTCTGCGGCCCAGTGAATTATTTTAAGTGGCAATGCGGCCCATTGTAATACAAGGTTGGACATCTCTGAACTAAACCATCTATCGGGTGAGTTATAACCGTCCTCACATGCCCCCAGTCGACCCTAGTAAGGAATTGCAGTAAACACAACACAATCGTCACTTCCGGTTAAAATTTATTGGAAATTTCTATATTCTTGCACCACGTGATCGGGGTAATACCCCCTGGCCCCAGTCGAGTTGTTCACCCCATACCAGGCCCCCCGTTTCCACCCCCTATGTAGGGGAAACACCTTATCGCCCGGCGTTATATCAAGTTCCGATGACGTCATTGCCTCGTGACGTAATATCGCTTCGTGGTAAGTCGGAAATCGTCGTCGGTGGAAGTTGTATGGCCAATCGAGCGACATAATGCGCTCTGTGACGTCACCATACCGTTCTTGCATGAGTTCAAAGGTCAATCTGCAAATCTGTCGACCAATCATAACGCTAGTAACATGTGATTTCGTCACTCACATTCGACGTCATAGTGCAGATGACGTAATCACATTCAACCAAGCGCATAATGTCCATTGTGACGTATTCAATTCCTTTCGCGCTGTTCCGCGATGTTTTGTGATTCCCGAAATTCGCGCTTTCGCGGTCGTGTATTATGACGTAATCGGGATATCTGTAAGGACAATCGTCAGTGTGACAAACTTCATTATGACGTCATACTTGTTTAGCGCTTCATCGATGATTGTGACGTCGTCGGTTGCTATGAAAAGACGCCTAGCAACCCGGGATTTCCCCGTAGATCGGGGATTCCCCGTTCATCAACCTCATCGTGACGTCATATCGTCGGAACCATCGCTCCACGTGGAGCAAATACTCATCCAACCGGAACGAGCGCGATTCGCGGATCACTTTGTCCGACCTTCTGACGTGGATCCTACGTAGCGATCGTAACTATGACGTCATAATGAACAGCGCGACATACCCAACTATGACGTCATTAAAGTCTCTCTCTATGAATCGATCCAACTTTGACTTCACTTCCGGTTTCAACGTCATGATATATTTGGTCACGTGACCAACCCACCACGTCATCGGGTTCGAATGAAGTCGATTTACTGATGACGTCACTTCCGCCGGAAATACCGTCATCGAAAATTCGAAATTCGGTTTTTCTGCATTATTATGTCACAAGTCCAAATATAGACGGTTTCATGACGTAATAGACCTACTCACCAACGACTACGTCATCGACAGATGACGTCATAGTGGTGCAGAGGTCGATGACGAACACATGACGTAGTATCCGGTAATCGAGTTCCCCGAAGTGAGCTCGATGGTCGAGCACGAGAACAAGACTCGCGTTGGTGGTGAGTGCTCTCAACAGGCATCCTGCCATCTGGTGGAGATTGCAACCGAACCCGCATGCGAGCGGTCGACATAGGAACCCACCCTTGCATTGGCGGGACTGGGGGGGGGAGAGGGGGGGAGGGATTATACGAGTGGATTACTTAATGGTTTCCTGGTAGTTTTTAAAACATAGAATCGGATATTCATGTTTATCCCCGTGAATGGGAAACCCAAGGGGATTATCCCACGGGCAATCGTCAGATCACCTTATGCCCATCGTCGTGTTACCGATATGTAAGGACACAACAACTAGCTAGCGACCAGTTTCGAATCTGCAACCCGTCGGCTGAAAGGCGACGCACTAAACCACCAAGCTAATCTGTGGTACAACATATTTATGAAATGTGTTTTCTTGCGTCATAATACCTGTTGTTCGTCAATAACACGTCGAACGACGCGGCCCAGTCGTCGAAGTTCGGCGTTTTTCAGCTTATTTACGTCATAAACAGCAGGTTGACATTCTAGAAGAAAATTGACGTCAAAACACGAAATTAAAAGTTCCAACTAAAACCCGATATCCGCACGCTCACTTTTACCTCCATATTTGTTTCTTCCTGCTTTAAATCTGCAAAAGAACAACAAAAATGACGCAAAATCTGGTTGGTGAAAAATAATTTGCTGAGTCACTATAAACAAAAGAGCACAGCTGCTGACTAACGCCACAGATATCATATAGTTGCTGATGACCTCAATCAACTTCATTGTGCCCATAATGACGTCATCCACAATAATAGTTTTAGTATTTGTTGCTTTTTTATTACATTAAAGAAGAACAGCACAATTATTTCAAGTTAAGGAGACAGGATAAACTAGTTAAAACACGTCAGTATATAGACACAGTAGAATGGAGAAAAATGACGTGGCCGTTAAACCTTACAATAGTAAAAATAAATTACAACAGAAAATTAAAATTAAAATTAACTAATTAAATTTGATGTTATTTAAGCCTTGAGTAAAAGTGTGCAAGCGCGACCCAGTACTGAGGGGGAAGCCGGCTTTGGGATTATTCGGCTACGTAATAATCACGTGGTACAACAACTGGTACAGAGAGTTAAAGACTTCCGTCGATATATCTCCCTCGATTATTTTAATTAAATTCAAAGTTTTATTCGTTTTAAAAAAAGCGAAACCATAGCTCTTTTGTAAAAATGCATTTTTATTTTTAATATTACTTAGAAAAGTAAGTTGTACGGTCGTTTGGCCTAATGATTAACGCGACCGATACACTAACTGTGTAAGGAACTACCCATCATCGGTTCGAACATTAACTCGATAAAAGAAGAAACTATTTTATGTAAATCGTTCGGTATTCGAATATACGTCATTTAGACGCACTTCACGCCATTGCATATTCAAGTTTTAATGTCAGTCTGCGCGTGGACTCTTAGGAACTTAGTTCAAAAAGAAACGAGTGGATTATGGCATGGGTACGGTTTATAGGGCAACATTCTGGTTCATAAGCACCGTGTCATGTGTGAAATAAGTAGAAACATAGAAATATTAAACTTTCTAGAAATATTTGTGTCGATAGTTGGTCAACTTCTGTAGTTCGGGAATATGAATTTGAATTGAAATTATTTTGTCAGGTGGTTATATATCATTGTTAGAATTATATTTATAGAGCTATTGATATATTTTCATTTGATTAGCGTAGTCAACACACACACGCACATTCGAAAACCATTGCTCACAATCTGATCCACATGGCTTAATATAAATAAGGAGTAACTTAACTCCCGAGTCGCGAATATTACGTAATAGACTAGACCTTTATATAATTCCAACATCAACTTGTAATAGTATCTTTTTATATTGTGCCTGCTATGTTACGTCACAATACCTATGCATTGTACACACCTTGGTTTAAATATAGCCGGAATCCTGTTTATATATATTTTTACTGATAAGGTTTCGAACCACTGATAGCTCGTCACTTTTTCTAAAAAAAAATTATATTTCTGTCGCGTTAACCATTCGGCCACACAATCTTATAACGACCAAGACCCGTTTTTTACCGACTGTCACGTAATAAACTCGAAAATGTATTTCCCCTGTAATATTTGAATTAAGATTGTAACGTAATAAACGAATGCGCATTTTTTACGACCATGACCTGCTGTAGCTACTTTCCCAATATATGACTCTGGCGCCAACTAACGACGAATTACATTACGTCAAAGCTTCTATTATTACATCATAACTTACCTTGTGACGACACAGATACAAATTACTAGAATGAATATCTGCAATAGAACAATGAACACAACGCTGCGTAACAATCGAACCATTGTCGATTATGACGTTTTGAGAACAATGCGTTTGATATATTTCCTGCTCTAGATTTACTTTCAGCGTTTTTCACTTTTATTTGTTTATGTTAAAATGCTAAACAGCAAATATGGACGGTTAAATGCTAAACTGCACGTTGCAAATGTATGGGGGTTGTATTACATTATACCAGTGCTTCTTAACCGGGGTGGGCACGCCTTCCCAGGGGGGCGTACATAATGTTTTAGGGGGCGCGAGCCTTAATAAATTTACAACACATTTTTTATTAATTTTAGGAATCCGAGCTTTGCGAACAAAACTAAACTTTTGCTGCACATGTTTTTTGTTTTTTCTATGTCAAAAGTACATTAGTTCAGTTGTGTTACAATATTAACAATATTGATTGGATACCAAAGTATTTTTTACAAAGGTTGGCAACAAAGCAGTATGTTTACTGTGTGGTCAGTGTTTTTCGGTATTAAAAGAGTACAACATTAGTCGTCATTATTTGACGAAACATGGAATCCATGGCAATAATTTAGTAAATAAATATGTGGTTATTGAATATTATTCATTTAATAATCTGGCCCACCAAGGAATTTATTTTCCCACATCTGGCCCGCCGACTAGAGAAGTTGCCCACCCCTGTAGTAGAGGGTCATTCTGGTTTATACATCTCCGAATTAATTAACTAAACCACGGGTCGCCAACCTTTTGCATTAAATAACCATTTAAACCGATATTTCACAAAAATAAAATCACTGGGAGCCGCAAAACTAACAATCTTTTCGCAATAAAAGGAAAACAACACAGAGATAAAGACGCGAGTGTTCTTCTGTTTGTTTCACTTATGCGTGGGAATTTAACTTATTAAGCGTACGCTACAGTAGCAATAAAATTAATAAGAGTCGCATCAGAAGGATGAAAGAGCCGCAGGTTGGCGACCAATGAACTAAACCATCTATCGGGTGAATTATACCCGTCCTCACATGCCCCTAGTCGACTATAGTTAGGATTTGCAGTAAACACAACACAATCGTCACTTCCGGTTGGAATTTAATGAAAATTTCTATATTCTTGCACCACGTGATCCGGGTAATACCCCCTGGCCCCAGTCGAGTTGTTCACCCCATACCAGACCCCCCGTTTCCACCCTCTATGTAGGGGAAACACCTTATCCCCCGGCGTTATATCAAGTTCCGATGACGTCATTGCCTCGTGACGTAATATCGCTTGGTGGTAAGTCGGAAATCGTCGTCGGTGGAAGTTGTATGGCCAATCGAGCGACATAATGCGGTTTGTGACGTCACCATACCGTTCTTGCATGAGTTCAAAGGTCAATCTGCAAATCTGTCGACCAATCATAACGCTAGTAACATGTGATTACGTCACTCACATTTGACGTCATAGTGCAGATGACGTAATCACATTCAACCAAGCGCATAATGTCCATTGTGACGTATTCAATTCCTTTCGCGCTGTTCCGCGATGTTTTGTGATTCCCGAAATTCGCGCTTTCGCGGTCGTGTATTATGACGTAATCGGGATATCTGTAAGGACAATCGTCAGTGTGACAAACTTCATTATGACGTCATACTTGTTTAGCGCTTCATCGATGATTGTGACGTCGTCGGTTGCTATGAAGAGACGCCTAGCAACGCGGGATTCCCCGTATATCGGGGATTCCCCGTTCATCAACCTCATCGTGACGTCATATTGTCGGAACCATCGCTCCACGTGGAGCAAATACTCATCCAACCGGAACGAGCGCGATTCGCGGATCACTTTGTCCGACCTTCTGACGTGGATCCTACGTAGCGATCGTAACTATGACGTCATAATGAACAACACGACATACCCGACTATGACGTCATTGAAATCTTTCTCTATGGTTCGATCCAACTTTGACTTCACTTCCGGTTTCAACGTCATGATATATTTGGTCACGTGACCAACCCACCACGTCATCGGGTTCGAATGAAGTCGATTTACTGATGACGTCACTTCCGCCGGAAACACCGTCATCGAAAATTCGAAATTCGTTTTTTCTGCATTATTATGTCAAAACTCCAAATATGAACGGTTTTATGACGTAATACACCTACTCACCCACGACTACGTCATCAACAGATGACGTCATAGTGGTGCAGAGGTCGATGACGAACACATGACGTAGTATCCGGTAATCGAGTTCCCCGAAGTGAGCTCGATGGTCGAGCACAAGAACAAGACTCATGTTGGTGGTGAGTGCTCTCAACAGGCAGCCCGACATCTGGTGGACGTTGCAGCCGAACCCGCATGCGAGCGGTCGACATAGGAACCCACCCTTGCATTGGCGGGACTGGGGGTGGGGTTTCGGGTAGGTTTTGATTGACAGGTATTATTATATGAGTTGATTATGTGGTGTTTTTATACGTTCATGTGCGGAAACCTAGTAGTTTTTATATGGGAATTTAATAAAAATTCATCTTTATCCCCGTGGATGGAAAAACCAAGGAGGTTAACACACGGGCAATCGTCAGATCACCTCGCGCCCACCGTCGGGTTACCCGAGCTATTGCAGTGTGTTGTGTATGAAATACATCAGCGGTTCCCAAACTGGGCGCCGCGGCGCCCTGGGGAGCCGCGAGACTTTGCCAGGGGCGCCGCGAAAGCATGCGGAAGTTGCTGCATTTATTGTTTTTTTTTTCACAAAAAAAAAGTACATGTGTGTTACACCAGTAAAACGTTAATTGGAGATGTTTGAGCCTGGTTTTCAACCCAATACACTGACATACAGCATTCGTTTTACTTGTAAAATCCATTGTTCGGTGTTATCTGCCACTATTTGCTCAATAACATGGCATTGTTTTCGAATAATGGTTTGTCAAATAACTGCTTTGCATTAATTGACTGTTCGTCACTTTAGTAGTTTAGTGAATAGTTTTAAAGAGTATGAATGGTTATCCAAATGCATGCTATAGTCTGGACTCTAGATATACAATATACAATACATGCACTTTGAAAATTTTGGTTTTATTAGGGAGCCGCAAGGTTTAATAAGTTTACAAAAGGCGCCGCCAACAAAAAAAGTTTGGGAACCGCTGAAATACATGTTCCTTCAATTAAGTAGAACACATTAATCCGCTTGGGTTAGGCAATGGGTTTGAAGTTCCTTGCCCAAGGACACAACCAACTAGCTTGAACAACAACAGATTAGCTATTGACCATTTTAAAAGCTGCAACCCTTCGTCTGAAATGCGACCCACCAAGCTAATCTATGGTACAACATATTTATGAAATGTGTTTTCTTGCGTTATAATACCTGTTGTTCGTCAATAACACGTCGAACGACGCGGCCCAGTCGTCGAAGTTCAGCGTTTTTTATCTCATTTACGTCATAAACAGCAGGTTGACATTCTAGAAGAAAATTGACGTCAAAACACGAAATCAAAAGTTCCAACTCCACACGCTTACTTTTACCTCCATATTCCTTTCTTCCTGCTTTAAATCTGCAAAAGAACAGCGAAAATGACGCAATGTCCGGTTGGTGAAAAATAATTTGCTGAGTCACTATAAACAAAAGAGCACAGCTGCTGACTAACGCCATAGATATCATATAGTTGCTGATGACCTCAATTAACTTAATTGTTAAGAAACAATTCCCCTCTATGACGTCATTCACAGCAATATTTGTCTACAATCACGTGGTCAACAAATGATATAAATATAAAGAGTTGATTTCAATTTTCTTAAATAAATTTTCTATTCGTTTTAAATACTGCGAATCTGTGTCGCCATAGTTCTCTTGTAAAATGCATTATACTTAATATGACGTAAAAACTATCAAGTTATAAATCGTTAGGTGTTCGAATATCATTTTTGACACAAATTACGCCATTGCAATATATTTTTTTAATTTTTATGTCAGTGTGCGTACGTGAGTGGACTCTTAGGACTTATTTCGCAAAGAAACGATTGGACTATGGTATGGGTACGGTTTATATGCAAACATTCTGCTTTATCAGCACCAAATAAGTCACGTGTAAAATAAGTAGAAACATAGAAATATACAAATGTCTAGAATTATTTCTAAAAAAATAATTAATATTTCGGTCGCGTTAACCATTCGACCACACAACCGTACAACGACCAGGACCTGTTGTTTTATCGACTGTTACGTAATAAACACAAAAATTTCCCCTGTAATATTTGAATTAAGATTGTAACGTAATAAACGAATGCGCATTTTTTACAACCATGATCTGCTGTAGCTACTTTCCCAATATATGGCTCTGGCGCCAACTAACGACGAATTACATAACGTCAAAGCTTATATTATTACATCATAACTTACCTTGTGACGACACAAATACAAATTACTAGAATGAATATCTGCAATAGAACAATGAACACAACGCTGCGTAACAATCGAACCATTGTTGATTATGACGTTTTGAGAACAATGCGTTTGATATATTTCCTGCTCTAGATTTACTTTCAGCGTTTTTCACTTTTATTTGTTTATGTTAAAATGCTAAACAGCAAATATGGACGGTTAAATGCTAAACTGCACGTTGCAAATGTATGGGGGTTGTATTACATTATACCAGTGATTCTTAACAGGGGGCCACGCCATCCCAAGGGGGCGTACATAATGTTTTAGGGGGAAACGAGCCTAATAAATTTACAACACATTTTTTATTAATTTTGAGAATCCGAGCTTTGCGAACAAAACTAAACTTTTGCTGCACATGTTTTTCGGTTTTTCTAGATCAAAAGTACATTATGTCAGTTGTGTTACAATATTTAAAAATATTTTCACATGTATAAAATACGCTTCTTCTTTCCTTGGAAAAACATACAGAGCACAGCATTTAAACGCTAGCCTTCCATTAATCACAATCCTGCTTCACGAACTAAGTATGATGTCATAAAATAGCTGAAATACCAATTATGCTGCTGTATTTTGGTTTACGCCCCCATTCTTGTATTTAAAGATGGGGGGCGTATACTAACATTTATCGCGAATGGGAGGCGCGGTACCAAAAAGGTTAAGAACCACTGCATTATAACAACCATCTACGTTTTTATCAAAACCTCTATCTAGGGACATGGGTAATTTATAAACGAAACAAGTACATTTTGTAAATGCAATTCATTATTTAATGACATTCATCCTTTTTACAGAGTTAAGTTTCGCACTTATAGCTGACTCGCCAAATGTGCCTTTGTGCATAGCAATTTCTGTGTGATTCGGTCGGGCTGACCATACAACTTCTTATTTTTTTTTTTTTTTTTTGTTAGGCTAAGATCCAAACCCGGGATGGTTCCATCCCCAACACCCATTAAATCTGCTCATATTCCGGTGCCGCTCACCATTCGGCCACACAACCACGCTTGTGTTTATGACGAGTTTGATGCGAAACTGATAACGCGAATTGTGGCGGGATTGTTCATGAACAGTTCCATTCTGACGTATAACCTTACCTATTGTGACGTACCGTTACCAGGACACGTGGCTGAAGGATAATGACTAAACAACAGGGGATAATTATTATGTGCTGTTGTGTCCATGGATAGGTACTTAACGTGGTTCCGTCATGTTAGGTTGTGTGGCCGAACGGTTAGCGCGACCGATACATATGACGATTTAAGGCAGTCTTAGTGACGAGCCATTCATGGATTCGAAACTGATGCGTATTAAAAGGGATGCTTCAATCCTACTGATACAACCCCACCACCCCCTTCATAAACCTGGGAAACCACCTCGATATTTCGAAACCGAATTTGTAACATTAGGATATGATGAAAGGATATTCATGTTTATCCCCGTGAATGGGAAAACCAAGGGGGTTAACACACGGGCAATCGTCAGATCACCTCGCGCCCATCGTCGGGTTACCGGAGCTATTGCAGTGTGTTGTATATGATAGACACGTTCCTTCAGTTTGGTAGAACCTATTAATCTGCTGGGTTCAGACAATGTGTGTTAAGTGCCTTGCCCAAGGACACAACCAACTAGTCTCGCACCTGAAACCCTTCGGTCGAAATGCACCGCACAAAACCACCAGACCAACTCGTCGGACATACCAAGGAGAATTCGGGGCAACACTAAAGGGAGGAAACGAGGGAAGGAGGGAAGGAGGGAAACTGCTCACTAAAACTATGAAAATTAATTTTAACATTTCTCTAAACACTAATCTCAACCCCAGAACTAACCCTAACTCCAACCCCATATTTAAAACTGACTCTAATGTCATAATATTTATTTTAGTGTGCAGTTTACCTCCTTCCCGCCTTCCCGCTTTCCCGCCTTTTAGTTTCCCCCGAGAATTCTGTCATATTTACCGCCAATTATCATAAAATATGACATAACAATGGATATGAAATTATACTCAACGACATAATAATGTTGTTATGACGACATAATATTTCATCTATCTAACATTGTAAAGCACTTTTATGACGTCACAAACAACCGCGAATAGTTGTTCTCGCGCTCAAAACTATTTTGACATTTTTATTTTAATTTACGACGCTACGTAATAGATTGCACTGTGACGCAACAAGGGAGGAACGGTTGGCGCTTAGTACGGGAGGTTTAGAACGCGCGCGGTTTCAATCCGTGTCAAGATAATCTTGTGCGGTTCCTGGAATCTAAAGAATCCGCGCGAGCTTCGCGATTTTGCCAAGTTTGGTGTCGATTCATTGCTTACTGTGACGTCATAATAAGATGAGTCGAAGTTCCAGAATTCGAGGTTGTTGTCAGACATTGTGACATGTTCTGGAATGCGAGTTTGACGTCACAATTGCATTTGTTGATTGACAGGCGTCGTTTGCAAGGAAACTTTATCCGTTATTACGTCATAAGGCGACTTTATCGGTCAGAATCAACGACGAATTGAGGAATTCGAGATTATTCGGTCGATGTCGAATTCTTTACGATCTTTGCCCCGATGTGACATTGTGACGTAAGAAAGGTAGCGACGCCAAATAAGGATTGTTTACCGCGTCCACGCTATAAAACTCGCGTCGAATCGAAATTCATGAATTTTCTGGAGGATTGTGAGGTAACAATGAGGCTTCTTATAATCGCGGTTGTCGTCCAAGCAGCGTTGTCTGTCGGTAAGTTCGATTTGCATTGTTCAAGTTCTAGAATTTGATTGTTACGTGTTCACAGATCATTGTCCGAGCGGAGCGGACTTCCGGTCAGGATCGTCTTGCTTCTATTACGTCAGTGACCGTATGTTACGTCACAACGAAGCGCGGGAGTATTGTTCGCGGACATTCGGAGGACAATTGGCATTGTTGGACAATAGAAAGAAGGTGAATGACGCGATTCGGTTCTTTTATCGCGTGTTCGACGCCGAGGAAGATGAAGGGGGAGTCCCCACCGCGTGGGTCGATGGTTACGTCACAAAAGGGAGCAATTACGTCATCCACACAAACGGCGTCGTCCAGCGTCACGCTCGATGGATTCCGAGCTCACGTGACTCAAAGACCGGAGCTCACTTCCGGTGGCCAAACTTCGATTTGTTCGGCTGGCACGCGCGTTGCATTGTGACGTCATTATGGCGACGTAGATCACGTGGTGTGGAAAGAGCGGGCTTCTATAACGTTCCATGCAACTCGATATATTGGACGCACCCCCTGTGCGAGGTCAAGAAGTGATTATACGGGGAAACCCCTTCGACGATAATTTGTCGTTGATTATTTTCGAATTATTTCGTTGGTACGTCATACTGTATAACGCTATTGTTGTTTGTTCGCTTAATAATGGACGCGATTCGAACCCGCGATCGCTCATTATCATCGACTGTTACGTAATAAACTCAAAAATGTATTTCCTCTGTAATATTTGAATTAAGATTGGAACGTAACAAAGGAATGCGCACGATAACGGTGAAATGGTGGAAATGAAGTGAACGTTGAGGTTGGTGGGGATCTATAGCTCGGTCTATCAGGCGTTTTCCGCTAACTGCATTACATAAGCAACCGACCTGCTTGCGACCAGTTTCGAACCTGTAAGTTTCCTCACGCGTTCGCGAGATAAGGGATAGAAATAGGATATTCATGTTTATCCCCGTGGATGGAAAAACTAAGGGGGTTATCACACGGGCAATCGTCAGATCACCTCGCGCACATCGTCGGGTTACCGGAGCTATTGCAGTGTGTTGTGTATGATAGACACGCTCCTTCAATTTTGTAGAACACATTAATTTGATGGGTTATACAATGTCCGTAAACACAACCATTATAGGACACAACACAACCGATTAGCTAGTGACCAGTTTCGAAACTGCAACCCTTCGACCGAGAGGCGGCGTACAAACCAATCAGACACGCGATCGGATAATACCACCTTAAGCCAACATCGGGTTAGCGGTTATATAGTCGGAATTCAACATTGGAATAAAATATGACGCAACCAACTCGTAGCATGGCGGTTTTACAAAAAGATATTTGAATAGTTGGCCATCGGCGGTGAGCAATAGATGGTGGGTTCGATACTTAGCCTGGTCACTTTATGCGCGGTGGTGTACTTTGGCACTTAAGTGGATGAATGAGAATTCAACTATAGGAATTTCTCAATCATACATACCACGCTTTAATAGCTTCAATGGGTATGAGGTAATCCATTAAGTGCCGGTTAAAGGTCGCAGGTTCAAAACTAGCTAGTCGGTTTCCTTGGGCAACGCACTTAACACGTATCGCCTGAACCTAGTGTATTAGTAGGTTCTACTAAATTGAAGGAACGTGTCTATCATATACAACACACTGCAATAGCTCCGGTAACCGCACACTTTTCTTCGAGGCTTTGTGTTATCTTATTTATTTTTTTTATTAGGGTTTAGCGGCCACGTCTAATTTTACCGGATTTTAATAATTTATTGCTTGTTTTTTAGACGTGTTCTAACGACTGTCGTTTTGCCGTTTTCCAATTTTTCTTCAAAAATCCTTATTTATGTTTTCATCGTGGAAACAAAAAATAAACTAAACTAACCCGACGGTGGGCACAAGGTGATCTGACGATTGTATGCATGTTAACTTTTCAACGTTTTTGTAAACACAAGCACCTGTGTTTAACCTATTAGTTCACAAGGTTCAGTTATTTAATTAGTTGCATTGCCAAAATAAACCACCAACAAGTTTCGATCCCACAACCTTCCTAGTAAGAACAGTTACTCCAACCAACTGAGCTGTCCAGCAGAACTTTCGATGACGTCATACCCATAGGCAGCAGTTTGAAAATGAAACTTTTAATTGGGAAACCAGGAATAATCAAGAATATTGTTATATGAACCAACTAATCAGATGAAATATGGGATTTCTATGTTCAACTCGACTTTATTTCAGCGATGTCGGAAATCTCAGG
>CH003055.1:21336-36970 GCA_000149265.1 Ciona savignyi
TCTGATTATGATGTCACAAACTATATTAGAAGTCATTTTTCGACAGATTTCGACAACAATTAAATAAAGAACAAAGAAATATGATTTCAAATAGAAGTGACGCCAAGTCCAAATTGTAACCCGCGGATTGTTTTATCTGTTCCTTCGCTGCGTATCGGGACGCAAAAGTTGAATTCCAGTCGAGCGGAATTCATGAATTTATAAACCAGTCCGACCCCACACGACACTCGTACGTTTGTCGCAGCGTTCATTAGATTCCCCCGGGTGGTGCTAGAGAGGTCCACGTCGAACGCGTTGCCGCAGTTGATAAACCCATGGGTGCGAAAGTTATCCAACCATGACCCGGAGCCAAACTTCGACCAATAGAAAGGAATCGGGGTGTAGATATGAAAACCGCTCAACCAAAACGCGCCGGACCCCAAAAAGTCCCCAGAACTCCGCGGCCCCACTGAGTTAAACTCGAACCCACGCAGCGTAAGGGGTCCCCCGATAAAAAACTTGTCACAAATCTCTGTCTTAGTAGAACCCCCCCACGGTAGCATTACCCCCGCCTGCAACCCTGCTTCGAACGTCATTCTGCCGAAAAAACTCCTCACGAACTTGACCCCCATTTTTTCTCGGACGAACTTGACGTCCCCCCCGATCCCGGCAACCTCCTCCTCCATTGTGAAGATCGATCCTCGCATCGGGAGGATGGGGTCGTCCGACTTATCTACTGTCATCGTGTGGATGATCGAGGACTTCAGGGAATTCCCCATCTGCGTGCGGACATCGAACCCTGTGCACGAGTTCAAACACGTCAATTCCCTCCACATACCACTCCATGATACTTGGTGGGTATTCCCCCACAGCGGGAACTTCACCCCCACCTCACCCCCGCGATTTGTGTTGGTGTACGACGACCAACCACAATCCTGCTTCTCCTGCGCCAAGCGAAGGGTGAACGCTGAACCCCCCATGGGTTTCATGAACCCCACGCTGAGGTCAGTGGGGTGATGGATGAGGTCAGAGGTCGAGGTCATAGAATGAGCGAGGTCGGCCGACAACACCTCCCCGCGACCCCACAAATTGGGTGAAACGAGCTTCGCGACCCATCGGGGTCGTTCAGAGTTCGACATCTCCGTGGCAACTGACCCCACGACACGGTTCCTCTCAGTCACATTGAACACGACTTGAACCCCGTTATCGGGCGCTCCCTGGTACCCTCCGGTGGTGTCGATGACGACATCAACGTTCTTGAAGATTCCCCTTCCCATCATCCGGTCGCGACACTCCAGCGAGCGCCGATACGCATCGAGGAAAGTCGTGGCATCGAACACGGGTTTCACGTCGTCGAGGATATAATCCGACTTTGTCTTCACCAGCCCGGCAACGTGGACCTTTATGACCTCAACATCTTCATTGTTCAGGATCAGTTCTCTCCCATTGTCCCCTCCTGCTCCCATTGTTCTCGGGATCCAGAGCTTCTTTAAGAGTCTACAATGTTACACACCAACCTATGTGTATGCTAATACACCTGTAATTTGGTTAAAAACTTTATATGAAATTTAATCCAGTTGTTACAATCTTCACTGTGAATTAGATTTTCTTAATCAATCAATCAATCAATCAAATTTTATTTGTTAAACGCACAGAAAAACAAAAGAAAAAATATTTTTTAATATTTATCTTAATATTTATTCGAATCTGAAATTTTGGAATTTGCTTGAAAAGTGACAACTTTATATAAAATTCTTTTAATATGATACAAACCTATGTTTAAACTCCTGTAATTTGGTAATTTGGTTAAAGTGACGACCTTATACTTGAGGGAGTATGGGGTCACATGGAGGTTTATTTACTAGAATTGGTAACAACAAGATGAAATGCAAAATACAATCCACTTGCTGCTACTGTGATTTAGAATTTTTATTCGAAGTGATCCAAGCGCTCCAAGTGATCCTGTTATATTTAGAGGCACCCTAACTATCAAAGCGATGTTGTATTAATTAAGAGACACCTGTGACAATTATCCCTTTTATGACAGAATTTTGGTCCCTCTATTTTGTACAGGTATGTTAGGTCCACTAGGTCCAGCGATCCGCTAGAGTAAGTTTTAAACATGGGGTTGGAGTGAGTGTTAGTTATGGAGTTGAGATTAGTGTTTAGGGCAGGGTACTGGACCCAGCAAACCTAGCGCTGGACCTAGCCGACCTGTACAAAATAAAGAGACCCCGTAATTTTGGTTCTTTTTGTTGGGCAACACTAAAAGGAGGGAAAGAGGAAAGGAGAAACTGCTCACCAAAACTATGGAAATTAATTCTAACCCTGACCTAAACACTAATCTCCACCCCAGAACTAACCTTAACTCTAACCCCATGTTTAAATTAAAACTAAGTCTAATGTCAGAATATTTATTTTAGTGTTCAGTTTCGCTCCTTTTAGTTTTCCCTCTTTTCTTTCCCTAAACCCTAGATTTCATTGTTACAACCAGGCAACCAATGTGGACAACATGTTATCATAATGTTCAAAATTTTCTTTGAAAACTAAATCTGACCGAATGTTTAATCTTTGCTGTATTAGCTGTTGTGGGTCGCAATCCAAAATAATATTTATGACGTTTCTTACGCATGACTGCGTTCGTACTGCATTAAAACAGATAAGATGTCGGTCGCCCGCTGACAAGTAGGATATGTTTGGTATAAAATGATATTTATAGAATATTTATTATTTATCTTGCCAAATAAAAAATGCAAAAAACTTTATCGCACGGGAAATCGTCGATTTATTTCGCAAACAAGTAGGGAAACTTACAGGTTCGAAACTGTTCGGTTGTGTGCTTGGGAAATGCAGTTAGCGGAAAATGCCTAAACGCAGCCGATTAATGGTTTCTAAAATTAAAGGAAAGTGTGAATCATACATAACACACTGCAATAGCTCCGAGAATCCGATGACGCGAGGTGATCTGACGAATTCCGTATGGTATCCCCTTTGGTTCTCTCACCAAGGAGGGTAAACTATTTAACAATGTCTAGTTTAGTAGACATGTTTGCTTAATTTCTTCTACACGAGATGACGCTAATGATCGCGCTGGTGTTTGCTGGAGGAAGTAAAATGTACGGTCGTGTGGCCAAATGGTTAACGCTACCGATACATATACCGACTCTTTTACAAAAAAACGGTCCTAGTAACAAGCACACCATGGGTTCAAAACTTGGCTCGGTAAAAAATGTTTAGAGGGGGTTTGAAAGGGTTTCCCGGGGTAAATGTAAATTTTTAGTCGGTAATTTCTCGTTAAGTTAGTAATTTAATGTGTCGCAAAATGATGAATAAGTCAATAAATTCTAAAACCAAGCGGATGGAATATGATATGGTTCATTGGAAAATGTGATAACTACAAGTTTTGGTTTCAATTTTTGGCCAATTATAAAAAACATGGCAAACGAATCAAATCACGACACAGGAACAGAAAAGTACGGAAAAAAGAACAGTCGTTAAAACATATAACGGACGCGGCCGCCTAACGTAAGGGAAAAAAACTGGAAACAAAATTTAATTAGGACCAAACGATTTAGAGCCCTGAAGAAGAGTGTGTGGTCAAGCGTGACTAGTACACGGGGTGTTAACACACGGGCAATCGTCAGATCACCTCGCGCCCACCATCGAGTCACCAAAGCTATTGCAGTGTGTTGAGTATGATTCCCACATTTCTTAAATTTTAATGGAAACCTTTATTCGCGACAGTGTGTTGAGACAGTTTCGATTCCACAACCCTTTCAGAAGTTTCTATAATTTTTATTTCTATTCATTTCTTATTGAGGTTTATACAATGTACATTTTCTACTTTGAAAATTAATTTCATTCGACAGCCAATCGCTCCTGCACTGGAACAATTAATTTAGCATCAATTTCTGATCATATCAACTGTCTGTTTTAAAAATGAAGTCTGACCGCAGGTCACAACGAGCACATGTCTCAGCTGGGCAGAACAACCATCCCAGTTTCTGGATCCTCGGCTGATTTATAGAAATATAATAAGTTGTGTCCATTTCTTCATGCATTACTTGTCGTAGTAAGGATAACCATAATAAACAACTTTGGCGCAAAATATTCCAAATTTCACAAAAAAAGTTTTATCCTGGGAAATTAAGTCGGGGGCTTTCCCTTGTTTGAGAATATTTAATTTTTAAACCGAAATGAGATTATTACGATCGTTTAAAGTGAAAACCGAACCGTCGTGTGGTCGAATGGTTAATGTGGCCGATTTATAAAAACAAGCTCCTTATATAAAAAGTGGTCTTTAGGACAATAGCCCTTTATGGGTTCGAAAAACATGGGTTCGAAAAACAATTTCATCGTAAAAACAATAAACAATATTTAAAAGGATGTGTTATCCCCGTGGCGGGAAAACCCAAGTCCGCCTTACCCCCATACACCCCATGATTTATAAAAAATATTACGAGTTGTGTCCGTCACTCCATTTCTTGGTGCATTACTTGTCGTATAGTAAGGGGGAATAAAATGAACAACTTTGGCGCAGAATATTCCACAGCGTTTGACGATTATTCTTCAAGTTGCAACTTAACCCCATGCACCCCACACACACCAATAAATTTCAAGCTTCATTATTTTTCAATTTACTATAAATAAAATTTTACGTCATGCATTAGGGAGATAATTATCACAATCGCGAGGTCATGTCTGTTCCACTGTGACGCAACAATACTGTGATTGGGTTTATTTGGTCACAACTGACAATTATTCGAATTCTCGATTCTAATTATATTGTGACGTCAACAATATAATACCAGTCGAATTCTGGAATTCATATTCTCACTGTTCGTCGATTGTTTCGCAACAATGGGCTGTGTTGAAATGTATGAGAAGCTGCTGTGACGTCACAATTATAGCATGGGATAGCGACAGCTGCATGAAGATGTTGCTATGGTGATATTGTGACGTCAAGGCAGGCTTAATGACGAGACAATGGATTCTCGATTCTTAAAGAAGCTCTAGATTATTATTAGCGACATCGTTTTGTAGAAGGAACTAATTTTAGAAGAAATTCTATTTCAGGGTATTTTCCATGTTTAGTATTTGAAATTTGTTTAATTAGGCGCGGCGTGGTATAACTGGAGCCGAAAAACAGGTATTTCATGCAAATCAGTTTCATTTGATTAAAATTTGAATAAGTTTTTATTTCTATGTTTTATTTCGATTTATTTTGATTTCTTTTTGTGTTTGCTCTATTAGGTGAATACGTCATAACCAGTATTGTGTTCTAATAATACGCGACGCCATGTTTACCTGCTGCATGCGACAGCACGTTACTTGCATTCGTGTGAACATCGTGTGCGTTATGGGGCACTGTTGAGTACAGTCACTGTCGTTTCGCACAGTCCGTTTGAACCTAGTAGACCAGGGGTTGGCAACCTTTTGCACTTGGATGTCTTTTAACCGACATTCCACAAAATTAAAATCACTGAGAGCTGCAAAACTAATAATATTTTTGCAATAAAAGGAAAACAACACTGTGTGAGATAAAGACGCGAGTGTTCTTATATTTGTTTCACTTATGCATGGGTATTAAACTTATTAAGCGATCCCTACAGTAGCAATAAAATAAATAAGAGCCGCATCAGAAGGATAAAAGAGCCGCAGGTTGGCAACCGCTGCAATAAGTCGAGGTAATGGTTGATATCTTGCTCGGAACCGTACGGTCGTGTGGCCGAATGGTTAATGCGACCGATACATATACCGACTATTATACAAAAACGGTCCTGGTGTTGAGCCCATCATGGGTTCAAAACTTGACTCAGTAAAAAAAATCATGCATGGAACCACAAATCATGATTCGGTTGGTACGCACGGCGTGGACGAATGGTTAACGCGACAGGTTCATATATTAAATTGTATAAAAATAATCCAATCATAGGTTCGAAACTTTGCCCGGTTAAAAAAACCGGGTTCTGCTGTTTAAACGAGATATAACTGGTTTAGTATAACCACAAGAATGTAACATACATAACCACCAACTCAGACCGTTCCAGTACCAAATTCAGCTAACTTTAAACTTAGATTTACGAATTTGGTATCATTCTCAAGGTTCTTTCTGCAATCCGAGGTAAATTTAGAAGCCATCGCTAGAAATGATAGGAGAAATGCACTATATGCAAATTCGCCGTTCCTTTCATAGATTACTAATGTGATTATTTGTCTTGATAACAACGCTAGGAAAATAAAAGGCGATAATAGGTAATAAGGGAAGTTTTAAACGACACAAAATATTCTCGATTTTACATTTTTGTTTCTTTCATACTGTTCGACGTTTCGAGGTTAATTGTGACGTAATACGTGTCGTTTCATGTTTGATCAAATGTCGGTTTATCGATGCATCGCGCGGTTATATGAACGAATCGTTGTGAAACAAACACTATATCTGCACAAACAACCTGGGTAAGCGCCACTTTGCAAACTTTTGATCATTTTTGTACACAAAACAACCTGAACAATAGCGCCACTACCAGTATTACAGGTATTACACGACATTCAAATTTAATTATTTATAAGCGAACTATGATTGTGATCACGTGGTTTTGCCAATTTAAGGGTTTTTAAACCAAATATGTTTGTAAAATTGCTAATAACTCGGGAAGTTAAGAACGGAATTTGATGGAATTTGGTGAGGAGGTAGATTGTGTCCATGGGAATAAGTGGTTCAATATTGGAGGTGATCCGAGAAGAAATACTAGACATCAAATTGGATCATTGGCAGTTGTTTCCAACGCGGCATAATAAAGTTTCACTTGCATAATTAAATCACAACTGCAATTATTACGTCATTATCTTTCGCGCGTCCAAGGAATGATGTCATGAATGGAATGCCATTATGTTGTCAGATGAAGACAGCTGCTTACTCGATGCTGATAGCATTGTGATGCGAATGTCAGATAGTGACGTAATAATGAAAGCTCTGTTCAACGCTAAAGTGTCGCTTGCAAGAAAAATATTTAATTTTATTTTAACAAAATGATGATCTGTAAATAGGGATTTACAATATCTTCCTTTTATTTCCATTTGTAAAGAAGTCATACCATGTTATAAACTCAATGCTAATATATATGTAGTTGCTCCAAAGTGCGCCTGCTTTAATCGGTTTTCTACTTAAACGCAAAATAAGCGCGTATTATGAAAAAATATTTTAAATCGGTGAAACATATACAAGTTTCCCAATGCTAATTACCGACTTAATCAAGATCAACCGTGGGTTCTCAGGTTAAAGTGTCGCCGAGTGTAAACCAATAAGAGAATATTAATATGAAATATAAAACAAATCGGCTGTATGATCGAAGGGTTAACGCGACCGTTATATATTCGGTTTTCTATTTAAATGTAAAATACGCGTGTATTATATAAAAAAAAAAACTTATTTTAAATCGGTGAAACAAATATAAGTTTCTCTACCCGAAAGAGAATATGAAAATCCTACGTTCGGTCGCGTAGTCGAAGGGGTAACGCGACCGTTACATACATCAATTATATATACAAAAAACTGTGCACGGGACGAGGCAATCATGGGTTCGACCTTTAGCCCGGGTTAAAAAATGCATTCGTGTTAATTCCTGAATGTGAAATGCAAGTGACGTTATCGGGCAAATCGACTGATTAATTGCGTGAAATGAAACGTCATTCCTTTTCATCTCACGATTGTTGGAATGAGATAAGCGAGCAACGAACATAATACGCGGTTAGTTTGTTAAATAATTAAGTGAAAATCGAGCAATAAAATCGAAAAGTCGGAAAATTCATGTTTTATACTGGACAGAGTGTAAATTCAATGAGCGGCAACAAATTACCTTTTGTTTTATACAGAACCGGCATATAAGTCCGTTGCGCTAATTATTCGGACATTTAACGGTTCTAGGATATTCAAATGCTTATGTCTACGAGATCATCAGATCACCTCGTGCCCACCGTCGGGTAAACCGAGTTATTGCAATATGTTGTGTATAATTAACACGACAACAGTTCTAGGATATTTAAATGCTTATTCTACGGGAAACTATCATGTCGGGTGACCGGAAAATGCGTTAACACACGGACAATCGTCAGATCACCTCGCGCCCGTCGTCGGTAAAACAATATATCGTAAATAAGCATCCACATTACCTTTAATTTGTTTTATAGAAAGTATTAAATGTCTATTTTTGTAGTTTATATGTACTGGTATGTATTTTATGATATATAACCAGCCATTAATTTTGCTATGAAGAGTAGGGGCCCCGCAATCACATTTCGAATTGGGCCCCGCGGTTCCTAGCACCGGGCCTGTTTCTGCCGATATTAGCTTATACGATTCTTTTACAATTAACCTTCCTTGGTCGGGCATTTGCCTGTTTTTTGTCCGTAAGTTTGGTCTAGTGGGTTAGTGAGTCGCCTTTTAGCCGAAGGGTTGAAAACAGGTTGCTCGCTAGTCGATTGTTTCCTTGGGTAAGGCATTTAATGGACATTAAACACAGCGAAATAATTGACAAAGTAAAAGAACATTTGAATAATACATAACGTACTGCAATAGCTCCGGTAACCCGACGATGGGCGCGAGGTGATCTGTTTTTTTATTTACGGGGATAAACATGAATATCCAATTCTATCCTATCCCTTTTGGAATAAAATATCAACCATTATAATGCCACTACCTCGAACTAAGTTATTTATTTCGTCCGTTAGATGTCAGTAATGTACCGCCTACTTGTGACGTCGTAAAGTCGAAAAAAGTAAAAAAATCCGGAAATTTACATTTTATATTAATGGGTGGGGTGGTGTGTAAGACCGGTTAGGGGACTATTAATAGAGATATCTGTGTCTCATTTAATTTCCAGTTTAGTTTACTATCAAAATGAAAGAAGTAGGCCTGTATAAATACTGAAGGATTGCGTTTTATTTTACAAATGCTAGCTGAATAATATAACAAAAAGAAAAATGTTTAGGTAATAAGACATCAGTACTAATTAATAGGTATTTGGTTGTCACAAATGAAAATTATCTGTGTTTATTTATCGTGCATTATGTCTAGTCCTAAATGTATCATATTTGTGAGATTGTCTGCATAAATAAGAATAACAGGTAAAATACAAAGTTAAATTATTAAGAACGTTTAAATCAACGAAATATTGATACTAGTAATTATTTGTGCAAAACGACTGTGGGTATGAGGTGTCCTACGATACCTGTGGATAAAGCCTGGCTTCCCACCTACGAGGATATAAATGAACCAACCATCCACATACTGTAATAGCTCCAGCAACTCGACTGTGGGCATGAGGTGTCTTACGATACCCGTGAATAAAGCCTGGCTTCCCACCCACGAAGATATAAATGAACCAACCATCCACACACTGTAATAGCTCCGAAAACTCGACTGTGGGCATGAGGTGTCTTACGATACCTGTGGGTAAAGCCTGGCTTCCCACCCACGAGGATATAAATGAACCAACCATTCACACACTGTAATAGCTCCAGCAACTCGACTGTGGACATGAGGTGTCTTACGATACCAGTGGATAAAGCCTGGCTTCCCACCCACGAGGATATAATTAAACCAACCATCCACACACTATAATAGCTCCAGCAACTCGACAGTGGACACAAGTTGTCTTATGATACCCGTGGATAAAGCCTGGTTTTCTACCAACTAAAAATTTGACGCATTTTAATTGGATGATAAATTTGGAATATAACAAGCGATGTCCAATTAAACATTTCCGCAAAACAATTCCAGCTTTGAACCCAATTTACACCTCACGTGAGCGTGCTTAATTCTAAATATAATTACACGCAGCACAAAGAAATGAAATCAATTTAATTAATCCAGGAAAACCATGAAAAATGTTTATAATTGTGAGATATTTTTGTCCATGGCTGCTGTTTCCAGCTCTGTGTTTGTTTGGTTTAGATTAATTTTGTTCCTTGTTAAAAATGGTTATTTTTACCATGTTATCCTCAAATGTGTGGAAGTGTCTTATTGTGTTTGACTCTGTCTGCGTTGGTTTATTATTCCAATATAAAGTATGAAGGATAGGTGTATTGGAATATATATGTGTAAACATAAAGTATAGGTGTATTGGAATATATATGTGTAAACATAAAGTATAGGTGTTTTGAATATATTTATGTAAAGTACCGGTATATATTTTATTGGAATATATATTTGTAAAGTATAGGTTTTAAAGACGTGTTCCATGGTAAGTTATAATCTATTTATATCCTGCATCAAGCTTATATTTGGAAAGTTATTTTTACTGGATGCGACAGTTTTAGATTGTCTTGTTTGTATATAGAATGTTGGCTACATTTCAGAGTTGTTTATTTCTACTTTACCACACTGTTTAAACAGTACAGGTATGAATTATAATTCTATATATTGGTGAAATTTATGTATGTTGTTCATTTAAAATTTTAAACTGTTTAAACATCAATTTATTTAGGAGTTGCATTGTGTTTAGCTGTTTTAATTGACAAACTTGTATGTCGAAATGTCTTTATCCAAACTGATTTGGTTTAATTATTCTAGAATCAATAATGTTAAAACTAGAATTTTAGAATATGCACTGAAAAATATTTCAAGCAAAAAATAGTTTTTGTACAAATTTGATTAAGAAAAATAAAATTGCAGGTACTGGTATGTTTTGTAATTTTAATTATGATCATTATCTCTGTTCAGTAAAAGACAAATGTTACAATTTATTCTAATTTCTGATCAAAATTTAATAAATATATAACTTTAAACTGTTAAAACATTAATATCGATAGAAAAAGAGATTATGTCCAATTTGATTAAGAAAATTACAATTGCAGGTATATTTTGTAAAGTAATTTTAATTATGATTTTAATTTCTGTTAAGTGAAAAAAAACTATTTTTTTCTAATTTTTGATTTTGATTTTCTAATTTAAAAATTCAACAAATATAAAACTGGTTTTGTTTCACTATGGTCATCATATCTGATTCGAATCTTGTTCCTAGAATGGACATTGTGTTATGTATAGTCTAAAGTACGCCAGAATGTATGGTTATAGTCACAACTTGCAAAGATTCATAATTTATTTATTATATTTGTTTTATTTCGCATCTTTGGAAAGTTTTACTGAGAGTTGGTTTTAAACCATGTGTGGTAGGGCAGAATGCGACAGATAGATTGAAAAGTAAACATTCTGCTTGCAGTCTTCGGAACTTATAATGGAAGTACGAATTGTGTGGTTCCTTTTTAACTCTTTTAAAAAAATTTCTTTTTGCGATGTCCGAGATTGAGATACCAATTTCTCCCTCAGATTCCAGTTCTTTCAGATTTTGTTCAAACAAATTATAAGAAAATTCCCCCCCCAAAAAAAAAAAAAAAAAAAAAAAGAGTGTCACAGTCTCTTCTATCTCAGATACAAAGTTCTCTCAGACCAAACAAATTATAAGAGAATTCCTCCATTCAGCATTGTTGATCGCTTACTAATCAGTTGCAAAACTACTGGTTGCTTCATGAATGCACATAGTTCAGTTTCTTACCAATGCAGGTTTAGCAAGGAGAAGTTTCTTGGGGCAAATTGTGGTTATCGGCGCAACAGTTGAGTAATAACACAGGAGGCAAGAATTTAGCACAAGGTGGCACTATATCACCACATAGATGTGGGGGCAATAGTAACTCGTGTGGCTTAATGCTGAGCCTTATACCAATCCATAACAAAACATACAAACAACCATATTCTATAAAAGCAGACTGATAGTTATATTGATACTTAAAGAGTTATATTGATACTCTAATAACAGTCTCACAGCAGAACTCATTGTGGTATCGAAACTTTGAAAGGTTGAAACTGGTAGAAAAAGTTGAAGAATGAATGAGGTTGTAGTCAGTGCTGATTAGAACTATTTCGATGAGTCTGGTGTGGAATTTGCATCAAACACAGTAATTTACATTGGGAATCGATAATAGGCACAAATGCAATGAACCATGGCAGGGTTCAATTATTATGGTGTTTGTGTGATTTCTAAATCATGGTTCTGCAAAATCACTCATCACCCACATTTCACTTTTAAAGCATTTTGAAATCTAACTTCTTGAATATAATGCAGCAATTAGCATAATGCATTGTGTGTGAAATTAAAGGTTTTATATACAAACTTACAACACAAAAATATAATGTAATTTCATATCTGGTTTTCCAATGCTCAATAGAACATATTGAACCAGTATTTAAAAATATAACATAAAGACGGCGGTACTGTTAAATTCGTACTTAAATCCTTATTTATTTATCATAACCTACAAGGAATGGGTATAATATATTGAGGTATTATTGGTTCATATAATGTGTTTTCTGCTGCAAGAGTTTGAATGTGATTTTCGGAAATTACGATATTTAACCTGTTATATGATATCTATGGTCGGAAACAGGGCGGGATTAAATATAGCCTCGTTAACATACTTAGCTTCCTGATTACTCTATTTTTACGGCCGCCTCTTTATTTGCAAACAATCACTATTGTTACAGCAATTCTTGGTAATAATAACTACTGACCAGAATTTGTCATGATTACCTGTGGCAGAAAATTTTGGAAAATTTCTAATTTTGTTCAAAAATCTTGTTTTTTCAAAGTATAGTTCCTCATTTTTTAGCATTAAGTACTTAATCACTTGGTTCTAGTAATTTCCACAACTAGATGTATAAGATCCAGTCACAAGCTAGTCAGTTGTGTGGTTGGGCATCCAGTGGAATAATGGGTTGGGTTTATAATCATTAGTTCCACCAAAAAGTTCATACACAAAACACTGCAAAAGCTCCGGTGACCCGACAGTGGGCACGGGGTAATCTGATGATTGCATGTGTTTTAACCCCCTTATGTTTTCCTAATTATTTCCACCACTAGGTGTTGTACTAAGCCTAATATTTCCACCACTAGGTGTTGTACTTAGCCTAATATTTTCACCACTAGGTGTTGTACTGAGCACCAAGTCCTTAAGTTTTTACCACAATGAGTTTCTCTGAGCCAAATATTTTGACCACTAGATGTTGCAATTAAGCAATCAAAGTCCAACAAAACAATTTTAGTAAAACTAATTTAGAAACAAGTATCAGCAGCTAACTATACAATACCATTCAACATTTCACTCCAAGCCCCCCCCCCCCATGTAATATTGGTTGCCATACCCGTCCCTCTATCCCTGCGAGTTGCCTAGCTGTGCGCTCTGTCGTGCGCTTTGCTTTATCGTCGTGTATGTGCTGCGTGCTTGGCGTAACAAAGGCAGCTTTATTACGTACCGGAAGCGCTACGTCAGAGCTCGCCAGGAAAGAGCCCTAGGCATAAGCCTCGCGCTTGAAAGAGAAGGGAGACCATTCGTGTCGAATCGCGTGTTATTTCCACAATTAAACACGCAGGCTAACTTTAGAAGAAGCAGATATTTTCGTTTCAAACCCAGTTTCGCGTCTAATCCTGCCCGATTAACAGCTTCAACGTAGCGTCATACACCGCTTAGTTTCGTCACAGCCAAGTTACTCGGTAAATAAGCACGTCATAAAGAGAATAGCTGCGTCACAAAGAGAATAGCAACGCAATAAAGAGAAAGCGATGGAAGCGCTGAGCTTTCGTGGCTACTCCAACCATGACCGCGGTAATCTTGCGCGCTGCACCCGTATATAGACGCTCAGCTATTTGCGCTAATAATAATCGGTAAGCACCGTGTGCGGATGGTATTATTAGACTCTACCGGGTGAGTTTTAAGGGAAAATATATTCTAGCCTACAAATATAGATATTAATTTATATTAAAAAGAGGTTACTTTAATAAAACTGATTATGTTTTACTTATTTAATTGGCGTTGTGTTTTATACGTTTTTGAAGAATTTAGACTTAATATACAGAAATTGTATTTATAGATCAGATTATATTTTTAACTGTGGAAAACTTGTTACCACATGTTACTTATGTTTGGCAAGTTTTTGAATAATAATGTATTTTCTTTATTTGTGTTGATCTACTATAGCATGTTGTTTCTTTTAAAGGTGGTTTATACATGGAATATACTTTAAACTTACTTGATGTGTTTACATAGTACAACTACAATTTACCCTTGTTAGTTTAATTTATTAGCTGCTAGTTGGCTAGTGGTTGGCAATGGCATCTATTATATTATTTGAGATGTTAATGTTTTAAATTATTCATTTTGTAATTGGTATTTTATGAAGGTAAAAGGTCAGGTATTGCATTCTATTAGTTTGCATGTAGGTAATATTGGAAAAATGGTTGTAAGGTTTTTTAAATATAGGTTTTGTGGATTGTTAAGTTTAATAAATTTGGAAAATATAAATGAAGTTCTACATTTCTTCATATGCACATTCTGTACATATTTCTGTACATCTACAACATGTTTTTAATTTTTATACTGAGTGTTTATGTTAAATTATGTTTAAGTTTTAATAAATATGTAGATGTCCAATATTATATTATTTTAAAATGTACAATTATATCAAATCGATAATGCATTTGGAGGTATTGATATAATTTCACTTTATAAAGACATCTGTATATGCCATATTGCTATTAATATTGAGTTATAGAGAAACTATCAGTGACGCATATACATTGAAGGCAGGTGTAGAAATGTTGTGAATTTATTGATTTTCTCAGCAGCTGGAATTACCAAGACTATCAGCATTAACATTGTAGCCATGCGAGTATATTTTTACGCAATTTTTCTATTTTAGCATTTTTAAAAGTACTTCGTTTTCAACCTAAGTAATATGGAAGCCTAGTTAACCACATAAGGTGATAGAATTGCAAGAATAACCTTATACCTTTAGTCTAGTTGATGGTTTCTTTTTAATTTAACATTTGATCTTTAAGTATGTTTTCAAAATATATGTTTGAATCTGTATTGTGAAAGTTATTAAGTGACTTGGCCAACCATCTAACTGAGCAGAAAGTGTCAGAGTTAGAATTGAACCCATTACCTGCATACTATATTATTGTGCCTTCTCCCTATGTGCCCGCATTCATGCTAACCATGCATGGCCCAAATGTACTCATGGCCTATATGTGCCCATGAACGTGTGGCCCATATGTGCCCACATTTATGTGTGGCCCAAATGCCTGTGTGGCCCATATGTGCCACTCCTGTATTACATGTTGCACCACAAGAACCCCCATTCAAACCCCCCAACCCCCCTACAGCGACTAAGTAATGCTAACACTGTTATATTGACCAATCATCATGGGACGAAAGAAAATTCAAATTTCAAGAATCGGAGATGAAAGAAACAGACAGGTATGCATAGAAATATCAACAAATGTCATAGAAATATTATATAATGCCATAGAAATATCAAAAAATGTCATAGAAATATTATATGATGATATGGAATTATTAAAAAATGTTATAGAAATATTATATTATGCCATAGAAATATTATATTAAGCCATAGAAATATTATATTAAGCTATAGAAATATTAATAAATGTCATAGAAATACTAAATTAAGCTAAATTAAGCTATGGAAATATCAACAAATGTCCATATATGAAGATCTATAGAAATATTATAAAACTTACAGAAATCTACAAAAAAAACATAAAAACTGTTTAATATTTTTGGATGACTTTAAACTTATTGT
>CH003054.1:7507-19221 GCA_000149265.1 Ciona savignyi
CTTCGGTATATTGTCGGGTGCAAGTGTATGAGGTTTGGCAGAATTTAGTAATAAGGTAAATCCACCTTGTAAAACGAATATAACCACAACTATACTATAAGTCACTCTGTATATAACAACATAGTCATTGCAAACGTGTGTTTACGTCACGCAGAGTAAGTTCTAGAATTCCGCGAAGATTAACGAACATTGCTTAAAGAAGTTGTGACGTCAAATAATTGTTTGTGGTCCGGACAACACACTATATCATGAGCGGGGCGGGTTATTTCGTCATTGACTTAGGCGCATCGGGAATAGGGTATATCATGATATAACCCGTTCAGTTTATGTTGGTGACGAAAATTCCCTTTAACCCTCTTCCCACTGTCCCACAGTATAATGTGCTGTCCCGCAGATCAGTGCAGCCCCACTTAACGAACATTGCCTGAACCCAGTGGATCAATGGGCTTTAGAAAAATTAATAAACACCTGAATCATAGATAACACACTGCAATAGTTCCGGTAACCCGACGGCGGGCATAAGGTGTTTTCCCATTCACTAGGATAAACATGCATATTTTATCCTCCACTATTGTTTATGTAACATGTTCACTTAAAACATTGCCCTGGCTGAGTTTTGAACCGAAGATGTTGTCTTTATTACGACCGTTCTTTATATTGTAATGTGTATATGGTTGATGTAGTTCAACCTATTAATCTTGTGGATTAAGTATGATTGATTTATAACTTAAACTGCTAAAGTTTTGTTAGTGGGAACCTTTCGGTTGGAAAGTGTCGCACTAAACCACCAGACTAACCGGTCGGTCGGACGATAAACATGATTATCCTAGCAAACCGTATCTGTCTGTATATTGAAAGCATGTCGGCTCTTTATTGGACACGAATTTAAAATTGTATTTTAAAAGTTTAAATCAATGGAAAATACAAGAAACGCGTTTCGGTATATTGTCGGGTGCAAGTGTATGAGGTTTGGCAGAGTGTAGTAATAAGATAAATAACACGTTGTAAAACGAATATAATCACAACTATACTATAAGTCACTCTGTATATAACAACATAGTCATTGCAAACGTATGTATACGAGTAAGTTCCAGAATTCCGGGCATGTTAACGAACTTTGCTTAAAGAAGTTGTGACGTCAAATAGATTGTTTGTCGTTTAACTGGATGTTCACAATCGAACAGTTCATTTATATTGCAGTGCGGTGTTTAGATACGTTGCAGTAGATTTATTTCTGAAATTAGAGTGTTTCGTTGAGAGGCCTAATTTTATCGTTTTTCTGCATTTGTCAACAAGTCAGGTATGAGACTGTGATCAGTTTTAAACCACAACATCATGAAACACTTTGCTCTATTGATCATCTTCTGTGGTTTGTACATTGTTGCATCAGGTAACGAAATTAGTTTCTTTCGAGTAGTGGACATTTTGTTAAACCTGTACATTACAGAGAGACCAACGTCTCAAGGAGGAAGCTCAGAGCTGCAATCTGATTCAAAATTCCCTAAACGAAAGGCATTTGTTAAGTACAACTTGTGTTTAAGTTCTGTCCCAACTTTTGTCACCGCAACAGCAAGGCCCCAAGATCCAAACCTTCCTCATAAATTCAACTTGACTGTTGTAAGAAACGCCCTTTTCGGTTTTTTGTTTGAACTTGTGCGAACCGACAAGCCCACAGGCTGGGACACCATGCTGATTGTGGATTGGGTGATTTACACAGGTAAGCAAAATATATCCAACATACAATGCTGCAGTTATTAGCTAATCATGCGAATAATTATTGTACCGTTACATGAAAGTCATCTATCATAAACTACCGTGTAACTGTAGTAACTACAAGATGGGTTTGGTAAAACAGGGATCCACCAAGTCTATGTTAATACACGGATACAACACAAATACTTAACGAAAAAATTAAAGATTGACATTATTTTATCATTTTCAATATATATTTTGGTTTAGGATTTCCCACAAGCTGCAAAGAAGCATTGCGGTTTGGACTCAGCGAAAGTGGAATACAACACATATATAACCCGGGGAATCAGCAAACTTTGAAAGTTTATTGCGATCAAACTACTGACGGCGGCGGTTGGATGGTCGGTGGAGTTTTAATCAATGAAAAGTTACTCACAGCTAATAAAACGAACATTCCAGGTTTTTCAGCGTCGGAGGGATGGTTCTGAAAACTTTTATCGAACTTGGGTTGAATATCAGGGGATGTTTGGAAACCTTAGCAACGAATTCTGGTTGGGTTAGTTTTGTTTTAATATGTTAATATATATTATTTAATTTAGTTAATATGATTGAATCTAAATTAAGGAAACGAAAATCTTCATGCTTTAACACGATCTGGGAATTATGAATTAAGGATTGAATTGGAAGATTGTGCAAACGTGAGAAAGTTCGCAAAATACAGGTAAGAACATTACAAATTTACAGTATATATAATAATATAATTTCTATAAACAGTTCCTTTTCCATCGGCTCAGCTCAAGAAAAGTACACTTTGAAAGTGACAGGTTAGGCTACTCTGGAGATGCAGGTAAATATGTAAAGAGTTAAGGGTTGGAAGTCCTTAATTGCTTTTATACGTCATTTTCGCAGGAGATTCGCTTTCATCCCACCACAACGGGCGACGCTTCAGCACCAAGGACGCAGACAACGATATCTATGTTGGTGCTAATTGCACTGTCCTGCTCCATGGAGCTTGGTGGTACGGTAGTTGTCACCATTCCAACTTAAACGGGGAGTACTTGAAGTGCCAAACCACAACGCTTCGAGCTGCAAGCTGGGGTACGTTTCACGATCTAAAATACTCACTGAAGTTTATCGAGATGAAGATCAGGCCAAGAGGAGACTAGTAATAAGATAAACCACTTTGCATATAATGTAAATAACCACAATTACACACGGTGTTCACCAAACATGAACTACATTGTTATTCAATATAATGTTGTCGGTTTTCTCATGAATTTAAACTCTTTATGCTTTGCCTGTAATAATCTCACAATGTAAATATTTAATTCATGCAAAATGCATCATGTTTGTTGCCGAACAGTAAATGCGAGAGATTGTACAAGGGAAGTCAATATCCGGAATATTCACATGAACTATATAATATAATAAAACTTATTATACCAATTTCTCGTTTGGTATTGTTCAAATATGTACCGCATGTTGTTGTTATCACTGGTTCCATATAACTCCCCCTCACACGGTTGTAAATCCGCTTTAACATGACTGCAGGTTTTAACGTTCCCAGAACTTCCTTTCTTCCTTACGATACAACCATGATATGTTTTGTTATTGAGCTTGAATTATTAGAGATGGAATTATTTTTATATTAATTATGTTGAGCTTAAATTATTTCCTTTCTTTAATAAATATAGTGCAATAACTGTTCTTGCACCAAAAATAATTTAATGTCTAAAAGTGTGTTTTGAAACAGTTTTTTTAACCACTGGTGGAATTTCATTTTAGGGGGTTTTTCTTTTTCCACTTAATCCCAAAGCCGGCTCCCCCCTCAGTACTGGGTCGCGCTTGCACACTTTTACTCAAGACTTAAATAACACCAAATTTAATCAGTTAATTTTGATTTAATTTTTTTCGTTGAAATTTATTTTTATTAATGTAAGGTTTAACGGCCACGTCGTTTTTTTCCTTAATTTTTAATGTGTCTAGCCACTGACGTGTTTTAACAATTGTAGTTTTTCCCGTTTGTCTCCTTAACTTAAAATAATTGTTTAATTCTTCTTTATTGTAACGAAGGAGCTAAAACTAAACTAAACTAACTAGAGTTTAGATCGTGGCACTGGCAGTATTAAGAGAAGCCTGGCCTCAGCCAATTTTGGTGTTAATTACGTCGTGCCCGCATATATTGAATTAATCATCGTATGCGTGTTTTGTCATGGTCGCAAATAATCAAGAATAAAATCAACCTTCCCTGACGGATTGTCATATTGGACTATTGGCTATACAGGTGTCGGTTTCTTACCATTTCGGCTCTCGATATGTAATCGTCACGACAATTTGCAACACATGTAATCGTCAAATCTAGTGCCAGGCACAGGAAAGAATATAAACGTCCTGAAACCCTAAAAGATTAATATTTTGCATTTGATTCAACGTCTAATTTATAACAAGTTGTTTTTACTTTAAACCAATTATTTATTACAAAATTTAATGCTACTTGTTAATTTTGTAGCAATTTTGATAACATATTTGCAAAAACTGCATTTCAGTTAATCTGACCGACTGTGTTCGTTTTGTCATAACTTTATGACGTCATTGATACTTATCACCTCATGACGTCACTGACACTTAAAGCAGTTGTTTTCCATCTACGTCATTGATTGCTTTATACATCGTTGTGAGACCAATTAATACACATACATACATAGACATACAACTTAAAGGGGAACTGAAGTCAATTTTAAGAATATCTTAATAAATGGAAAAAAATACGCTGATTTCAAAAATCAAATCAGTTTCTTCCAATATTGTTTTGTTAAAGAGTTATGAGCAAATATGCATTTTATTTTATGTTAGGAGATTTCCCGTATTACGTCATTGACGTTGTTGAGATTTCGTGCCTATATGCATTGTATACAATCATGTGCCAGTTTAGAGGTGAATTAGTAACATAAGCGCCTGCAGGAGCGTTGTATTTTCGTTTTTTTTATGAAGACTTAGCATAACACTTGTCATATAGCCTAACTGAACCAATGTACCCGCGTGACAGCTTACCTTAAGCGCGCTCATTCAGGCCTGCACGATCCTGGACCTAAGCTGAATGCTGAGGTATACAGGTCTCGTATTTAAATGACTTTAAAATAATAAGTCTTAGCAATTTATGTCATAAATCATAGAAGTGAAGATAGAACAAGAAAACTAGAACAGGAGGCAGTAAACTGTAACTGCCAGCAATTTATAGAAATAAACCAGCCATCAATCAAAGATCAGACTATGCAGTGGGAACAGCCTATTTCTTTCATGGTTGTTGCTTTTCAATATATAGCCATAATCTGCAACGTAGACTAGCAATGTTGTGATCAACCCCTAGGCTACAAACTGAGAGTGTGAGAGATTTGGTATACATATGCATAGAAGTTTTAACAAATTTCTTTTGTTTTCTTCATTTCTAGAGTAAATTTAAGTTAATGTTGTAACACTAAAATGGATGACAGTTTTCAGCATTCTGGCATGGATGAAAGAAGTTTTATTGTACACAATAAAACAACACAAATTTAGTCATGTGCGTTTGAACCAAGGAAAACGTCTGAAAGTATCTTTGAAGATGCAAGCCCCATAGAAGAAAATGTTTGTTTAGAAACATTACCTATTGACATGACTTGGTGCCGTTGCAAAAACTGTATTCTTATGGACACACCGCAAGAACAGGGTTGCCAGATGGAAAATCTGCCTTACGGCCAAACTGTGTTTGCTTTACGGCCAAAATTCGGCCAATTTGTATCAAGTACAAAATAAACTATTTAATTAAGCCAATTGGGCTATTTATCTCAATATTTGTTCAAAAATTGTATAATTTTAATTCCCTCCAGATTTGTCAACCCATTCAAATACTATATAGGAATGCCTACCGTTATTGTTTTATTTCAAAACGTCATAATCAGCTTTGTGATTTGGTAAATGAGACAATTGATATTATTAATTCATTTACATATATATTTTTTCCCTTTATTTCTACTGTAGCGTAAAAATAATATGACGTTTTGGCTAAAAATTTGACAATATGCTTATACGGCCAAATTCGGCCAGATTTTTCCGCACGGCCAAACTATTTTTTTCGCGTCTGGGGCGATTTTGGTACGGCCAAATTTCTGAAATTTGGCCGTGAAAAAGGCCAAATGGCAACCCTGCGCAAGAATGTTTATGCTGCATGAATGTACATGCATTTGTGCACAAAATAATGCCAGACTGGACTTGCATTACTAAAAGCCCTTATTTTTCAATTATCTGCTTGGATAAAGAAGTTCTTGAAGTTGCACTTGATGTACTGGGTTGATCACTATGTTTAAAATCATAATCAGAAAAATTTAAAATTGTTGGAACTGTATTTTTCACCAAGTGGTTTGTTTTCATCATCTTGGCTACTCCATTGGAGTCAAATACAATTTTACTATGATAATCCTTGTCACAAATATGTGCACTACACACTGCGGTTCTTTTTCCAGGTAGTTTAGAACGCTTGCATTGTTGTATCCATTGCTTCAACCGTTTTTGTCGTTGTGAGGAAATCGATGGAAGAGCACAGGTGGATTGGAATTTCGTGTGCTGTAATAGGAAACAATATACTCCAATCACTCTTTCTTCCTTCTCAGTGGCTTAACTTTAGGCATTTTACAATATCTATTAAAAATAACTAAATTAGAAATGTGGTATATTCTTATTAACTTATTTGGGTAGTTAAGTAAAGATCTATTATATATATTCTTCACTTACTTATCTGAGTGCTTGCTGTGTACTTATTGTCAGACTACACATCAGCTACTCAACTGTGGATTAACTGGTTTTTGCAATAAGTGGTATACTCAACCAGTAGGCTAATGCTCAGTTTCAATAACAGCAGACATTAAATGCACCACATACACAACAGCAAAACATTATACAAACAGCCAAGGTAAACCATGAAAGAAATAGGCTTTTCCCACCGCATAGTCTAGCCTTTTCCTAATGGCTGGTTTATTTCTATAAATTGCTGGCAGTTACAGTTTAATGCATTCTGTTATAGCTTTCTTGTTCTGTTTTCACTTTTATTATTTATGATATAAATTGCTAAGACTTATTATTCTAAAGTCATTTAAATACGAGACCTGTATACCCTTGTGGGAATCCCACACGTTTATAATTGTTATATTATATATTTTAACAACTAGATCGCGCCATGCCATGTGTCCATATTGTATGCATGCGATTAATTTCCTGTTTTGGACGTTTCAGTCGATGAATTATTTCCCGCGAGTTTTCCGATTAACAGCGTCCACGCTTCGTGTACAAACATGTGTTTCCTGTTATGTGTCTTATATAAACTGTATAAGATTTCGTAATATCAGAGAGCAATTTGGTTGGTCCTCGCTTGGACTACCCGCTCTCTCAAAACCCTTACCTTTACCTACCTAAGCTATGCCCTATGTACAGCGCTTTTTCTTGCTGCACTTTGCGTAAATACCTAATAAAATACTTAACCTCTGTTCCCCCCTTTGTCTTTACTCGGGTAAAACCCGCCAAAAACCAGTTGGTTGCAACATTTTGTTGACCCCTCGTGTGATTTGAACTCGTATCCTTCCGATATGGAGTCGCATCGCTTTCTTATCTTTCTTTCAATTTTCTGCTTCCTTTTGACTTTTTCTTTCCAGATTCCACAGATAGTCTGCAGTCGGATGTGCTCAACCGTTCATTCAATGGATCCTTCGTCAGAGCAAATTGGTCAAGCCATGTCGGTCAAGTTTCTAAGTTTTTACCTGGGTCACGACGAACAATTTATCAGGTGTGCCGTTTTTGCACTAGTATATGTGCTATATCACAATCGTGTTCGGGATGAACAGCGATAAAAAGGCCTCTCAGCAGCGTGATGAGTCAAAGTCACGGAAGCCTAACTATTGCCCGGCCATTAATGCCGCAATAGGATTTTCTACTTTCAGCATGGAATGGGGACCTCGCTTAAGCGAAAAGGGCAGCTTCGAGACAGTGGTATATTTACCACGGAAGTTTATATTTTGTACGTTTGGATCGAGCTGGTCTCGTGTCAAGACCAAACGACATCTTCAGCCTCCCATTCCAGTGTGTCAACAAGGTTTTTCTACAAGTGTGTGTGTTCGAATCGTATCAATCTGCGTCGTGACCGTTTGACCCAAGGATTTCAACAAAAGACTGCTTCAGGAGATCCAACCTACGATGACCAACAAACCAATGGACCGTCTGAACATTTATTCTTTTCAAAATGGACAAAGGGAAGTGTGTGGGAATCCCACACGTTTATAATTGTTATATTATATATTTTAACAACTAGATCGCGCCATGCCATGTGTCCATATTGTATGCATGCGATTAATTTCCTGTTTTGGACGTTTCAGTCGATGAATTATTTCCCGCGAGTTTTCCGATTAACAGCGTCCACGCTTCGTGTACAAACATGTGTTTCCTGTTATGTGTCTTATATAAACTGTATAAGATTTCGTAATATCAGAGAGCAATTTGGTTGGTCCTCGCTTGGACTACCCGCTCTCTCAAAACCCTTACCTTTACCTACCTAAGCTATGCCCTATGTACAGCGCTTTTTCTTGCTGCACTTTGCGTAAATACCTAATAAAATACTTAACCTCTGTTCCCCCCTTTGTCTTTACTCGGGTAAAACCCGCCAAAAACCAGTTGGTTGCAACAACCTCAGCATTCAGCTTAGGTCCAGTCCAGGACCGTACAGGCCTTAATGACCGCGCTTAAAGTAAGCTGTCACCATGTACATTGGTTCAGTAAGACTATATGACAAGTGTTATGCTAAGTCTCCATAATAAAAACGAAAATACAACGCTCCTGTAGGCGCTTCTATTACTAATTCACCTCTAAACTGGCTAATGATTGTATACAATACATATAGGCACGAAATCTCAACAACGTCAGTGACGTAATACGTGAAACCCCCTAACATAAAATGAAATACATATTTGCTCATAACTCTTTAACCAAAAAATATTGGAAGAAACTGATTTGATTTTTGAAATCAGCGTATTTTTTTCCATGTATTAAGATATTCTTAAAATTGACTTCAGTTCCCCTTTAATATAGAATATCTACGAGTGGAGTTTTACGGTTTTTCCGTTTAGTGGAGGTTCCGCTGCCAGTCTAGTTTAGTTCCACGCCATGTGGGTACTTATGGAGTCGGAACGGAGATTTATGTGCCATGTATAGAAGACAACGGACCCTGATCCCGGCCAATTTAGAGTGTTGAAAAACCATGGCCCCACAAATTAAAACGCGATTCCTGTTGAACTATATTAATTCAAGCTTCTGGTAGTTTATATTGCATCATTCTATCTATATTGTAATGTGTGATTAATGTGAATAAACGTCTCAATGCTCACCCAATGACGTACAACGCAATATGACAGGATTCTATCTAACTCAACATGAAACACCGGTGGTGAAGAATTCTTCGCACATTTCCACCTATGTTGTTCGGATCATTTTAAGCTGAGAAGGTCGATTAAATTCTTCTATAACAAATAAATTAGATAACAGACTGCTGTTCTAGTAGTAACTTACTTATGCTTAGTTGTAGTCGTTTCCTGATTTATCATTTGTTGTACACTATATATATTAATGAATTTGAGATATTCACGTAATATTTCATTTATCAAAATAATGTCTGAATGACGTGTGTGTTTAAGATGGAGAATAAACCTTTTGCTGAGACATTGACTTAAATTCTGAAACCAAGTAGAATTAGACAGAAGCAGCGTTTATGTGGCATGAAGCGTCATGTGGGTTCAAACGATAACCTTGGCCACAGCGCGACTTGCTAGAACGACAGGGGCAGCCTCAATCCAAACCACTACGTCGACAATCAACCATTAAAACCTATAGCGAGCTTCACAAATCTTTGTTAATACACTGACAAAAGTTTGAATGGCAAACCTCATACCAAATGGTTATTTTTTATCTAATTGCTATCCCGACAGCTTCCTTGTAGAAAGTAATATATTTAACGTAACATTTGTCCGAGCTGAACTCCAACCACAAACACAACAAACGCGGTGGACTTTCAAACGAGGAACCATAACAATAAAATATTTGTTCTTGTAGTACTACGGATCGTATAAGTGGTATATTTTATGCGGGGTTACTGACAATTTACATCACGTGACGCTTAAAGAATCTTTATCAACGTGACGTCATTCCTTAGCAAACAGCAAATCATCTTTGTTATGACGTAATTTGAGAATGTGTGGTTGGTCGGGTGATTATGACGTATTCGTCACGAGTTATTCCTCCAAGCTCCGGTCATGTGCAACCACGTCACTAGTGCTTTCCTCGGGATGAAACTGGGCCAGATCGAGAGTTCGGTTCTGGAGAACACAATTGGTCCCTAAGGAGCAAAGCTGCAATGAGCTTCTGCTGGAGTTCGGCTTCTCGAAGCTCCTGTTTCCCGGGGTTTAAGATCCACAGTTAAAGAGACAGAGAGAAGCTGTAGGTCTCATTGGGACAAAAAGCTGGTTGTCAAGCGGACAGAACTAGCGAAAAGCAAACTATTTATATTCGTATCGCGCTGTAATTCCGAGACAATTCGCAGTGAGGCGCTCGGACGTAAAGAGTATTGAGTTATTCCTGTGTTTTAACTGTCAATATTTGATAATAAACCAAACTGACATTCAAAGAAATGTGGACACGATTTTGGATACAGGATTCGACCGCGCACAAACGCCAACATCCTCATCAATCGTCAGACAAACTAATTATCAAGCATTGTACGTCAAAATGATCCCTTTAGCAAAATTGTAGCGCTATACAGCACTGTTCAGTCGCCCATTAAACACATTTACACGATTTTTTGAAGGGCCCCATAGTTATCCAATCAAACTTCTTTTCCATGTTTAGTTAAATAAAGAATAAACGTCTCAAATTTACGGACATTTCACTACAGATGTAAAATTAAAACTTCTTTTCAAGCGTTGTAGTTAAATGAAGCTAAATTGCCAAAACAGCCCGATTTAGTTTTTCATGGTTTCAGGGAATTCCCCTGGGTTTAGTAGATAAGTTTTTGTTTTTACATGTGTGTGTCATGTTATGTAACAATTCTTAAAGTTTTAATCGGATTTATCGACTTCTTGTTGGAGATATCACAATCATGATTTGAGAACAAAATCCTATTTTTTAGGTTTTTTCCCTAAGTAATTTTTTATTTCTTTTAAGTGTTAAATCAGTGACTAATGCACATACATTCCAGAAAATCTAATTCAAATCGGAGATACCGTTCAAGCAATATGCCCAAAAAATCTATTTTTTAGAAAAAATTAGCGTTTTGGCTTTTAACGTCCCAGGGGAATTCCCCTAGATTTATTACCCAAAATTTTTGTTTTTGCATATCAAGACCATGTTGTGTAACAAATAACAAAGTTTGATTGCGATTCCGTTTTTCCTTCTGGTAGATGTCAGGGCGACATGGTATGCCTGTCACAATCATGATTTGAGAACAAAATCTTATTTTTTAGGGTATTTCCCTAGGTAATTTTTTTATTTCTTCTAGTGTTAAATCAGTTACTAATGCACTTACATTCCACCAAATCTGATCCAAGTTGGCGTTTGCTTATGCGTTCCTCTGTTTCAGCGAGCAGTTTTCTTTCTTCTTTTCTCTCCAAGTCTTGTTGCCGCGCAAGCCTAGCCAGTTCAAGCTTAACCTTGCTATCTTTTAGCTTAAAGCTGCGCATCGAGCTTATAGTGCTTACAACACTTACTGAATCTTGTTTTTCACTAAGTGATGTGGTTAACTTAGGTGTTGCTGGTGTATCGGACTGCTTGGAGGTTGATTATCCATGGTCGAGAGGTGCGGTTACGGTGGCTTGGATCAGTTTGAAAACGATGTTTTATATTTCTAGGTAAAAGAACTTTGGTAACGGGTTGCTTAGGTTTGAAAATAACTCGTATTGATAAAATAAACAGACAGTTTGTTTCCTCGATTTGTAATTGGCGATCAGGGTTGATAC
>CH003051.1:3908-39297 GCA_000149265.1 Ciona savignyi
TTTTGTGTTGCTTTTTAAATATTAATTTTTATGTTTAAAGTATACACAAAAACTATTCAATTTGTAAGGTGCTGATTTGTCTTTGCTAAAAGATACGCAAATAGTGTTTATAATTCTACACACGGCTTAAAAACGTGGAGATAATTTTGACGGTTTTAGATATCGTATAACTCAATTAATAGAGAGAACGTCAGAATTAAACGATTTTAGCTTTGCCAAATTTGGTATTTTTATCATGTATGAAGCGACACAAAAAATGTAAACTAAAATAATGAAGGTTGCGAAACCAGTCGTAGTAAAAATTTTTGTGAATACATTAAACACCTAAATATCATTACAATTAAATCATGGACCAGGAATTTGAAACGGGTTGAACCGAAACGGTAAAACATCTCAGTCGTACACAACACAATGAAAAAGCTCATCTATCCCGACTGTGGACACGAGGTAATCTGACGATTAACCGTGTTTTAACGTTCCCGTGCGTTTTAGCAAGTTACCCCACAATCGCCTGTTTGATAACACACCATCACAGATGTAAATATGGATAGGATATTTATGTTTATCCCCGTGAATGGGGAAACAATGGGGTTAACACACCGGCAATCGTCAGATCACCTCGCCCACCGTCCGGTTACCGGAGCTATTGCAGTGTGTTTTGTATAATAGACACGTTCCTTCAATTTTCTAGAACCCATTAATGCGCTGGGTTCAGGAAATGTTCGTAAAGTGCCTTGCCCACAACCGTCTAGCTAGCGACCAGTTTTGCACCTGCAACCCTTCGATTGAAAGGCGATGCACTAAACCGCCAGACTAACCGGCCGGACAATTGGACATCTTATCTATGTGATCAATTATTACAATAGTCACCTAATCATACATCCCACAAATAACCCAGTATCCGGCAAGGCAGTCAAATTACGCCAACCTTAATTTGCATATTGGTCCTGTTGTATTGAAATAGTCGGATCCCAGGGTTAACCGACCCTTCCCTCGTACCAACTCTCGGGGTGACTCCAGGCGCGAGGAACAAAACAGAGATCTGAGGATGTATGGTTTAGGATCTTGGGGTAATCCTGTTTTATCTTTGTGAATGGGAAAACACCCTCGTGAATGAGGCTTATCACACGGGCAATCGTCAGATTACTTTGCGCCCACCGTCGGGAGCTATTGCAGCCAGTATGGAAAGTACAGCAGCTGCACAGAATTTTGTTCCCTACGTCTTTGCACACTAGGGTAATTTCACACATGCTCGCGAACTCACATCATAAACATCGTATAATTTCCAACAAACCTGTAAACCTACCTCTGGACCTCGGGTAATTTACTGTCATTACGTTTTTTGTTATGTAGATATATATGTTAGCTGACTGATACGATAGATTTAAGATAGAATTATATGTTCACACTGCACACTTAAATATTTGATGCGTGCACGCTCGAGATCTCGGCGAAAAGTGACGTACTTTCCATACGGGTATTGCAGTGTGTTTTGTATGAATGAGACGGTTTTTCGTGTGTGTGTGTACTTGGATGGGATATACAATCATTTAGGTAACAATCGATGTATATAATGTCGACAAAAATTTTAGAATGTTTACATCATACCGGTTGTTTATCTTTATTATAGAACATTCGATAACTATCCATGTGGTTGTGAGCGAAGAATTGCCCGCTTATGACATCATAATACTCTTGAACAATAGCAATGTAATTGGAGATATAATTCTCATGAAGATAAAATTCATTTTCGTACAACTCGAAAAAGCCGGGAGATATGTGGCCGATTATATAGACCTGTGGAATGAACAAAGGTTAGTAATTTGTTCAAGTGTGTAAACAAAGTGTTTAGTTTGTTGTTTTTGTCTCCTGAAAATCTGTCAGACCTTTTGTCCTGCCGGTTAAGTCCGTCGCCTTTCAATCGAAAGGTTGCAGGTTCGAAACTGTATGGTCACTAACTAGTCGGTTGTGTCCATATAGGCAAGGCACTTTACGGGCATCGCCTGAACCCAGGGATTAATGGGTTCCACCAAATTGAAGGAACGTATCTATCATACACAACGCACTGTAATAGCTCCGGTAACCCGACGGTGGGCGCCAGGTGATCTGACGATTACCCGTATGTTAACCCCTTTGGTCTTCCCAATCACGGGGATAAACATAAATATCATCCTATCCTGTCACTTTTGTTTAAAATTAAGAAACATTAGTGCGGCAAGAATAAATCCATTCTAAATCATTTAGAAATGGTCGTCAAACGTAATGGTTACTCAGAAGAGGTTGGTTTCATTAAGTTTAGTCTATTTTACTCTATTGCTAATTCGTTGCAGTGTTGAAGGATCGGCTATGCAAGCCAACACCAGTGTATCGCTATTTTCGAGCCCATAATATGTTCGTGGGCCGTTTTTTTATATACGAGTCGGTATATGTATCGGCCGCGTTAACCATTCGGTGATATAACTTACTTTTTTGCCATTTCGTCTAGCGCCCTCCAGTTGTGAGTGCAACCAGGAAAACTGACCACTAGGGTCTCCTTCCCCGCTAATATGGTCATTGTAATTATCCCACAAATTCGTATTGAGAACAATCACTTTTAAAAGGGAGTTCCCCGTAGTATCATCAGCGTAATATCCGGCTGCCAATCAAATATTTAACAAACTTTCAATCAAATAAGATCAATATTAAAAAACGGAAATTTAAAACAAAGGAAATTAGGTATAAAAAACAAAAAGGTCCTTAAATATCCTTAAACGACGTTTTCATAAGGAGGCTTAGTAATTAAAGTATTTCTATATTCTTACGGTTTCAAACTCCATCTCTCTAGAGGATGTTACAAATGAATTTAAGTTCTGCCGTCCCATATTCCGGTATTTTACTGCTACACAGTAAATAGTTTCACCACTGATATAGGAAGTGAACACAAGGGACGTTACCACACGGGCATTTGTTAGATTACATCGCACCCAGTTTGGTTCCTGCAACCGTTAGGCAAAAGTGGTGCACCAACTCACTAAGCAATTGTAAGACAGGCAACTTACTGATATTAAACAGTTGGAAAGCGTCTTCCGTCATCCACGGCCTCCATATTTGAGCTATTTCTGTCAATATTTCACTGGGACCAGGGGGCATATTGTTTTTGGGTTGGTAATCATGGTTACCAAGCGCAGAAAATACTTTGGTTTGAGGAAAAACTTGTTGAATTAGATCTGTTATGTTTTTAATCGTTTCAACAACTTTTGCTTCACCCAGAAATCTATCTTCATCAGTTGTATGCAAAGTGTCGTCACTGTGATGTCATAAATTATTGCATCATAGGTGGATAATGAAGACAGCTTATAGATTATTTTAAAGCTTTTTGATAAAGGTGCCCGCCCCAACAATATACCTGAAATTATTATAATATCCTGGACACAACACGAAATGCTGTAAAATCTAATTGATTAAAGCTAAACATTTCAAACCGTTTAGGCATTAAGTACACATTTGTTAAGTAACGACAATTTTACGTTTATATTTTGTATTAGGAAGAATCGAAAAAGCTTTAAATCATTTTGTTTTTGAATCGAATTCAAATCATGATTATAGAACTCTACCTGGGGAACTCCCTAAACGCGATGCGCGGCAATAGATATCATATGCGTTTCTAGGAAGTGTTTAACAAAATATTAGCCAAGTAAAGTCGCGTGGTCGAATGGTTATCACGACCCCTATATATTCCATTTCTATTGAAAAATGATATGAGCATTCAGGTTTGAAAACTTCTCCAATTTAAACAAATATGACCGAATGGTTAACGCGACCAATTGATATATCGAAAAAAATGTAAACTGATGAGAGACAACGCTTTCCAAACTCACCCAGTCCATAAAATGAAGTCGGGATTTGCTTCAATATCTCTCATTGCATGTATCGAGGAGTTTATCAGTTTCCAAGTTGAATCGCATCTGGGAAAAGACGATTTTCCAAGCTCAGATTCAAATACTCATATTATTTTAGTAATATGATTCTAGCGGCACAGCGAGGTAAATAAAGGCCCCGTCCACATAAAGGCCCCGTCCACACAAGAAAAACATTTCATATCTTATTCTGACATAGAATGGGGTAGGATATTCATGTTTATCTCCGTGAATGGGAAAACACAAGGTGCGTATTGTACACGGGCAATCGTCGTTTTACCCCAGAGTACGCAAGGGAGTTTTCTCATGTGGTTAATCGTCAGAATTTCTCGCGCTCACCGTCGGATTACCGGAGCTTTTGAAAAATGTTGTGCATGATTAATCTTTAGTACAGCCAATTTCGGTTTAAGTAGAACCCATTAATCCTCTGGATTCATGCAATATTCTCTAATACCTTGCCTTAGGACACAACTGACTAGCTAGAGACAATTTTTAAGCCTAAGCTATTTGAAAGCAAAAATACTAACACAAAGCTATACAGCCAGTTTAATCGGGATATTCGTAATCGATGGTCCCAAGTAATTTACCCACGTTGTCTTAATCTATTGGATAAGTGGGATGAATTAAACGTCTAAATCTAATACAACATTCGCTAATTCGACAGCGGACATAAAGTAAACTAATGATTTCGCCATGTTAACGTGTTTCCTGGTTAAACAGGATCCTCCGTCTACTCGACAGCGGCCATGAGGTAAACTAACATTTCTCTTTAAAAGTATAACAGGTAAACATCTAAAATTTGGGGAAAATAAGGAAATAATGATAAAAAAGCTGAATCTTTGCAAAAAAACGTAAATTTTCTTATTTAAATATATTGTGTTTACATATAAAGATATTTTGTGCACATATAAAGATATTGTGTGTACGTATACAGATATTGTGTGCACAATAAAGATATTGTGTGCACGTATAAAGATATTGTGTGCACGTATAACGATATTGTGTGCACGTATAACAGATATTGTGTGTACACAGTAACAAACGGAATTAAACCACCACCTGTAATAAGGTGGCGCTATATTTAATTATTTCACCACCCACTTGTAATCCCCCCAGACCCCTGGCTCCAACGCCTCGAACCCATAAGTAGAAGGACACACTTTCTTTGTATCATTTTCAAAGCGGTCGTAATGGAAATCCAAATGAAGGTCCGTTATCTGCCAGAAGCGTCCAACATTGCTACTTGCTATGCTTATTAATGCGCATTGGAGAACAAGCCTAAGCTTCATTTCGAGCCCTGCGTAATCACGTAATACACATTTTTAGCCCTGTACTATGTACTTTATTCTACAAGGGGCGAAAGTTGGTTTATTTTTAACCTTAATATATGTGGATATATTACGGTGTTAAACAAGAAAAATAAGAGTTTTTTTTTAAATATTCATATGTTATTCCTGTGAATTGGAAAATAATCGTCAGATCACCTGGCGCTAACTGCAGTGTGTGTATGACTGAGATCTTCCTTTAGTTTGAAATAAATCCATTTCACGCGTGACTCAGTCGACTAACTTGCGATCAGACTTGAACCTGAACCCAAGGGATAGGTGGTTTTTACTAAAATTAAAGCAAAGTGTCAATTAAATTCAACACACTACATTAGCTCCGGTAACCGAAGGCGCAAGGTGATCGGAAAGTTGCCATTGTGATAACGCTACTGCGTTTTCTTATTCAAGACGATAAAACATGAATATCCCATCCCAGGGATGTCCAACCTTTTATTTTAATGGGCCGCAATGTCACTTGAAATAATTCAATGGGCCGCAGAAGCTATTAAATTTTAATAAAAATGGCAGGGTTCGAATTAATGGTTTTGAAAGGATTTGCGCAATGTGTTGGTAAGGAGAAAATAGTTTTCGCGCGTAAGTGCTCAAAATATGTTTGGTTATGATAAATTGCCTTAAACGACAAGAAAGATTTTTATTACATAAAGCAGACAGTACCGTTTATTAGTAGTATGATAAATTACAATAAACGTAAATTCAAAAGGGGTGTGCCGCATCTCGCCAATCATAAATAAAGGAATCGAGGTATATGAACGCATAATGGCTATTGTTGCGTTATAATAGAAATGCTTATTATACGCCAATAATGCAAAGTATAGCCAAGGTAAATAAATAATTTTATGTTGAAGGCAAACGATTTTATATTAACGTGTTGAGGATTTATTAATAAAAGTGCGCGAAATCAGTACCGGTAATTTATATTTTCGCGATTTTGTTAAATTTTGTAATTCGCCGATTCGCGATCCCTTAATTTCAACCCTGAATGGGTACATAAAGAAACAATTAAAAGCCATTAATTTTACTTTTGAAAATAGGAACAAATAACACACGCATAGAAAGAATATTCCTACAAAACAAAGTCAATGGGATAAGTCGTCAGTATGTTTCTTTCTGAAATTTTGATTCTTAATGCGTTCCTAAAAGCTGACTGATACATTTTAATTAGGCTAAGATTTAAAGTTCAAAATACTACTTGGATTTAAAATGACTAGCGGGCCGCACAAAAATCTCAGGTGGGCCGCACTGCGGCCCGCGGGCCGCAGGTTGGACATCCCTGTCCTATCCATTAAAACTTTTTTCCTCTTAAAATTTAACTTTATTTTCAAGCCCTGCACGCTGAATCGTTATGAATACAAGAGTCTATTTCGAGACCTGTATACGAACAGAGGTTTTCATTTTAAACCCTGCTCTAATTTAATATTTGTTACATCATACTAACTTTTAAAACTAAGGTATGGCTTTTCCACGTTCGCCATTTCTGCTCTACAGTTTTTGCTGAGTAATTACAAAATTAAATGACATCAGCTGAATAATACCACACATTAGTACAATCTGATCTTTACAGCGAAACAATTCGTTAAACTTCTGTAAATGATATTAGTAATTTTACAGCGACAGAACAAATTGCAAGGGTACACATTTCTTTTTCTTTGAAACTCTCGTTTTTAACCCTACGTCATAGCCTTTTTCTTAAACGAGGTCTCTCTTTAATGATTCAGTACCTATGCTAATATTGTGGCTGGAGCTGGGTGAAAGATTTAAGTTTTTTTAACGTAAATGGAAGATCGCACCGGACTCTTTTCAGTATGTTGTGGATGATTGAGACGTTACTTTAGTTTTAGTAGATCTTATTAATCCACTAGGTTATGGCACTGTCCGTTAAGTCCCGAGCAGAAGAACTTAACCTACTAGCTAGTGGTTAGTTTTGAATCTGGATCCCTTCGACTAAAAGCGCGCACAACAACCATTCGGCGGAAAGGCATACCCAACCAAAATGTAACACAATACTGCACCAGAGCTAAGATGATTCGTACACCGTAATTATTGTTTTATTTTTGGTTTGCTAACGATAATGTGGTTTTGTTCGTCACGCCAAAGAACCTTAAAATTGTTGGATCAAAACCAACCCAGCAAATTAGTTGTGTTTTTGTGCTTTCAGCAGACGTTTCCTGAACCCAATGATGGGCAAACAACTATAGCTAAACATCCAATTATATATCCAAAACAATAAGTCCGGTAACCCGACTGTGGGCACGAGATTATCACATATTATAGTACCTTTTTATATAAAGATTCTGTCTAAACGACCTATTCGATTTCAACAGTCAAATCGACGATTTAATATTTCACAAAATACTTAAAATTTCTTTTCAACAATTTAATCCGATTATAAAAAGCGACCAAAGAAATCCATCAAATTTCGTCACAAACACGCTAACCAATCAGATTTAAAGAATGAATGTGACGAGCCCGTCACGTCATACCTAAATCTTCAAAAATGAATTTTAATCTTATCGCATTTAAACCGACATAGATATCATAAATATTATAATTTCTATGTTAGTTGGAACTGTTGGAGATTATTTTAGAAAAAAAACAAAGCAGCACAGTTGGGTATCGGAGATGGGGGTTCCCCTTAAAACGCAACAAAAAAAGAATCAAATAACAAGAAAATGGGAAATTTTGCGCAACGACCTACACTTTTCGTGAATTATTTGTCGGATTGTGAAGAGAGAGTTGTCATCGGGTGATAGTGCGTCAAATATTTACTCCATGTCGGTGTGTTTCAGGTGCATTTATCAACTATTTTGGTAATAAAATAGATTTAACACATTTTGGTTAATAGTGTTCAATAAAATTGATTATGGAAAAAATCCATTTGGATAATTTTGAAAAAAAATCAATTTTGGATCCAATAACTTTCTCTTAAAAACTGAGACATAATTCACGAAATCGAGTTGAATTTTTTACTTGGCAACACTGTTTCTGACGTAGATTAATTTGAGCGCAAAACATAGATTTCTGTTTATCTCTGTGGGTCGGTAGGAAGTTGGGCGGAAATGACGTATTTACGCGGAAGTTGCGACGGCTTTTCGACCGTGGTCGTTGAATAGCGACGTCGGAGTCGGCAAGCATTTTAAAACACGGCGCATTTTCACGTCATAAACACGTCGAGAGAAGAAAATATTGTTCGGGTCGGTTTCGACTTCTCCGCGAACGCGTGCTCTTGCGCATCGTCTAGCGGTGGAAGGTAGTGGAGGGACTATCCGCCGGATGTCGTGCTTGAGCCACGCGCCATCGCGTCGTAATCTCGCTTGAGCCCTGCACCAGAGAATTCATGAATAATCAATCAAATATTATTTAAATAGAAACAATTATTTAATTAAAACACAAACCACAAAATTTTAAAGTTTTTAAACTGATAACATACTAATTATGCTACCGTATGACATCACAATATCCTCTATTAAGTCACCTGCAATATTGTGAATAGGTGATGACGTGACAACGGTCTTCCACGCACGCGACGCTAATCTCATCTTGATGACGTGCAGCGAATAATTCGTCATCAAACATGACGTCATTCATCGCTCGTGTGTCCTCCGTGTGTTCCGGCCTGCGTTGTAATGTTCACAATTATTCATGTTTATTTTAATGTGGGGACAACGAAGGGAGTCTTTTGACGTCGCAATTAGAACGATCGAGTGGCCGAATGGTTTACGCGACCGTTTCATATATTTCTTCATATATATAAAAAAAGGTCTTAATTACGAGCCCATTATGGGGTCGAAACTTATCTAGGTAAAAAAGGCTCAAATAAGACAGACAATCGTGCAGAAAGTGGTTTAATTTTTTACTTCCGTCTTCCGTTTTTCCGCGTTTATAAGAGTATATTTTATTCCGAGCTTAGTTTCAAACCCATTAAATTTCGTCCCTAAGACGGTTTTTATTTGGAAGTCTGTAAATGTATTGGTTCACACGACCATATTTTTAGTAGTATAATTAACACATCTATACAACCAACATAAAAATAATAATCAAACATAAAAACAATATAAATATAATAAACCAATGTGAAAACAACATAACTATAATACCACAAACATAGAAACAACATACCTATAATACCACAAACATAGAAACAACATACCTATAATGCCACAAACATAGAAACAACATAACTATATTAATCAAACATAGAAACATAATAACTATAATACCGCAAACATAGAAACATAATAACTATAATACCGCAAACATAGAAACAACATACCTATAATAATCAAACATAGAAACAACATACATTTAATAATCAGACATAGAACCAACATACCTATAATACCACAAACATAAAAACAACATAACTATATTAATCAAATATAGAAACAACATAACTATAAAAATCAAACATAGAAACAACTATAATAATCAGACATAGAAACAACATACCTGTAATACCACAGTAGACTCAACATCATCTGATCCCCTTTCTCCCATAGTGATGTCACTTTTCCCAAGTAGGGGGATTCCCCATCCTCACCAGCCAACAGGAACACACAATCGCGAACCATGACCACGGTGTACCCTCCCTCGTCCCGGCGCCGCATACCAGGGAAACAGCGTCGTTTCACGTACTTACCGCTGTCCTGGAATAGAAAAGGGGGGAAGTTTAACGGCCACGTCGTTTTTTTTTGGTTTAACGGCCATGTCGTTTTTTTTGGGTTTAACGGCCACGTCGTTTTTTTTTGGTTTAACGGCCATGTCGTTTTTTTTTTGGTTTAACGGCCATGTCGTTTTTTTTTTTGGTTTAACGGCCATGTCGTTTTTTTTTTGGTTTAACGGCCATGTCGTTTTTTTTTGGTTTAACGGCCATGTCGTTTTTTTTTCTTTATTTGTAATGTGTCTATCCACTGACGTGTTTTAACTACTGTAGTTTTGCTGTTTTATCCTGTCTCCTTAATTTGTAACAAATGTTGTATTCTTCTTTATTGTAACGAAGGAGCAAAAAAATAAACTAAACTAAACTAAGGGTTATCGACTTTGTTGTCATTTAATAGGGATGTTCTTATCAAAATTAGTTTGGTTTCCATAATTATTAATGGGTTCTACTAAATTGGAGGAACATGTCTATCATATACAACACACTGCAATAGCTCTGGTAACCCTGGAATAAGAAATGGGGGATGGGTTACTAATGTGGTTTCTTGGCCGAAATTTTTTTATTTTTTATTTTTTGGCTCCAAGATGAAGTTCAACAGTCTTTCCATGGGTCTATGTCACTTCCGGTCATCTAACTTCTGAAACACTTCTGGTGTGTTGTCATTTAATAGGTGTGATTACACAGATTAGTTTGGTTTCTGTAATTATTCTAAAATCTAGAATCTTACACGACTTGAATTATAAAGTGAGCAAAAATTATTTAGTTCCTAGAGTAAGAAATAAATCTAGAATCATTTACAAACACGTGGGAATGCACCTAAGCACATAAAGCAACCAGTCTCTTGGGACTATATCATGAAAAGCAGCCGGAAATTAATACATTTTCATCCTGGCACACATGTGCCTATCGTGTATCTTAATTTAGTTTTTGTTTCCACGATGAAAACACGAAACAGGACCTTTGTTAGAATTTGGAAAATGGTAAAAAATGGCAAAACAGTTTATAAACACGTCTAAGATCCAATCAATTACCATATTTTGACGTGGCCGCCAAACCTACTCCTTGCAATGGAGTAGGAAATTGTAAGTTATGTTGTAACTACAAGCATTAGGGATGTATGGCTGTATATTTAGAAATACCAGTGATGATAGTACCAGGTACTGTGGAACTGACTTATTGCCAGTTGGTCACTAAAACAGTCAGGAAATGGTAAACCGATGTGTATCTAAACCAAACAAAAATCATTAGTTAATATAAAATATTTTTTATACCTTTCTTGAATACAAAGCAAGGTTTAGTTAAACAAATTTCATTTTTTTTAATTTTAAACTTTACCGAAAAAATGTACTGAATTTTTTTCTGATAATTCAACTGTTATCACAATCTAGGTAAACACTAAGTGATAGTACCAGTAGCAGGATTTCAAACCTGACTTTCAAACTACAATCCAGTCACATAATTTAAAGTGAAATTTCCTAAGGGCACAACTAAAACACAGAAATATGGAATTACAGAACTACGGAAATCCATAATAATCCCTAACCCACCCTGACAGTGTTTAGTTTGAAACTATTTCACTAGGATAAGGTTCAAAACCATTGTGAGCATCATTGCTAATACACTTTTTGTATAGAATTATTATGTATATCTCTTGTTAACTATTCAGCCTTATAATTTTAAACGACTCTTAAAAGAATGCAGAAATTCATTTAATCTGAACTCTATGTAATGGTAATGTGGCTCAAGGATAAATTTTAGCTAGCTTTTTTTTTTTCCTTTGTTTTATATTTCCATACTGTAGTATTAGTATACAATATTGTTCTTAATATAATGAATAATATTAAAGTCAGGTCAAATTCAATTACTAATTGCCACACCCACATATTTATTGTAGGTTTATAAACAAAAAGCCCCTAGTAATGTAGTTGTATCTTTTTGTGAGGTTAATAATTAATAAATTTGTTGTCATTGAAATACATAGTATGGATAAAAATAGCCATAGAAAAGATTATTCTCAAAATTACATGCCTGAAAACTTTAATCTGGACAGCGCTTAAAATAGGACTGAACACAGTGATTAAAACATAAATATTTTACCAAGATGATAAACTTTTGAACTCCTGGCTACACAAGTTTACGATGATGATTCATGAATCAACCCAAAATAAACAAAACTGGATTATCCACAAGATTATGGCACATATAGTAAAGCAGTTCATACTATGTGGTATTAAAGTCCAATTATTACGGATAAGTTATTTGGTATATATTTAGGTGTAGTTGTTATAGTAAGGTAATTATTACAGAATCTCATAACCTCAATTTGGTTAGTTCAAAGTGTGTGTTTTTAATATTAGATTGACATGGTTAAGGAAACACTCGTTAAGTGCGTTACACAAAGACACAACCGCATATAAAGTGGCATGGGTGAAGACTGGACCAGCCATCTTTCCAGCCAGGATCTGTTACACAACATGACTAAGTGATTTACCACAAACATATGGTAAGCCACTAACACAGTCTAGTGGTTGAATAATAGAAACATTTTAACAGAACTGAACCATCTACATATAGTTCAGTTTAGTGTATTTTTTTCTCTCTTATTACATTAAAAAAAATAACACAATTATTTTAAGTAAAGAAGACAGGATAATATATATATTTATATATAGGATAGGATAGGATATTTATCTTTATCCCCGTGAATGGGAAAACCAAGGGGGTTAACACACGGGCAATCGTCAGATCACCTCGTGCCCATCGTCAGGTTACCGGAGCTATTGCAGTGTGTTGTATATGATAGACACATTCCTTCAATTTGGTAGAACCCATTAATCCGCTGGGTCCAGGCAATGTCCGCAAAGTGCCTTGCCCAAGGACACAACCGACTAGCTAGCGACCAGTTTCGCACCTGCAACCATTTTGATTGAAAGGCGGCGCACTTAACCGTTAAACCAACAGCCGGACGATATATATATATTACCATATGCATGTATTAATGAATAATAATTGACAGTTAACAACTATTAAATACAGGGTATCAAGCTAACCCCTTAAGGAAATTAAAACATACCTACGGACATGTAATAAACATACTGTTCCACAAGTTACATCGTTATCACAAGTCACAACCGAAAGTATAAAATAGACCCACGATGGTGTTATTTATATCCTGGTAGGTGGAAATCTGTATTAGCTACACTGATACGTTTATCCGCACGTGGGTAGGAACATTAGAACATAAAATACCAACAAAACACATGCATACACTCCATAAACGTGGATATATTACACAATATACACCCTTTCCAACCAAAGTAGATGTAATAGACACGTTGCAAATGCTATATATTTAAAAGCACAAGTTAAATTGATCTGGGTTGGGCAATTTAAGTTTTAGAAGTTGCATACGTATATTGTTTTCAATTGTTTTAATGTTATTTTTCTACAACATGCTGTAACAAATGTAGTTTTGTTGTTTTATCCCAATTTCTAATACTACATTCATAAGTATGTTTTTTCAATTGTTGTTTATTAATACAGTAAATTTAGTTTTTGCTGTAAAACAACTGTTTTTTGCCGCTTTTGCCACTTTCCTTTTGCTATATTTAAAGTCCATAACCATTTAATTTTTGTTTAGCAAAAAGTAAAAGTGAGAAAAACAAATGAACTTAAACCATGGACTATAGCTGAACCCAAATATTCTGATACCATGAACTGCTGTTGTCAGTGATTCAATGGGAACCAGAACTAAAGCAATATCAGCACTGCATTTTATTTCACACAACAGTTCTGGTGCCTTAACCTCGTTGACACAAGATTATCAGACGATTGTCTGTAGACACTGCCACCCATGGGAATATAGATGAGTATCTTATTTCAATTTCTTGTTAAACTAGGTGTTGACAACAAACAAAACTTTCATTTTTATTTTTGTAAAAGAGTTAATCTGAATGTCTTAGAAACCAATATTAATCTGTAACCCACCCTAATGGTGTTGAATGTCAACTTAAACTTATAATTATAAATGTGCCATTGTCCATTGTCGAAAAATACAATGTGTCTTGTAAAAAATGTCTGTGGAATTAATGGTAAAATACTGACATGTCAATGTAAAAAGTACAATCTGTATTTAAAATTGGCATAAAATCGATTTCAAAAGTCAAAATATCAAAATACCAACGTAAAAAAATATAATTTCCTAAATTGAAATATATATATATATATATATATATAATTAGAAAATATAACGTAAAAATATATTTTCGTAAAATAGAATTTCCTGAATTGAAATATATATATATAATTTGAAAATATAATTTTGTAAAATATAATTTCCCGAATAAATTCAAATCCACCTACCGAACTAAAATGCAAAAAGTACATTTCGTATTCGGAATTAAAATAAATTCAAATCCACCTACCACACTATACACGAGGCCCGTGTACGAACTCCCCGTCCATTCCCATCCATTGTTGACCTCGTCCGGCGTAGTGGCAACGCTTGACCAATCAGATTGAGGGGAATTCCCTGATTGGGTCCTGGTGAGACGGAGTTTTAGCGCCCGTCGTTTCGCTTCAACCTCACGAATCGCCTGTGACCTTCGTTGCTGTGGGGTCAAGTGGTTCTTGTTATTGTCCGATTACCACATGCTCACTGTCAGGGATCAAATTAGAAGTGACTTTTCACCAAAGTGCCAGAGGACTTATATCACGATAAGTTTACAATCACCAGGTGGTTAAGATAAAATTAGGAAATCCAACCGGTTAGTCTGGCGGTTAAGTGTGTCGCCTTTCAATTGAAAGGTTGCAGGTGCGAAACTGGTTGCTAGCTAGTCGGTTGTGTCCTTGGCAAGGCACTTTACCAGACATTGCCTGAACACAGCGGATTATTGGGTTCTCTTAAATTTAAGGAAAATGTGAACCATACATAACACACTGCAATAGCTCCGGTAACCCGACGGTATGCACGAGGTAATCTGATGATTGCCAGTGTGTTAACCCCCTTGGTTTTACCATTCACAGGGATAAACATGAATATCCTATCCTAATACCTGAACCCAGTGTATTAATGGGTTCCACTGAGATTAAAGGAAGGATAAAACTTTGATTCGTTGCTGTGAGGTCAATTGGTTCGTGTTATAATAGGTAAACCCTATAGTTAAATAGCTCAACTGAACCATTAAAATAATGGGTACTACTGAGATTTAAAGGAACGTCTTAATTATACACAACATGTTGCAATTGCTCCAGTGACCTGTTTATAATAGGTGAACTCAGTGGATAAATTATAATTCTACTTAAATTGAAGGAACGTCTTACTCATAAACAACACACTGCAATAGCTCTGTTAACCTGGCGGTGGGCACGAGGTAATCTGCCGATTGCCCGTGTGTTAAAGGCCCTCGTGTTTTCGGTATGTTAATGGCCCCTACAGTAATTTGTATGATTATGTATCAATATCCCTTACCAAACCTAGAGATAATCCGACAGTAGTTGAAGGAGTACTAGAATATAATATGCTTATTTCCTAAGCAGAAACATAACATTTAATAATAAAACTCGAAAGGGCGCAACTGACTTATTGCATTGGATTTAACCCTAAATTATTCAATTTAACAAAACAACTACCTAGTATACTAATGCTTAAAGCTAACATGTCTGTAGAACTAATGAGAAACCAAGATGATGATAAAGGGGATCGACTGACCTTGTACTGGGTTCGATCCTACAATTAATTTAACAATACAACTAATTAAGAGGCATGTAGATTACATCCCCAGACATGCTAATAAGAAACCAAGATGGCGGTCTCACCTCCTCAACAAGAGCGTTGTATTCAGCCGATCCCCTAGGTGGCGCCGCTTTGTTCCTTAATTTAATCTGAGGTCGGTTGCAGGTGTGATTGACACCCCGGTTGACGTCATCTGCTTCGGGTGATGAACAATCATAATCTAAGGGTGGAGGAAGTATTTCATGGAAAATTCAACAGATTTTGCGTTGAACTAGTGGGTTAATGGGTTGAACCGAAACCAAAGCAATGTCCCTATTAGGTAGAACAACACACTGCAAAAGATCTGGTAATATGAAAGTGGGCATGAGGTAATCTGATAATACAACTAGGTAAACCTTGTTGCTTTGCACATTTTATATTGAAATCTTAATTTTCAAATTATATTATTTAAAGCAGATTTGAGTTAACATTATATGCTATAGCCTAGGCCTATATACTACAAGGAGTTTAATTTATAGGGCCAATAGTGCAATTAACAGCCGTGACACCCTTAAATTTATGCCCATGTCTTGGTCCTTGTGGTTGTAATGTAAAAACTGTTTTAACTCAACCTGGTGATGCACATTTCTTCGACTGGTGACTTGAAACAATAACTTGGTGGTTGCCGACCGCTTTGATCGTTGGTTTCGATTTATGAGTCGATTTTGGGATAATTTTATTGTAGTTTTCGTTCGGGGGTTTTGTGGTGGGGGATTTCCGAATTCTCGACTGTACTTCCCCTTTCTGGGAATCCCCTTTTTGTACAGGTCTGACAAATCCGAATTTTTGTTTCCCAGTGACGCTTAAGTTAAGTGGTTCCTCCTGTCCAATGGTATGGGGTCTTGGGGTTTTTATGCTGTACATTGGCGTGTGGGGGGTGGGTAATGTTAACCCACATCGTTTAATTCCGATACGAACCCCCTGGGGGTTGGTGTTGGATTGAGTGATGCTAGTAACCCCCCAATTTTCACCCACTTTCGGCTTGTTGTTAATTCCGAGACATGAAAATAAATCAGAAGAAGTTTGCAGGGTGAGGAGGGAAATCCCCTCAGGGTTGGGGTCTGATCTCAATGACACGGGTAGCAGCAATATTGGGTTGTTATGGGTAACTTCAGTGCGCTGTGCTGCCACCGGTGGTGATTTCATCAACGGGGCGACGGAGGCCGTGAGTTTTCCGTGGATGCGTCTACCTCCTCCTAGTGGCTTCGTTTCAGGGAAAGCAGTGCAGTTTTGCGTTCTCGCTCTTTTCTCAGGGACGGACTTGAAATTGTCAACTTGTTGGGAATTCCCCTCATTTTTATTGTCCACCGAGGATCTCTTACGCCCTCGTTTGGAAGATTCAATTTCTTTGCTCGTTGAATTTTTTCGCTCAGATCTAAATAGAAATATTATAATCAAATGTTGTAAGATGGCTGTTTTACAAATATCAGTATCTCAGGACAGCTCAAATGTTGGTCTCCGTTAGAGGGACAGTGCAAATTTGTATCACACAGGTGATTGTCAGATTACCTTAGTCGGTTTGCCCATAGTCGGTTTGCCGGAAACATGTGTTAAATAATTATTATAACCGTTGTGCTAACAAATTTAACCCCCAGCATAAACATTACACAAGTGTTTTGTCCAACCAGTTAGTCTGGTGGTTTAGTGGGACACCTTTTAAACAAAAGGTTGCAGGTGCGAAACTGGTCGCTAGCTAGTCGGTTGTGTCCTTGGGCAAGGCACTTTACGGACATTGTCTGAACCTAGCGGGTTAATGGGTTCTACCAAATTAAAGGAACATGTGAATCATATACAACACACTGCATTAGCTCCGGTAACCCGACAGTGGACGTGAGGTGATCTGACGATTGACTGTGTGTTAACCACCTTGGTTTTCCCATTCACGGGAATAAACATGAATATCCTATTCCTGACCACCCAAAAACTAAAGAAAACTGACATTTGTTTAGAAATAATTAAAATTTTCAACAAATCTGACAAATTTTAATTTCATCATCTCGTACACTCTATTCTACGGTACCAGATTATATTTGAGAATTTTCAAACAAACTTTTCTTTATTTTTCTTGTCGTCTTCGATTTGTAAATTCCACAAAACTTCCGCCGTCAAACTCGCTGCCCTGCGACTGCGTCGAACCGGAACTGCTTCCGTCATTTCTATAGATATCATATAAAATATTGGTAATATAAATTAAAAACACATAAGTAAAATGAAATTTGGTAAATGAAATTTGAAATATACATACTCTTTATCTATATACATAGAATTAACATATTTAATTCTTTCTTCAATATAGAAAGATACACCAATGCATTACTATTAAAAAGATAAGAAACAAATATAACAATAACATGTGTAACACAATTACATCTCTATCATTATATGAATTATATACATGGTAGCAGTATATAGTTATACAGTAGCTCTATAGACATTATTCGAATTTAATATAAACTTCATCATATTATACCTATCATGTATATTATATGTATAAATATAAAACCCAAATATTTATATACTTTTATTCACAATCTATTACATGTTATACTCTCAGTGATAACTTATCATTACTAAGATAATATAATAACGTTTATTTTTTATTTGTTTGGTTAGCTATATTGTTACCATACCTTGTTTTTTAATTTCAAAGGTAGCAATTTCAAGTAACTATATCATGAAAATAACCACAAAGTTTATATAAATGTGCCAGCAATCTGTTTGGAGTAAATAAGATATTTAATCAACAAAATAAAGAAGAAAATTTGCATATTTAAAAAAACTGCCATAACCTAGTTCAATTTTTGATAAAATTAGGAAATATATATACATAAACATTTTTATATACTTGTTTATATAAAACGGTATTCATTATTTAGAGGTCAATCTTAAAATAAAAGGTAGATTATCACATTTTAATGCAAGATGTATGAAAAGGCTTTGCAGATTAAACCAATATGTAAGTCCAAAGTACATCATACGTATGGGAGTTATCTCTATTATCTGTGTATAGTGTTGTGCATCTTAACAAGATAATAATCCAAATTTCCACTATTTATTTGTTGAATGTTTAATCCAGTTAACATAATTAATGTTTAAACCACTTAAATTTATGCGCTCAGACGTAAAATACGTATGATACTTAAGATGATAGCGGTTGTAAAAAATACGCAAGTAAGACTTTTACTACTGCAAACTAATCGTATAAGCTAAGTATAAGAAGGCTATATTCAAATTCACCGTACTTTTATAAGCTAAGTGGTTCTCTTTTATAAACCAGATTGCCTTGTAGCTTAAGCTAAGATGGTGTAATGGGTAACCACGCTAAACCGCACATAACTCTCCGAAACCGAACTGTTGACTGATCTAGCTGTCAATTACAATGTACCAGTGACGGCTCACAAAAAGCAACCGAAAAAGAAAGTAAAAAAACACAGCTATAGAAGAACTTATATCCTAAACCTGGTCGTCTGACCTAGGATATTCAACTACTGGCATTGTAGTTTAGCGGTCAATAATTTAAGTCGACGAACTGCAAAATTAAACCAAACACGCGGTTAACCTAAGCTATCGTTTTAAATTAACAACGTGCTTAACAGATGAATTGGTTTGATTTAAATTATAAATGAAAGCTATTTGACATGCGTAGTAACTGTAGAAGATCTGCTTTCAATACTGCATGTGCCGGCAGTTTTCTAAGTCATGGGTAAAAAACGGATCAATTCTACAAAACAACTTGTTAAACTGTAACAGCTGATTATTTGAAACGCCAGATCATTCTGATACACACAGGAAATCATTTGACGGCAGTTTCCCTCGTGAAGAAAGACGCTTACTTGACTAAACCCACCGTTATAAACACCTAACTAAACACGCCCCAACTAAAATGCTAATAATAAATAAAATAATATTAAAAACGTCACTTTGGTTTATATCATAGCGCAAGAGATACTACTTGACGTAATGCTTTAAAATAGGTACCGTACTGAAAGAGTCTAAACGAAAATATAAGGGAAAATATCCAAAAACTACCATTTGAAAAAGAAACAGCTCGACCAAAGTAAAACCCTGAAAAAAATCTTTAAATTCTACAAGTTTAAACTACTGTTGCAACTATTAATTAGAACTGTAAACAAAACCATATGGCTGAGGTTAGGCTTATTATACAGCTAGGATAATTACAGATAATACTGCTCCTAAATTAAGTCTGCAACCTAAGTTCGATTAGCGTGCACTAATACCTTGTGATTACATGATTTGCTACCCACCGCTCTAAATTAGACTTTAAGCGAAAGAGATAAACTAATGGTCATTTCAGACAAATTAATAAACTAATTAAACAAGATATTCCAAAGCTTTAAAACACATTAACAGATCTAGTTACACGTTTACAAAGTTTTTTTTTATTGTTTCTTTCGGCCTTATTCGATTGCAGCGTGCAGTTTAAAAACGAAGTAACATTTTTAATTAAACAAAGTCGACTCTACTAAACCAAGTTACAGCAGCTAAAATGTCTGCACGTGTTAGAACGTTTTGTTTATGACGATTCTCACGACACAGATGATCTTTGTTTGCGAACTTTAACCCTCTGCCTAGATCACAAACAAACTCTGTTTCGTCATAATCCACCAACAATTTAATCCTTATTTGGAATCCCGTGCTAACAACGTCGTTTCCACATCCTTTATTCTATCATTATGACGTCAACGGAAGAGCTTGTGAGCCGAAATCGATAAAAGCGATTTATTCGATATTCAATTATTGCGTTGCGTGCTTAATTATGACGTCATAACAGTAACAAGTTTTACAATATAAAATCGATGATATGCTTGACCGAATTTCAACCGACCGAAATTAAAACAATCAATTATGACGTCATAATACTCTAGAACAATCGCTTAATTTTAATTGTTGCAAGCAAATGCACTAAGTGTGACCCATCTACAGCCATTGTGAATTCAAAGCTCAAAACAATTCCAAATTTTCGCTATTTCATCATATTAAACACGCACGACTAGCTACTTACATAATCTAAAACCAAGAATTTTCACCCAACAGTTAACCTAACCGAATAAACTCTACCCACCACAACAACCATATATGATACATGATTCATTGCTTTTCGAAAACGAAGGTCACGTTAAAAACCCCGCCAGAGAAAAAGTAAAAAAATGTCGGCAAAATATCCGCAAAACTAACATAAGTCCGATTGGTTAACGCGACCGAAACATTGCGTATATATGCCTTACTAGGGTCGAGCCCATTATTGATTCGAAACTTTGCCCGATAACAAAACAGATTAAAGCAGAAAACACTAGAACTAACCCAAGCACTAAAACAAGTATTATAACATAACCTTTTTTTAATGAATATTTTTTTCTCTTTCGTAAACTAATTAGATGTAAGATTATAATTAAAAAGCAAACGAACATTAAACAGTTCGTTAAAAACACTGATTTATATCTTAAAAAATTAAAGCTTTCACCTATATAATCCGTTTTCTGTTAACGAACCAGTAATAGCATCCTTGTCCAGTATTTTCTCGATTAAGTATAATCGCAGCTGCGGCTATTATGACGTAAGAACTCAGGATGTGACGCCATAACGCAAATATCGATAAATACGACGAAGGGTGGTTGGTGCGCGGACAATGACAGGTCTAAATCTGACTGTCTACAAAACTTTACGATATATAGGCTCTTCCCCTCGCTCTATGTCGTCATAGAGATCCTTAATGAAACATAATGCTCTCCCTTGACTCGAGGTATTGATTACGTAACAATCGCCGGTAACCCTTGGACGAGGTTCGGAGAAATTTATAGAAAATTTTTTTTCCGAAAACGACTGCTCCCGCCATAATGAATAATGATTGAAATTTCCGTTTCTGCGGTCGACGAACTATGGTGTGTGTTGTATCTGCCATGGATTAAACACGAAACTGTCGGTTTTTTCGGCTATTGTATTGGAAAACTAGGAGAGGAATTACACAATAAAATTAAGTTTATGCCGTTCGGGTTAGTCCTAGGGCTGGGTTGAAATTAAGGTTAGTTCTGGGATTGAGATTTTTGGAAGGGTTTTAATTAATTTTTTTAGTTTTAGTGAGCAGTTTCTCTCTTTCCCTACTTTAAGTGTTGCCCCTATTCATAAAACCTTGAAAATAAAAGCGAAAACGTTTTCAGATCTCATACCAACTAACCAAGCAAACAACCAATTAATTTACATATTTCCAATTGGAAAATTACCAAACAAATACTCCTCAAATTTTTTTATCTTGGTCGCCACAATGACCCAATCTTGTCGCTCGCTTTGGTGATAATCCTGTGACGTCATAAGTGGACAAACAGATAACAGCGCAACAATGGACTTTGTTACGTATGAGAAGATGCATTATTAAAAAGACATGGTGTATAGACTGCAATCTGAACAATCTTGTTTCGGGAGGTATACTGTTATTTAAAAAAATCAACCCACAAACGACTTCTTAACTTAATTTTAACCTCTTTGGTAAAAATTATTTTAAACGCTAAACGTATCGAAGGAGTAAGATTACAATATCTTACAAACTTCCTGGATCTTTGGAAGGCACTATCTAAGGTCTCTGGAACTTATACACAGCTATCTAATTGTTTGTTAGCGGGCATTTAGTGGTTATTGGAACATCCCGGGCAACTTTACCTTATATGGTACAGCGATTCGAGATATCTTTGTTACCAAGTTCGGTAAGCGTCAATGTGCTCTGTGACGTACAACGGTCGCGCATAAAGAACAATGATCAACAATGAACATGATTGTTACGCAAGCTGTGCAGAATTACAATTCGGGAACTTAAAACAAAACTCTCGCGGTGCCGTTCGATTGTTGGGAACTATGATGTCACAAAACACAACAATGGGCAGACAGTGGGTCGAAAGGACTTTTGTTCTCTTGTGAATATCCCTGCCATATTTTCTGATTACTTTTATGGCCAAACAACGCCTCGTAACAATGGCACATTTACAAGGCTGAGTGGTACATCAGTAATATTGGATCGCACATTCTCTGTACGTTTGTCACATTTTTAATTTTATCGTTTATACCAGGGATGTTCAACCTTTTATTGTATTGGGCCGTTAAAATAAATCAATGGGCCACAGAACCTAATAAATTTCAAGAAAAATGAGTACATAAAGAAACCATTAAAAACCATCATAGTAATATAGAATTCTGTATTCCTGTTGCTTCCATACTATGGCCTACTACTACTGCGCCACTAAAAGCTGACTTATACATTTTAATTAGGCTAAGATTTAAAGTTCAAAATACTACTTGAGCTAAAATGACTAGCGGGCCGCACAAAAATCTCAGGCGGGTCTCAAGTTGGACATCCCTGGTTTATACCCAACCGAATACAGCACAATCATATAAAGACGAACCACTCGGGGAATTACTGTCAAAGCAGTTTCAAAGCCAGTCTACGAAAAATCCCCATTTTAGCTTAATCCCCGTGCAATCTTTCATGTACCTAATGGTAGGTTTTATCTAATCTAAGATTAGCTGGCGATTCAAAACACTTTTATCGCCAATAAAACAAGTTTATCGGGTATTAAACCCGTTATTACGTAGTATTATACCAATAAAAAGGTAACATCTCACTAAAAAGTGCGATGTAGTATACATCGAGTAGTAATAAAATAGGGAACTGAAAATTCACGTGTATCCATAACACATCCTAACGGCGTTGAGTTTAAAAGAATAAAGGAATGTAGACATCGTTGTTTATCCATCCCATAAATGTAATTTGGTTTACAAATTTTTAACTTGCGCTGTATTTCATTTTCGGCTGTTTCATATTCTCACAGCTAAACTAGTATATGCAACTCCTTTTTTTAGCAAAGCTTTAATTTCCAACCTAATTGTTGCCACCGTTGTGTGCCATCGAAATTACTCAGATGTGTGAAGAGTTTACAACACTTCGGCCGATTCAATTGTTTTACCCCGCCAGTGGAGTACGGGTTTAAGTTATGGCTTAAAGTGATCATTACTTGTATTTCCGCAGTGATTTTGTCTTACATCATTCAAAGTAAGGGATTCAGTGTGCCACACGACTTTTTATCAAAATTGCTTAAGGGTTTGTCAGGGGACGGATACTGCTTGTCTCTTCGGTAAAGTACCGCAGGATTAAAATGATTGGAAACACTGCTTTAGTCCGTGGGTTGACAAAATGAAATGGGGCAAACAAACGTGGCAACCTTGACGCGAACGATGTGAATGGAAATATGCACGTGACTTTCGGTTAAGGATGTTCCATTAAGGCATAAAAAATTCGATGCAAATAGGGAATGAATAGAAATTCTTTTTTGATTCTATCAATTCCAAATGATGTGCTCATAGTGAAAGATAGTATTTTTTAGTTTTTTAATGCAAAGTGATTATGGTTATTATGAAAGATTTAATCAAACGTTTATGCAATAACATGTCTCTAAATTAATTTGGCAAGATAAATCTTTTTGCTTGAGTTTAAGTTTTTTCCAGAGCGGTTCAAAAAGCTATATTCGGAATTATTAATTCTCCAGCAATTATTGAATCAACCGATTCGGATAATAACAGCACTACTTTCGGTTTAGTTTACATTTATTTCCCCTTTTGCTTGGCTCAAAAAGATGATTACCTCAGGTATTAAATATACAAAGATTGTCGACACGACCACACCTAATTACTAAAGCCATATGGCTGCGTATAAGGGTGGGGCGAAGATTATTATGATCCGGGCGTGTCTGCTGCCCGGATTTGAAATCATTATTTTGCAACATCAATAGTTACACAACGAGATAGTTTAAACCAAAAATTTAAACAAACAAAAGCAAAATTATAACCTTGTCCTTTTCAGTCGAAAAACGGCAATAACGTAGATGTAAACATTCTACTATGGTACTACGTGTAAGCTTGGAAAACAACAGAAACCGTACAATTAGAAAGTTTCAACTTAGAGCGAATCTGGCAAAATCAAATCCAAGTACTTAAGATCATCTTTAATTACGTTTAACTGAGGTTAGCTTAAGGTCGCCCGTGTGTCTTGAGGTCTTATGAGAGAAAATGGTAAACAACAAAACTAATTACAATACGGTTTAAAAGTTCGTTTCCGTTAAGTTAAGAAGTTTGCATAATGGTGAACAACCGTATTTAATCATTCTAATTTTAAGTTCACTTTCACAAATGGCCTTACACCATGATAAATAATAACGTTATCCAATTTGGTCGGCATATTAGGCTACGTTTTTGCACAAAAACATATTTTCAGTATTAATTTTCCATGCTTGTTGTATATTTTTTAGCACAACACTATTTATTTTCTGCGTTTTAAACTGTAATAACCTCTTCTATTTAATTATTTCTACGTATTACCCACTTTTATATTTTACTGATATATAACGTAAGTAAACTGGTAACGTTTTTGCGTAGGTACTTTCCGTAAATCAACTGAGAAGTTAGATTTATTTCGCCGAAAAATTAGATTATTTGTTGCAAACTATTTTTAAAAATGATTAAACTAGTATTTAGGCGGGAATTTGCATCAGTTTATTTTTAAAATTACTACATTATGCGAAAACAATGGGTCACTGTTACGTCACTTACCGATTGTCCGTTGTTATAAAAAACTATTCTAAGGCTAAACTAAGCGAAAATAGCAATTTAAGAAACAGTATCACTAGTTTATAAAAATAAATCCGAAATATATAAAATGACTTTTCTCCAAGTACACTTTTATGCGCGTTACAATAACATGCGTTTATACGTTGATAGAATACAACTACATGTTTCATATTGCGCCACTCATATTTCTGACTTCTTTTATAAAGTTGTATTTCATGTATCGTTGGTTTTTTAGCAAAATTCAATGCGCAGTGCGCACATTCCACTTTTACAAAGGTAAACGCCCAACTCTTAACATAACGCCTCTTTACTACACTTAACATAGAATAATGTGCTTTTAACTTAGTTGTGCAGTTTAGTTTCTCTTTCCTTTTGTTCTAAGCACAAGATATATTTACAATCCACCCAACTAAAGCACGTGTATGTATACACAACTTCTACTAGCGCAGTTGTAATAAAATATAACTACAGGAACCAATGAACTCTCCTTTTATATAGTTAAACAGAAACCTAAATAAAGAATCGGGAAGTAGCGATAACACGACAGTCGTTATACCATATAGTTACAACTCATTAGTCCTACTTTCTAGAGCAGTACTACTGAGTACCAATCGATTAAACGTCTACAATTCAATGCTTCTGCTGCATTAAGCCTAAAATACTTCATCGCCTCGCAGGAGTCGCTGACTATGTATGCATGATAACATGAAATCTGCTTCTCGCGAACTTGTATATTGTTTTTGGTTGTGCATTTCGCGTTACCACGCTAAACAGCTGCCTCAGAGTCTGTTTTCCACTTACTATACGTTACACAACTGCTCTTGCCAAAGTCTTGATGAGTTCAAATTGATAAGAAATTCGAAATAATGTTGTTGGTTGCCATATCTGGTTACAACACCTGTTCCTTGATCTGTTGTATCGATTTTCTACTCAAACCAGCACGCCCACGCTGCCACACTTTGCCTAATTGCACTGCAACTACTTCACGTGAACGTACCACCTCCGTCAGTATTACAACAACCTATCCGAACCGTTGAGCAATGTAAAACCTCAAACGGTTGTAAACAATACGACCCAACGACGTCACTGTGTTTGAAAAAGGCTTTCGTCACGCTTGAACGCTGGCGGCCATCTTGAAACGCCCGACGTCACTATCAAAGCAGAGAGATTCCTGGTCACTTAATTATACTATTTTCTTTGGGGCGAAATTTTAAATTATTATATAAGAGCGAGCTTGCATGTTCCTTATACACTGTTGCACTAACTTTTATCTTAATATGATCCCACAAAAATGTTTAATTTACCATATCGAGTTTTACAATCGCGAAATTCCTTTAATTTCTCTAGTTTTATGGTTAAACTACATAACATCGTTTCTTTTCTAAATGACCATAAGGGTGCAGATGTGCCTCTTTGGTCTTTCGCTGCATCCTTTGCTGTATAACTCTGCATTACTGTATATATCGCTGTTGTTTATTGAAATTTTGATGTTAGCATGAATTTAAAAAATAAAGTTAAATGTTTATAAAGGTCATTGCACCTAGTATTACCAACACTAAGTTTTAAACACCGAAATTGCCCGTCCAAGTGTCCAAAAGCTCGGTAAACTAAGTCCACCCGACAGTTTAGACTTCCGACATTGCTAATCGAAGGAATGCGGTGCTATGTTCTTCGCTGAAATCTATTATGAATTTTAAACCAACAACTTTACACAAAATTGATTAATCAAAGAACCAGATAGCTATAATTTTTAAGGAACCATATAACTAAAGGTAAAAGTTGTTACAACAACGATCTTCCACGCCCGTTGGTTAGGTTACGAACGAATTTGTACTAACCGTTTTATTGTAGTGAAGCATCGAAAATGTGTATCTTTTCTATATTTTTATTTTCTCGTTTTTTCGTTTTTTTATCGTTTTGCGTAATCTTTTGTTCTGTAATGAATTAAGAATTGGACAGTTTATTCTTTCACAACATAACCTGTTCTCGTTTTATCGCCTCTGACATTTATTTATGACGTCATCGTGTAAAGATCACGTGACTCGCTTCTTCCTCATCACGTGATCACCGTCACGTGGTTGACACGTCACAAACGAATGATGAATCGACAAAAAGCTAAATTTAACCGCGACAATTATCATTGTGGTGCAACAATACACCACGTGACAACATTCCAGAAACACATACGGAAATGACGTCATTAATATTGTCCTACCTAACTGTGTGTCCGAATTTATAGTTCAGTAATATACACGGCGCAAATTTAAACTCCATTCACGGAAAACTTAACTGCTATTCTAATATATATTCCAATATTATAGGGTAATGCGGTGGTAATTATAGCTAAAAAGATAAATATATATATATACCAACACGATACGGGAATATGGTTACAGATGAGAGAATAAATTTGAAGTATAAAATTTTAAAAAAGTTTACGAGTTATTTTATGTGTTTTTAATTTTTACACTTTTTTCGCTGAATCAATTTATGTTTTACCAGATTTCCGTTGTGTCTTGGAGATTCGATTATGTATGACGTGACAATGGAAAAGCGCTTTGGGAATTTCGCGCGAAGTCGATGCCGAAGCGTCACGTCTTCAATGACGCTTAGTTTGACGTCATAGTAGAAAATACAATTAAAACTCGCGAAGTTCACAAAACCCGACATCTGAGAAGATCTGCTTTGTGAGTGCTCAGTTGACGAGGAGATACGGATATGACGTATTTGATTATAATGGAGCCGTAAAATCTAGGAACATTTAACAGTGTCGTGGCTAACTTTATTTTGTTAAACACTAGTTAACTTTTTTGTCTTGGCTAACATTATTTTGTTGAGCACTTGTTTACTTGGAATTTTGTCGCGATTTTGTTTAGGTTCTATTGCTGGTTTAATTTTATTTTTCCATTACAGTATATATAGCAACTGTCGTTTTGCCGTTTTTCGCTTCCCTTAAAAAGTAAATTTTTAGTATGGATTCTCTTAATTTTCTTTTTAAAATGAGCATAAACAAATAAATATTGTAGTTCTGCTTAACAACAAAATTAGTACTTATTCACATAGAATTTGATAAACAATAAATTTGATATTTCAATGCGGAAATACAAATCGTACTGTTTCAAGTCAAATATGGATACCAGACACTCCACAGCATTTTAATATATATTATGACGTAGGGAAGTTGGCATTGTGACAGTGTCTGTTATATTTCGACTAGTAAAACGATATTGGAATTAGGAAGCGAGAATAAGGTCAGGTATTAAACGCATGAAAGTATTCGTTGCAATAACTAAGTTATAACTTTTATAACCGTTACTCGGTTCGGCAAAATCTAACGCAACAACCGCCGCGTCGTTTAGAACGTCGGTTATTAAAATAAAAACCAAAAAATCTATATGTATCGGAGCAGGCTGGGCTAACAATCCAAACCAAAGGTTGTTCAATTAAAACTAACCGTTTGATTAGTTGTTTGTGGCTGTATATATCGCCTGAACCCAGTGGATTAATTGACAGAACCATAATTGAATGAATATACAACACACTACAATAGCTTCAGTAAACTACAGGGGGTGGGAGCTAATCTGGCGAATGCCCGTGTGATACCGCCTCCTACATATTCCCATATACGGGGATAACACTTGTCTTTCCTACCCATTTTATAATAAACAACACATTGCACCATATGATGTAACCCAACCATGGAACTGGTAATAATATCCCTTTTCATTTTCTCAAACCGTGAACATAGAAACATCAACCCTTCCTTCCATCAGTTAATAATAGACGCTGCATATTATAGCGAACACGTTCTGTTTAAAAAAATGTGACGATTTGTTATTAGCTTAACGTTTGGACAATCATTAAACCGACCGAGGTCGTTTTCTTTCCTCTATACATAGACTGGCATTTCAGGTCATATAATTTGGTGACGGAAATAGATTTGATTATTTTCAAATCCACCTAAGTCGGGATTTACGTCATTGGTGATAATGTTTTGAAATTTCGTTCAAATGGAAAGTAATTTTCTCCCTTCCAACAGACGAAACAAACAACATTACGTGGTATACATTTAGCAAAGCGGAATCAACATTGGAAATATATAATGCTAGTGTGAATGGATGAAAGTGGAATTAAAAATGTAAAATTTGATTGAGGTATGCACCGATTGTATTATTAGTAAACGTATCAGAAATTCGCACAGAAGAGAAATTTAAACCAATGACAACACATCGTAAAATGATGGGTTTCCTTACGGCCATGTGGCACAATGGTTAGCACGGCCAATAGATTTACCGATTCTAAACAACAACAAAAACGGTTTTCAAAGAAGAGCCCATCATAGGTTCGAAACTTGTCCTGGTAAAAAGAACAAAATGATGGATTTCCGTCACACGTATCTAAGTAAAACGCAACCACAAGAACGAGTCAGTTATATTCCCGATCCAGAATATACCATGCGAGTGCGCAATCATGGCGCACATTCTGACACAACTTGTGATTTCAGTTCAGCTTATCTTACTTGCTTTATGCGGTTCTAACTAGTCGCGTGGGTACACAATTGCCTTCTCAATTGAACCAATTTAAATCTTCTTTAGTCCAAAATAATATCTAACAAGTTTCACCTGCACTTAACCGCCAATTACCCGGCGATATGTAAACATGTCGCACCCACCATCTGTCTAATATGACCTGAACCCACTGAGACAATAACTTCAAAGCCACCCTTCCAAGAAATGTAAGTTTAATAAATCCTTAATTAATTCTGGCTCGAAACTTAACCTTGTTATAAGAGGCACAGTATGTACATCAGCGCCAGGCATACAGAACAAAAGGTATTAAGATTATTTTCCTAAGTGCGATTGCTTATTTCATTAAAATAATTCGATTCCACCCTCGGTGGACATGTTGCAAGCCTGTAGTTAACACTCATCAATTATTCATGCACATTAAGCATCAGTGTGGACCTGTTTAACCTTTGAGAAAAACAAATCCTATCCTACCCGCATTAGGGAACACGTCGAGTATAATTCTTAAGGGTCGTCTGTGAAATTGAAGCAGTTGTGTCTTGGGAGAACGCCACCACCAAATATTATTCTTGTTATTCTGCTAACAAATATAGAATATCGATTATATACCTCTCTAAAGATGGAAAATGTACGGTCGTGTAGCCGAATGGTTATAAATAATTGTAAACAAAAACATACTTAGTGACGAGTCTATCACGAATTAAAAATGAGTTTAATAAATAATATAATAAGAAAGATGTAATGGTAACAAACTTAGGGGGATTCAAAAAGATTATTAATTACTCTTGGTATTTATGGTAATTAACATAAGTAAATAATAATTAACAAAACGATTGATTGTAATGTGCTCACGTCGGATTGCTTGCGCAATTCTACAGCGTTCACTTTTTTTTTTTTTTTTTACGGACTTGGTTTCGTACCCATATTGAGCATGTCCCCAATACCGTTTTATTATTTAATTTGATATATGTATTGGTCATAACCATTCGGCCACACGACCGTACGCATTCACTTAATTTTTGTCGTTATTATAAAAATGTAAAGGAGCCGAAACGGTCTAGTGGCCGAATGGTTAGCGCGACTGGTTTATTTACAGCCTGTATTATATTACAAAACGTTCTGAGACAAGCCCATCTCTTATTTGAGAAATGAAGTATGACATCACGTTATAAAAAGGTAGATAGATCATTGGTCCATGTAGCCTATCGACAAAAGCACGAAAACAAAGGTGTCACCTCCTGTTTAATTTCCACGTTTACACGTTTGAACCAAATCTTTTATGCTCGGCGGACGTATTTTATAACTTTATTTACGTCACAGAACCGCTTGATGTGAGGTCATAAACACGACGATGAAAGACGCGCCATAAAGACTGACGTCATTCGCGGATTATGAAGATAATTCCTCAATGACCTGTGACGTCACAAGTACCCATTGTTTGAATATTTAAAACATAGACGCGAAGACGGCTTAAAAATACTGGAATAATACTTCACAATCAGTTCATTGTAAAATATTTGCCAAACCGCGGAATGTTGGTATTTCTTTTATACGTCATCAAATGCATTGTTGCAAGACGCGACTCTGACAAACCAAACCCGATTTGGTGGGAAATCCAACTCAAATCGAGAACTTTGGCGACAAATTTTATTTTAGTTTCAATCCAACCCTTAAAGTTATTTTGTCATCACGGTTTGGGTAAAACGCTGGTGTTGGAGTTAATGATAACGAACCAATATCAAAATTGCCTTTGACTGTTGGCTGAAACGTTCATTATGGACTTATCAAGGACAACTGTCTGTCTTATCGTCGGGTTTCTTGGAAGAGGTCAAGATAGCTTAGTTCAGTTTATTTGGCTTTCGCTTTTTAAAAGTACTAATTAAAATAACATTCACTTGTAATATAGCAATATACTAGCGGGAAATTCGGCAAAACAATAATATTGATTATTTTTTTGCTATTTCTTTATCACTACCATAAATTACTATGTAATTATATATATATATATAGTATTCTATATAGTAAGTATTCTATGGTGGCATCAGAAGTAAATAACGAAGTTTCGGTGCCTTTTTCCCTCCTGTTTTGTTTAACTTTTGTAGTGTACTCTTAAAATCGACGTCAACCTGACCAAATAACAAAACCATTATACGTAGTGTGGATAAATAGATATTTTTTTTATATAAAACGAAGGTGATTGATAGTCGTATGGCCTAATGGTTAGCGCGACATAAATTTATGTAAAACATAACAAAACGGGTTTCAGAACCAGATAATAACCCAACAAAATAAGACAAAAGTGTACCTTTATTAAATAAAAGAAAAGTACAGTATTTAAATCGTCATATTACCAAATAGTTAAGAGATAAAGACACAAAAGATAAAATAGGTCATATTTATTATCGTGGAATCTAAACTCAATCCAATAAAATAACGCAAAGGTGTATGTTTCTTCATTATATAAAAGATGCATTTAAATCGTTGTATGAACGAAAATAAACGCGATACATTTATATACAGAATTTAAAATTGGACCTATAAGCTTGATAATTGTGGTATCCAAAATAAACCCAATAGCATAAGACAAAGGGGTTTGTTATCCATTGATAGAGAATAGAGTTTTGGTTGTAAAGCAGTCAATCAAGCGATTTAATCTAAATTATATCTTGCATTTAAACAGTGTTATGTAGTTTAGTTGTTTTTCGCGCCGGTTTTATGTTTATAACGTATGTTTATTTATACGCCTGACGCATATATACATCATAAACAATGCATTGTGATCACATTAACCACAGACAAACACTACATTGTGAATTTTAAACATTTAGGGAATGAATGTATCAACTGTGGTTAACCACGCCGGGATATTATCATTTGGTTTATAATGTAAGTTTGTCCAAAACAATTACATCACCAATATCTGAATACAAATCTAATTTAAAAAATGATGTTTCGATATGACGACAGCCTTTGTAGTTCGTTTACCAGTTTGAATAAAATTATGAAAGCTGTGAAATAAATTACCGTTTTGTTTCAAAATAGCTCTATTAAACCTTATCGGTAAAGTATTACAAGGAGACTAAAAGCATAGTTACATATTGATTAGGGACATTGTGTCGTAACAATACACCAATGGACGGTTCATTTCATTTCTTAGAATTTGTATTTTCATGAGTTCGCAGTATCCTAAATTTTTCCTTTGACAGAATATGTATATATCCCTATTTTAACTGCTTGTGTAAATACTGTATATGTTTTTACTGTTGATATGTACTAGTCTTAAAGAACTAAAGCTTTAAATCCATGTTTATTCCAATGTTTGTGTTTAAATAAACGATTCGGAGAATTGTGACGTCACAAATAAACCAAAAAGCAGGAGGCATTGCTGGAAATGTAATGTTTGACCAGCAACTGAACCGCAGATACATTTACAATTGTTAAATCGTGCTATTATAGTGGCGCCATAATACACAACATTGTAAGGGCACACTAAAAGAAGGGAAGGAGGGAAACTGCTCACTAAAACTATGGAAACCGATTCTAACCCTGCCCTAAACACTAATCTTAACCACATAACTAACCCTAACTCCAACCCCATGTTTGAAAAACTCTAATGCCCTAATCTTTATTTTAGTGTACAGTTTACCTATCTTCCGCCTTCCCACTTTCCCTCCTTTTGGTTCCGATCGTTGTAGTTTATATTTACAACACTTCAGATACGAATGACCAAAAATTCTAGAATTAGTTTTGAAAACTTTAAATCAATCAGTAATCAGATTTTAACCAATTTTGTTTAATCGCTTTAGCTTTCGCATTATGGATAGAAAGAGTTGTGTTTTTACATGGTAGTTGGTACGTATCAGTTATTTGCGCTAAGTGATACAACTACAGAGCTGTTGTTTTAAACCAGTACAAAGACCGTTTAACTGGAATAAGACTTGCTTGAAACCTCGATTGGCTTTTATCATGCTTTACTTTGAATCTTTAAAAGTTTTGTCACTGGACCGTTTTGTTCTGTAAAAATCAGTGTATATATCGGTCCCGTTAACCAGATGGCCAAACAATTGTTTTAACTGAGCTCATTTTCGAACCCATTAAACTTTCGTCACTAAGACCGTTTTGTTTAGAAGTCTGTATATGTATCGGTCGCGTTAATGATTTGGCCACACGACCGTAACCAGCAAAGTAGATGTGCAACAGCGCCACCTTGCAGCAAATAATATAACCTTTAATGCGTTGTATGTGAGACAAGAGTGTCATTATCATAAAAGATAAATTATCAGAAACGGTTTTAAAATCTACATCGCATTTAACAGACTGCGATATCCCCGTTCACTCAAACTGGCCACGACGTAATCTACAAGAATTAGAACCATCCACCCTGGGTTTCTTTACTCACGCATATAAATGTGTATCCTGACCATTTATATAACTCAAACGTGATCGGAGTAAAATAGGATATTTATGTTTCATCTACGTGACCCGAATGGTTAGTCAGGCGGTTTAGTGCGACGCCTTGCAACCGAATGGTTTCCGAAAAGGTTAACTGGTCGCTAGCTAATCGGTTGTGTCCTTGGGCAATGCACTTAACGGACATTGCCCGAACCAATGGGTTCTACTAAATTAAAGGAACGTGTCTATCATACACAACACACTGAAATAGCTCCGGTAACCCGACGATGGGCGCGAGGTGATCTGACGATTGCCCGTGTGTTAATAACCCCCTTGGTTTTCCCATTCACGGGGATAAACATGAATATCCTATCCTATCGTCAGATTACCTTGCGTTTACGTCCGAGAAATTTCTTAAACAGGCAACCGTTTCTTCGCTCTTACGTTGGCTTCGGAGCCTTTGCAGTGTGTTGTATATGACTGAGAAGATTCTCTTCAAAACCCATGAATCCACTGAGTTTAATCGATGTCGACCAAAGGGCTTTCCCGATGACACGGTCGTTCAGACTCAATGGCTGGTTTCGATATAACAACCTTTCGGCGACCTGAAGATCGCAAACGCATCAAATGTGTGAGTGAGCCTGCCTTTGACACATCTTTGACATACAACCTTATTGGTCATCGAAATTTCAATATAACTTTAACAAAGCGACTGTAGGCACGAGATGTATTAAATTAAGTATACAGGGCCTGGTTAAGAGGCTAGAAATGGACACAATAAGTTTTACTTCAACTGTACATTTCACAAGAATTAAAAATCACGAAAATTTATTTCTTCTTTTTTCCTTTTCCTCCTTTGCCCCCGCCCTTTTTCGCTTTGGATTTCAAGGCTTTCCTGACTTTGTAAGCTCGAAAGAAAGCCTGGATGGTGATAGCGGCCTGTATGGTTGGATTGTTTGGTTAAAACGTTTAATAGTGGATTATTTGTACGGCAAGTTCCACTAACCCCCATGCCCTCACCCCACACCACACATAAGCGAATATACCACAGCACTAATTCTCCACCCCCCCCCCCCACATAACCCATCACCCCTTAACGCAAACCCCTTTCCTTAACCCTTATTTCACATATCTTTACCAGCACAACCACCCCTACATAACCACACCACTAG
>CH003051.1:39397-84898 GCA_000149265.1 Ciona savignyi
GCTGCAGGTGCGAAACTGGTCACTAGCTAGTGGGTTGTGTCCATGGGCAAGGCACTTTACGGACATTGCCTGAACCCAGCGGATTAATGGATTTTACCAAATTAAAGAAACGTGTCTATCATATACAACACACTGCAATAACTCTGGTAACCCGACGGTGGGCGCGAGGTGGTCTGACAATTGCCTGTGTGTTAACCCCCTTGGTTTTCCCATTCACTGGGATAAACATGAATATCCCTATATCACCCACCTTCATCATGAGCGCAAGTTCCAACTCCTTGGCTTCCTTGATCTCCCGAGCAATCCTTCTCTCCTCCATGATCTTGTCGTATTCCTCCTGGAGGACACTGAACTTCTCCTCCAGCTCACTATACAAGAGGAGGTATCAGGTGGGTTGATGCATGGGGTCATCTTATATTCGGTATTGTAATCAGGTTAATGTGCCAATATGCCGTGTAAGCAAGTCCATTTTGGTCAAGTCGAGTCATTTGAATTTTGGTCGAGTCAAGTCAATTCAAGTCATTTAAATTTTGGTCGAGTCAAGTCATTTGAATTTTGGTCGAGTCAAATCTTAGTAAAACTCAAGTAATTATAACAATACTTATTTCTACAGTTATACCACTTACATTCAAGAACTTTAAGTGGTTTTCATAATTTAAATCCAAACCAAACACAAGTTAATAGTGAAAACACAAGTTAATAATGAAAGACACTTTTACTAACCACAGTTGATTAACAAGATTGAAACGAGAACGTTAGTAGGCAATTTACAGTTTAATATTAAAATATCGTTTTGCTCTTTCGTGGTTCAAATGATCAAAAACATTGCAGATATGTCTTCTTTACCACCTCTATTTAAAAATGTTTCAAAAAAATTATTTAATTTAAGTTGGTCAATGGATCAAAAAAACTAAAAATAGGAACAAAAAAAGGATAGACAATATAAAACCACAGAATAAAATCTCCATGATAGAAACCTAGCAGAACACTCACCTGAGTTGTTTCTTCTCCTGAGTATAAACTGCATCAATCTGTTCGTATTCGTCCTGTTTCTCTCCCATGTCTTGGTCGTACTTGATGATCCAGTTCTCAACCTGGTGAGGTTGGTTGTAAACTTGGTGTTTAATAGGTTGTGTCTGTTGTTAGGGTAGAATGTTTTGTTTATTTATAACAAAAGGAAAGCGCAAGAAGCATAAACACGGGCAATCGTCAGATTACCTTGCGTTTACGTCCAAGGGAATTCTTACACAAGAAACCGTTGGATTACTTTGCACCCACTTTGGACTATAGGATCCTTTGCAGTGTGTTGAGTTTGATTGAGAAGTTTCTTTAATTTGGCATAACCCATTAAGGTACTGGGTTCAGGCAAGTCCTAGCATACGACCAGTGTCTAATCTCCAACCCTTCAGCTGAAGGCGACGCAATAATACATCACGCTTATAAGTTGTTAATTGTGTTCGTTGTTGCTGTTTTGTAATATACCCAATTGTTTCGTAACAATAAATGCATTAAGACATACCACTTAACCTATCGTAACCTATAAATATAAAGCAATAAAAATCTTAAGGTTTTCATTCACTTTTATTATACTACAATCACCTAAATAGTTTTTTCTGTGTAAGTCAGGGTTTGCCATACACTAATTTCAACGGTGGGGATACTGATCTAACAATTTTGTCACCAGGCAAAAAATGTTCATAAAACTGCAAGAATCGTACAACACAAGATAACACAGTTTAGACAATGAGTTGATTTTTGTTTGATTAAAGATTAAGCTTTGTGGTCATGTGTATTTGATTATCATATTCCTTATTGTTGTCAGGGTAAATTTTAGCGATCAGATGTTAAAATTAAGGAAGAAGATCAATTGAAGTCTGCTCGAATTTTTATCAGATGCGGGAAATACCAAGAAAGGATAGGATATTCATGTTTATTCCCGTGAATGGGAAAACCAAGGAGGTTAACACACGGGCAATCGTCAGATCACCTCGCACCCACCGTCGGGTTACCGGAGCTATTGCAGTGTGTTGTATATGATAGACACGTTCCTTCAATTTAGTAGAACCCACTAATCCGCTGCGTTCAGACATTTTTTGTTAAGTGCCTTGCCCAAGGACACAACCGACTAGCTAGCGACCAGTTTCGTACCTGCAACCTTTCGACTGAAAGGCGATGCACTTAACCGCTAGACCAACCGGCCGGACAAAACGATGGAAATAACCACTAAAACACCAAACTGCTTTGGCAAACAAACCATAAAGTTCTACCACAGTTAACGCCTGTTTGACTACATGACATCAAACTACTTTTGTAATAATTGTGAATTACTCAAGAAAGAATTACTCCAGGAAGAATCGGGTAATCTGATGATTTCCTTGTGTGTTAACGCTTCTTGCGCTTTTCTATTCTTAGAAAATATTCCATCAACAGACACAACCTAATAAGTAACAAGTTTACGAGGAAGATTAAAATGATTCAACAAAGATCAAACCTCGGTTTCAATCTTAAACTTCCTCTTCCTCAGATGTTGTTCTGTCTCTCTGTCCTCCGCCACCATTCGGCTCAACTGATCCCGGATCTGGTCCGCTTCCGTAGATAATTTTGATTGTTTCCCTTCACTCCCTCTAGTGTCCGCCGCCTGGGGTCGATGGCTTGTTTATTTGTTTGTTAATCTAAGCCCAACGGTTGTAGCAGTGGTTTTCAACCAGGGTACCGCGGAACTTTAGGGTTCCGCCAATACAGTCCAGGGGTTCCGCAACTTTTAATTTTGAATGAATAAACATTAAATTTAAATGCTTTTTGTACATAAGACAATCAAATTATTGCACAGGGGTTCTTCAACTCAGTAGAATGTTTCCATGGGGTTCCAGTGCAGCAAAAATTTTAAGAAATCACTGGGTTGTAAGATTGAAACCTGTCGCTATCTCATTAGTCGACGTTGTGTTCGCAGTTTTTGTTTTGTTGCATTAATTCTGTAATTGATTAAGTTTGACTTCCTTTAGTGTCCGCCGCCTGGGGTCGATTTTCCGGTTATTTATTTTTTAATCTAAGCCCAACGGTTGTAGGATCGAAACCGGTCGCTAGCTGGTTAGTCGACTTTGTGTTTGCAATTTTTTGTTTTGTTACATTATCGCCTGGAGTCGATGGTTTGGGTATTTAAGCTGTCTGTTTAAGCTGTCTGTTCAGCCACAAGATAGTATAGTGTGTATTTAGAACTCCTATTGGACATTACCTGAACCCAGTGTATTAATAGGTTTTTTGGGTATTTTTTAATCTAAGCCCAATAGTTGTAGGATCAAAACCGGTTGATAGCTGTTTAGTTGACGCTGTGTTTGCAGTTTTTGTTTTGTTACATTAATTTTATAGTTGATTAAGTTTGTTTGAAACCTATTGCTAGCCGGTTGTGTCCTTAGAACTCTTAGCAGACACCGCCTGAACCCAGTGTATTAATGGGTTCCACTAACTTGAAGTAATATTTGAATTGATCATAACACAACCCTCTAGCAAGAGGCTGATTTTCATTTCACAACTTTTAACTTAGATCCTAGTTTACTCAATATAGTAGAACCCACCCAAATAACCCAACAATAGCTGCAACAAAATCTATAATAACGAACACTCTTTTTATTTTAATGTTCAAGAGAAAATGCATATCCTATCCTATGCTATACAGCAATTCATAGACATGATGATACAATGGAAATCAAAGGCGATAATTGAATAGCATTATGTCCATAATGCATTGGAAATATCTGCCAAGGAGTTTTGTCCAACCATCTATGCAACAACATAGACACTTATGACATCACACCTGTTGTTTGTCTGCCTCGGTCTTTGTTCTTCTTATATGTTCCTCTGAGAATTGTTCGATCTGATGAAGATCGTTCTTCAATCTTCGAATGTTTTCGTTCCGTTTGCTCATTTCCTGCTCCTTGTCCTGGGGTCACATGGGGGTCAGGGGGGTCAAATGTGGGTTACAAGGGTCATGTGGTCACTGGGTCACTGGGGTCAAATCGGGTTATAAGGGTTATGTGGTGTCACGAGGTAACATGGGGTCATTGGGGTCAAATGTGGTGTCATGGGGTAAAATGTGGTTACAGGGGTTATGTGGTGTCATAAGGTAACATAGGGTCATTGGGGTAAAACGTGGTGTCATGGGGTCAAATATATTTACAGGGGTCATAGGGTCAGAATCATTTTTTTAGATGATTGACACATGGTGTTATTTAACAATTAGCTTTAATGTTAACTGCATAGTGTAGAGGTTCTGGTTTGTGGCTAAAAATATATAAAAGCAGGGTTCAATACTCAATCTGACGATCTTACTGACTGAGCTGACAAATCAACAGAAATAAAGAGACGAAATCAAGATAAAGATTGGGACTTACATCGATAGCTGTGTCAAGTTGTGCTTGTAACTTGTCGATGACTGTCGTGTTGTTCTTTTCTCGTTCTGTCACTTGGTGGAGATAACGAGTTCGGTCGATCTCCTCGGCAGGAGACGTCAGGAGTTTCTCGAGCAAAATTCCACGCAGCTCTGTGGATTCAACACTAGGTGTCTCATGTGTATGGTAGAGTCGTGGAGGTATGTGGATGATCAGACTATTTAGACGACTTATTAGATACTACTGGGTTTGGAGTGATGCAAAAGGCTTGCTCAGGTGCACAGTAATACACCTCGTGCCCACAGTCGAGTACAGTAATACACCTCATGCCCTTAGTCGAGCACGGTAATACATCTCATGACCACAGTGTAGCACAGTAATACACTTCATACCCACAGTCGGGCACAGTGATACACCTCATGCTCAGAGTAGAGCACAATAATACACCTCATGCCCACGGTCGAGCACAGTAATACACCTCATGCTCATAATTGAGATGCTGGTGTCATTACAGTGTGTGGATGATCATACATGACTTTCCATTTAGACGACTCATTAAATACCACTGGGTTGGAGAAATGTAAAGTGGCTTGCTGTGGTGCACAGTAATATACCTCATACCCACAGTAGAGCACAGTAATACACCTCATGTTCACAGTGGAGCACATTAATACATCTCATGCCCACAGTCGAGCCCAGTAATACACCTCATGCACACAGTCGAGCACAGTAATATACCTTATACCAGTGGTTCCCAAACTGGGCGCCGCGGCGCCCTGGGGAGCCGCGAGACTTTGCCAGGGGCGCCGCGAAAGCATGCGAAAGGTGCTCCATTTATTGTTTTTCTTACAAAAAAACAGTACATGTGTATTACACCAGTAAAACGTTAATTGGAGATGTTTGAGTCTGATGTGCAGCCCCACACACTGACATACAGTATTCGTTTTACTTGTTAAAATCCATTGTTCGGTGTTATCTGCCACTATTTGCTGACTAACAGGGCATTGTTTTCGAATAATGGTTTGTCAAATAACTGCTTTGCATTTATTTCGTCACTTTAGTAGTTTAGTGAATAGTTTTAAAGAATTTGAATGGTTATCCAAATGCATGCTATAGTCTGGATATACAATACATGCAGTTTGAAAATTTTGGCTTTATGAGGGAGCCGCAAGGTTTAATAAGTTTACAAAAGGCGCCCCCTACAAAAAAGTTTGGGAACCGCTGCCTTATACCAACAGCAGAGCACAGTAATACACCTAATGCACACAGTCGAGCACAGTAAAACACCTCATGCCCACAGTCGAGCACAGCAATACACCTTAAGGCCACAGTCCAGAACAGTAATACACCTCATGCCCACAGTCGAGCACAGTAATACACCCCATTTTCATAGTCGATTAGTTTGTGTATAGCAATATCAATCCCAGGTTAAAATTTTTCGATACAAAAGAATTATTCTTACCATTTAACCCATCAACCATTAGCAACGATTCCTTTAGTTGGGGATTTCCCTGCTGTGAGAATTGTCCTGATAATTCACTTCGAACAGTGGTGACTGCTGCGGGGTTCTTTGAAAATAATCTCATGATATTTCTTGATGAGTCGGTAACGGAAGACCGTAGAGACGAGATCTTATGTTGCTCAGCGTTATATTCGAATGCTTCATCTAGAAGCCGGCATAATGTCCTGTATCATGGTTATCGAGACTTTGAAATTAAATTAACAAAACTTTGGGAATTTGAAATCAAATTAACAAAACTTTAGGATTTTGAATTCAAATTAACAAAACTTTAGAAATTTGATATTAAATTTTGTTTGCTCAATATTGTTCTTTCGCTTAGGTTTGGCAGCCGCATCCGCTATATTTATTAAATTATATCCTTTTTTATATGACGTGTTTTAATGACTGTTCTTTTGCCGTCTTTTCACGTTCCTGTGTCATAACTTGATCGTTTGCCATTTTTTAATACTGGGGCAAAATATGAATAAACTTAAAACTAAAACAGGTTAAACCAATGGTTAAATTTATACTCAGTGGTGTATTTTAGATAGATAAAAATACTATACAGTATTCTGCTGATTACATATATTTATTATGTCCTAAATCAAGGTGAGGTAGAATTTAAGCTAAAAAAACAGGTTAACCAAATAACATATTTACTTATGTAAATTTTATATATATTATATATATATAGCCTATTCAGTGTTCTGTGGTTCATTACATGTACAATTCATATATATTTAATTTTAAATCGATTAAGCCAACTTGATCGTGGCACATTGAGGAAAGTGGCCATGGTTATGATCGAAACATCTATCTGTCCATAACATTCCACAGATATCTCTGGACCATGTAATTGTGGATATTGGTTGTCTATTTTGCAACATTGTTATGGCTTTCAGCATGAAACATGGCATAATCGATAGATGTTCTTGGTTATTTAAATAGTTGTAAAAAAAAGCTCACTAACAAAGATCACGCTTTTGTAAGTGTTGGTAATTTTAGTAAAGCTTGCGGTAATGTTTGTTCGAATACTGCAAGATTTTTTACAACTACTAAAATAACCAAGAACATCTATCATTTATGCCATGTTTCATGCTGAAAGGATAGAATCTACCCATTCTGACGATAATTCATAACTGCTGTTGCAAAATGTACATCGGATAGTAATTGTTGTCTATGATTCATTGTTAAGATTAAAACAAAGGATCACATTAAAACTATAAGATCACACCTGTGTGATTTGATTGCTGTAAGCAGCTCAACGCCAAGCGCTAAACTAAACTGCTCCAATCTATCTTCAGAAGGCAACAATATCAGCATCAATGACGCAACTAATTCATGTCTTCGAATGCACTCGTCCAAACATTCAATTATCCGCTGGGTTTCAACAGTTCCTAGCTTTTTTCGAGCTGGTTCTAAGATCCGTAATGCAGCAGAAGCGCCCTGAAAGAGAAAGGTTTAATTTATGTTGTTATGCCCAGTGGATTATTAGGTTTTATCAAATTAAGGACGATACCTCTAAATACTACAGGACCACTTGGATCGCATGGAGCGCTTGGATTGCTTACTATACTTCGTAATTACAAAAACCATGATATTAATGTTAGGGTTGGGGTTAAAGTTGGTTCTGGGGTTGAGATTAGTGTTTGGGACAGGGTTAGAATTACTTTCCATAGCAATCTAAGTGATCCAAGCGATCCAAGCGGTCCTGCAGTATTTAGACTTTAGAGGCACTCAATTAAGGGAATATCTTACTCTATACAACACACGGTAACTCGATGGTGGGTTTATATCCATGAGGCACCAAACTAGATAACTTTTGGTGTTTTTTTTGGTGCCTTCCTGTTTTGCTGTAGTATCTTGCCACAGTATTTTTTTTGTTAATTGTTGGATTTTCAGTTAATGCCATATTTGTTTTGGTATATATATCTATATTTATATATATGACATGTATTTTCAAATTGTTGGTGGTAAACGCTGCAGAGAAAGAAACAAAAATAAAAATTGTATTGTAATTGTATTGTATTGTGTTAGTAAGAATAACTTTGATGATTTTTACTGATAATAGTAATCGAGCAAAGCTTAAATGTGCATGACATCAAAAAGCAAGAAGAAAATTTATAGAAATTTATACCCCAAGTAATATAAACTAAATTAAGCATTATTTACCTGTTGACTGTTGGCGCTTTCAGTTCGTTGTCCTGCTTTCAACTTCTTTAAATTAATAGGAGAACTTTCGCCGAGGCCATCAGTCCGAATCGGCAGTACGTCCGTCATTACCAAATACCTCAAAATCAAAGAAATAAAAACTTTCAGTTAAAAAAACTAAAAAACTTAAATATTTGCTTCGCCTGTCTCCGGGGAAACGATAGCAAGAATGGCGCCATTAGTGGTAACTTTTTTACTTTTACCAAAGCAGGGGTGGACAACTTCTGATCCTATATGATTACACAATACCGGGCGCGAATATGAACCATGATAATTGCAATGACATGACAGAGAAACTGGAAAAATATTTCAACGCATTGCGCACCACACGGATAAATGTCAAACGGTCAGTGCCCTCATCCGAATTTTTTTTTGGATCGAAACCAGCTGGAGATGATGGGTTGTACTAAAACTAAAGAAACGTCTTAATTTCCACAAACTGCAATAGCTTCAGTAACCCTATTTTGGGCGCAAGGTAATTTATGGTCAGCCCGCGTTACCACGTCCCTCGCATTTTCCTAATTTATATGCTTGCTTTTTACACCGGTAAAATGTAAATATTTGGGCATACGGTTCTTGCCTTGTAGAAATATTTTTTATAGAAAGATACATTAAAACTTACCTTAATATAAACAAATGGCTGGATGAAGTATTCAGATAATAAACATATATATATAACAATATCTATTACACGATTAATTATATTTTAGTTTGTTCAAAAAAACAAGCGAAAATCAGTTGGTATATTTCAATGGTGATGCATATTAGAGAGATATATAGATGTGACTTTGATTTTACACTCATTTCATTAGGTTAAAAAAATCAATGTTAATGTATCAAGTGTGTTACATGAATTAGCCCCCATACAAACACGGGGCTATATTTCGCTTCGACATCTAATAAGTATGTACACCATTTATAAAAATAGGTAATGAGCACTTGATTGGAATGAACATATGAGCACATACTTCAACCGTCTAGCCTTCGCTACTTCATATTAAATCGAAACATTTTAACATTTAATGAACAAGTTTAAACGTCAGCAAGGACGTTTAATTAGTGGTGAATAGTTTAAGGATTCTACTGCACTGGTGAGGAACGTCAGTCTACTTTTGTACGTTTGCAGCAGTTGGTACCATAACAGTTTCATAGATCTTGGTTGTTCAGTTGTTGTCTTCCCATGTAGTTAAAATGAATATAAAAAAATGTAAGGTAGCAGTTTGGTAACTGATCAACCGATAGTCGATGGTGTCCTTGGGCAAGACACTTAACGGACATTGCATGAACCCACTGGATTAATAGATTCTACAAAAATCGAACTAACGTCTCGATCGTAGACAACACATTGTAATAGTTCTGGTCACACGGCGGTGTGCCTGAGGTAAGCTGACGAATACTCATGTGCAAACGTCCCCTTACGTATTCAACATGTAATCTGACGAATGCCCGTGTGATACCTCCTCCTGTGTTTTTCTGCGCACGGAGAATAAAAAATAAATATTCTATTCTGTCATAGTTGCATAATACTTTGTTTTCTCATTACTTATTTTACATATACTTTATTTACCTCATTCAGAATTTTATTAGACCCGAGAAATTTGTTATCACCACCATTAACCTGAAGTGTAAATTAACATTTCAACCATGAATAAGATACTGTTTTATATTCTTCTGTTCAAACTCATCAGTTTAACTAGTCCTGATCAAGTGAATACGCAGTCGAAACAGCCATCAGTTAAAACAGCAATCGTTATGAACAAAGAGGAAAAGGAATACGCCTTATTCAAACACAATCAGGCACGTTCTAGATCAAACCCGAGCGCTAGTAACATGTTGAAAATGATATGGGATGAAGACCTGGAAAAGGATGCTGTAGAGTATTCCCGCCAATGCATCTACGAACACGATCCTGATAGAAGCATTGACAAACATTTCCGTCACGTTGGGGAAAACCTGTATATTGGCTTTCCTATTAGAACTTCTAAGGACTTCTTGAAAATATCCATTGAGTTTTGGGATAATGAGAAGTATAACTACAGCTACGATACAAATGAATGCAACCTGCTGTGTGGCCATTACACTCAAATGTTATGGGATGATACTTATGCCGTTGGGTGTGGGATTAGTGTATGCTATAACATAGATGGAGGAGACAGAGTATTAGACGAGGGGCAACTGGTAGTGTGTAGATACGGTCCGGGTGGAAACGTGAATAACCGGCGACCTTACGTCCTTGGTACTTACTGCACAGTGTGTCCAAGAGATTACTGGTGTGAAGAAAATTTGTGCACAAATTCCGTCCCCAATTTGGTCCCGGAATTATTGCTAATGGGCCTGCTATGTCTTCTGATAATTCTATTTTAGTATAGATTTAATACAAATCTATCACGGCTTTTGTGTTGTGCTTAATATGTAATTCACAAACTTTAGCATTGTTATCCCATTAGAACAATTTAAACGCATTTTAGTTGTAATATTCATTGCCCTGCTCTAAGTGTCAAACGAACTTTAATAAAGCGAAATTAAACAAGCTTGCTTTGACATCACATAGGTATAGGTTTGGTCTACCCATTTTAATTATGGAATGGGAAAACGTATATAGGCGTTTTATGGGAAATCGTAAGATTGACGGTGCGTATCGTTAAAAAGACTTTACTATTTTTCAACATACCGGTTCTTATTTATACATATAAACATATATATGGTAAATAGACCAATTATCAAATTCAGCCTGTTAGGTTATTTATTGACTAGGGGGGTTAACACACGGGCAATCTTCTGATCACCTCGCGCCCACCATCGGGTTAGCGGAGCTATTACAGTGTGTTGTGTATGATAGACACGTTCCTTCAATTTGGTAGAACCCATTAATCCGCTGGTTTCAGGCAATTTTTGTAAAGTGCATTTCCCAAGGACAAAACCGACTAGCCAGCGACCAGTTTCGCAGGTTCAAACGGTTTATACATTGGGCTCTGGTGGCATTTACTGAGTGCCTTGTACAAGAACATATCGAAATATACCAGTTTTGCTGGTACAATCTTGTGCGGCTCTGTAGTTGTGTAGCTGAATTATTGTGTTGTGTGCCAAGTTTATTTCGATTCTATAACCCTTCGGTTTACGACTTGATTCGAATAACCTAGCCGACCTAACAAGAGTTGGCTTCTTTTTATACTTTATCTCCTAATATTACTTATTTAAAATACTGGGTTATAGGCCTACATAAAATATAAATTAATCTCATGTAAAATACATTTTCTCAAAAAATGTGCACCATTTTGACGTGTTATAGTATATATGATTTTTATGATCAATTAGGTTTGTTTACATTTTAACCAGGGTTGCCATTTGGCCTTTTTCACGGCCAAATTTCAGAAATTTGGCCGTACCAAAATCGTCCCGGCCGCAAAAAAAATAGTTTGGCCGTGCGGAAAAATCTGGCCGAATTTGGCCGTATAAGCATAGTGTCAATTTTTTTTGCCGAAGCGTCATGTTATTTTAACTCTACAGTAGAAATAAAGAAAAAAAAAATAATATGGAAATAAATAACCAACCGACCAGCCCTACCCCTGAATGATTCAACGCAGAAATTTGAAAGGACGTCATTATAACCACGTGCCCACAGACGTATTTCAGTGTTTTATATATATTTGTTAAACACGTTATTATGCCACTGGTACAAGCTCTTATTAAGTGTTTTGCTCGGGGACATTGGGACCTAGTCTCTGGCTGGAACTATAGTCTGATATGACCGCTGATTTTAACTTCAATAGTAGTCGGCTGGACAAATGCTTGCGTTGTGATAAACCACTCTAAATTTTCTTAATAATGAACACAAAACCTACTGCCATAGAAACTCAATTTCTTATTGGCGATTAAGTAACGAAAGCACAGTTTCCAACACAAAAATGGGTTAAACACAGAATAACCTGAAAACATTAAAAAAAGCGTTTTTTTAAACACAGAATGAACTGAAAACATAAAAAAGTGAAAAAGTGCCCATACGCAAAATATAGAAAACTAAACGACGTATCTTAAAATAGACTGCACATCATCATCTGTGGACACAATTTGGCGGTACTGCTGTTCAATAACGGTATCATGTATACTTCGAATGTGAGCGAGAGGAAGATCTTTAAAAGGCACTCTTAAAGTTTGGCTTAAAACCTTGCCTGGTGCAAGGTTACTTAGCCCAATAAATAATCCAGAGGTCTTTGGAAGTCTGGTTTCCACCTGAGCAAGTGCTTCAATAAGAAGACTAGCACATCTGCCCTTGACTTCGTTAATCTTGCTGATTGCATCCGGCGAATTGTTCTGTTTGGCGATAAACACCGTAGCCATTGTGAATTTAGCACCAACATCGATCTTCTCTATAGGTAATGGATGACCTAATGCGTCTACGACTCGGTCATGCAAACTGGCGTGGTGCAGCTTTAGTTCCTGTACTATCAGTGGCTTGAAAAATGCATTTACTCGTTCAAAATCGGTTACAATTGGTGATAAAAAATGAAAGTAAAGTAAGTTGATCGGGTCAGAAAGCATACTAAGTATTTCCCTTGCTTTGTATCGACAAGATGCATCTGTATTCGGCAATGCACATGCGAAATATGCCTTTAGTTCTTCCCAGTTAATGAGGATATTGTAAATGACCTTTCCTAGAACCAACCAACGCGTTGCGGAAGTTTTCTTGAACGGAAGGGGGGAACCTCGGGCGTTCTTCATTGGGGTCTAACACTTTAAATAGCTCCTTAAATGCTTCCCTTCAAATACAACTCTTACTAAACCATTTTGGCACTTCTTTTAAAAGATAACCAAGGTTAGATGGAAGTTTATTAAATGCGTTTGCAATACAGAGATCGAGCGAATGACATATACATCTGATTAACTTGCAGTTTGGTGACTTTTGTCGAACTCTGGACCATACAGAGTTGTGTTGCCCTATCATGACCGAAGCTCCATCACAACCAAACCCAATGCAGTCGGCCAGGTTTAATCCTAGCTTTAACAATGCTCCATTTAATGAATCAAAAATTGCTTGTCCGTTAGCTTCCACAACCGGTACAAGACCTACAAATGCGGTAACAATGTCATACCTTGTTTTGCTGAAATATCGGACGACGACACACAGATGCTTATCTGTTGCCACATCGGTTGACTCGTCGATAAGAACTGCAAACTTTTGTCCATTTATGTCCAATTTTAGTTCTTCGTAAAGTGCCGGTGAGATAACATGGGAAATGATTTTGCTACATTTCGTTCGGTGTAGTCGGAAATATTCCAAGTTGCTTTCCTTTCCGTTTTTCCTAATTATCTCTCCTAGGTGGTCAGTAGCCATGATGGAGCAGTGACAAGCAATTGAAACGGCCAACTCTATTTCCACTCGTTTTGTTCCCTCTTGTACTCTTGGTCTACGAACAATCGGCAAAGCGCGACAGTTTTGAGCTGCATTTACCTTATCCATGTGACGTTTGGTTTTTTCATGGTCTCCTAAACGAGAAACTTTCGGAGCTATTTGTATATGGCAAAGCTTACACCATGCATTTTCAGTACCATTTGAAGCCTTTAGACACCCATACAAATCTTTGCTCCCAAGTTTTGTTATACATACGGCCGCTGTCGTAACTTCCCTTCCATTTACTGCACATTCTCTTTCAAGGCTATAAGCGTTGGTAGCAGGGCTCTATTAATTAACTCTTTGCGTACCAACTCGCGATATATATATATCGATAGTTGGTGGGAAAACATGGTGTACCGCGTTCCACAAAAATAGGTGCAAATCTGAGAAACGATTTCTCCGCAACGCGCAATGGTAGAGACATCAGCTATGGCTCTTTCGATCAAGGAAATTCTCTAATTTATTCTATGTAATTTTCGTGGAGAAATATTGAAAATACAAACAGTATAGTAAGCCTTTCTTGTTCATGGCTTCGCCTATTATTTCGATCGATTTTACACGTGACTATCTCAGCGAATAGGGACGTGTCAACTTGCGTAGGAGCTCGTTTTGACAGGCAAGTCTTTCTTTACATTCTCTGTGAATTTCGTGCCGTTAAGATAAGAGGGAGAGCGTTGGTGACGATTTCGCTACAGGAGGTAGATCTTCGTGTTCACCAAAGCATGAACCCAGCTGGGCTTGCTGAGCGCACGATAGAGAATAACGGCGGCTAGACTTGTTTCGTGTGCACGAGCTAACCTGCTATTTGGTTGGTTAGAGCAAAGACAGACGCTGGAGAATTAGAATCAGAAACGTTTTTTATTATATTATATAGCCTATTTTCCCAGTCCGACTGCACGTGTATGTTTGTATGTTTTTAAATTAATAATGTATTATTCCCAAATCACAAAGCTGATTATGACGCTTTGAAATAAAATTTGAATGGGTTAAAGCAGTGGTTCTCGATCTTTTGGACCTCGTGGCGCACCCGAGACCAATTAAGAAACGAACGTGCGCACTTTGCACGGGGAGTCAAAACAATATGTTAAATACTCACACAATTTAGGAAAAATATGGAAAATTTAACGTTTCATTTAAATAATTTTATCACCGAAAAACGTTACAATGGAAAAGAACTAGACACTAACCATTTAGTAGTTTATTATCTATGCACACTCTGTCGTAAATTTACGAAATGCAAGTGTGGCGCACCTAGTTAACCCCTGTGGCGCACCATTTGAGAAGCACTGGGAGTGTTAGACAAATCTGAAGGGAATTAATTTTTTTGAACAAATAAAGAGATAAATAGCCCAATTGGCTAAATTAAATAGTTTATTTTGCACTTGATACAAATTGGCCGTATTTTGGCCGTAAAGCAAAAACAGTTTGGCCGTAAAGCGTACTTTCCGTCTGGCAACCCTGATTTTAACGCAGCAGCATGTCGGAAAAACCACCGCTTAACCGTAAGTTGTAAATTAGTTGTTTTTAAACGTTTTTTTATAGAAATTATGTTAACAACAATGTTAAAAGTCTCTTGTACTTTTTTTAAATTATTTCTAAAACAATAAAACACAAAACAACGAAACAAACCGTGCACATCATTAGCATAAATAAACCATATTGCCTTAGGCTATTTATGTTTTATTTGGTCTCACGATTAATTTAACCACTTATTTATATCAGCTTATACCTCTCATGATACTTAGTTGCACAAGATTCATAGTTAGGACTAGCTTGTCCAGGGACGATATTTTTACCACCAAAGCCTGAGCCGACCAGCTACCAGTTGGCCTAATGTTGTTTTTCAAAGTTGTTTTTCCTATTTTATAATTGAGTTGTTTTTCCTTTTTTTATATTGTCGTGTATTTAAATACAATTTGTAAAAATGTCTTTTTTTAGCCGGAATGTACAATAATCCTGGATACCAGAGTCAGCCTCAACAAGGGACTTACCCACCGCAGCAAGGGGGTTACCCTCCACAGCAAGGGACTTACCCTCCTCAACAAGGGGGTTACCCACCGCAGCAGGGGGGTTACCCACCACAGCAGGGGACTTACCCACCACAACAAGGGGGTTACCCACCACAGCAGCAAAATGCTTTTCAACCATCAGGACCAACTGCACCCATCATAGCTCAAGCTCAAACCCAGGGGAATCCCCAACAGCCCCAATATGGAGCAACCCAAACTAAATCACCAGGTATTCACCTAACCTTGTTCTATAAACAGATTCATATCTTTCCAAATCGCTAAAATGTGTTATTCTATATACAATTTATTTAAGACTTATTAAGTACCGGTAGGCCTATTAGTTTTAAGTCTTATTTAATTTGACACAGTAAGCCAATATATTTTTAAATAATGACATGTCTTAGGACAGGGATGTCCAACCTGCGGCCCGCGGTGAGATTTTTGTGAGGCCCGCTAGTCATTTTCACTCCCAAGTAGTATTTTGACATTTGAATCTTAGCCTAAAATGTATTAGTCAGCTTTTAGGGGCGCAGTAATAGCAGGCTATAAGTATGGGAGCAATAGAAATACAGGATTATACATTAATGGTTTTTAATTGTTTCTTCATGTACCATTTTTTCTTGAAATTTACTAGGTTTAGCGGCCCATTGAATTATTTCAAGTGACATTGCGGCCTACTACAATAAAATGTTGGACATCCCTGTCTTAGGAGATTACTTTGTTTAATTTTAATTTAAAAAGTTTAACCCTCTGAAATGTGTCAATATTGTTATATTTGCCTGAAATTTTTTGCTGCGATTATTTTACAAATTCACTATTGAGATGTGTAAGTTAGCAAAAAGAACAAGGTATTGGGTAATTTAATATGTGTAGGTACACTAGCCCACCTATCCAGTCAATAGGTGAGTTAATACGTAAGCTAACAGTTAAAGGATTGCAGGATTAAAAAATTAACCTTTCAGCCAAAAGGTTACAAGATATAAACCAGATTCTAGCTTGTCGGTTGTGTCTTTGGGCAAGGTAATTAGAGAATATTTCATGAACCTATTGGGTTAATGGGTTTCACTAAAACTAAAAAAACGTTTCACTTTTACACAACACACTGCAATAGCTCTGGTAATCTGACAGTGGTCGCTACGTAACCTGACAGTGACAGTGGTCGCTACGTAACCTGACAGTGACAGTGGTCGCTACGTAACCTGACAGTGACAGTGGTCGCTACGTAACCTGACAGTCGTTGCTAGGGAAACTGACAGTGGTCGCTAAGTAATCTGAGGGTAACCCAGTACCGGGTATTATGCTCATTGTGTTTTTCCATTCACGGTGATAAACCTTAGTTTCAGTCAATTTTTTTTTGATTTCTCTGATAAAAACACTTAACAGGATCTTCTTGTCTCACCCCACCAAATTGCCACTGTTATAATTATTATTGTGTTTTCCATTTACGGGGCAAGACTAAAAGGAAGGAAAGACGAAAGGAGGGAAACTGCTCACTAAAATTACGGAAACTAATTTAAAACCTGCCCTAATTTAAACACTCAACCCCAGAACTAACCCTAACTCCAACCTCATGTTTAAAACTAATCCTAATGTCATAATCTTGATATTAGTGTACAGTTTCCCTCCTTCCCGCTTCCCCCCTTCCCGCTTTCCATTCTTTTAGTTTTCCCTCATGCTCTGGATAAAACTTAATTACCCTCCCCCCACCAGTCCAATGGGACCCAAGCACAGCGCAGCAATACCAGGGCGAGATGGGGCAGGATTTCCAGGAAGAGAGAAACGAGGAACCAGCCACCCCATCCGCTCCACCTCCAATTGACGAGGTTCTTCCCGGGTACGAGAACACCGCCTTCACAAGCGATGGTGAGAATAACCAAACTTCGTATAATTTTATGCCAAAAACTTTATTTTTTATTTGTTTTAAACAGTCATTTGCTTTTTTCTGCATTTTAATGTTATAACTTTTTATCCCTTTAAATCGTAAATTTAAAGTAAACACAAGCGATGGTGAGACTAACGCAACCAAACTTCTTATTATTTTATGCCAAAAGCTTATTCTGTATTTGTCTTTGTTTGCTCAGAAATGGTGTTGAACTAGAGTCGATTTCTTCTGGTTTTAAATATTAAAACCTTTAGTTTTCACCCCTTAGATTTTCAGTTTTTTAAAAAGCAAAAACATTGCCTAATATTTTACTATGAGCAGATAAACCTTGTAATATATATACATTTGTGATAAGGATTAAAGTTAATTGGATTTGAATTTACGTACATGTACAACTCTAGTACCGGTAGTTATCAATTACTGATCTGTTACCCACTTAGTTACCCATATTTACCCATGTTACCCAATATTAAACCCTGTTATTGTTTACCACCCCCTCTATTCACCCACAGTACCAGCAGGACCACCCCCCGCTTACGATTCTGTTGTGGGTGAAATGGCAATTGTGGATTCAAAGAATATTCGGTAATACCTGCTTTCTTATATGTTTAATTTCTGGGCAGCCATTTTTTATGTTTTGGTTTCATTGAATTATATTTTGAACAAACAATTTCATTCACTTCTGAGCAACCATTTTTTATGTTTTGATATCATTTGATCTTATTTTAAACCAAAATTTTTCCATGTATGTATAAAAAAATTAATTAAACCAAACTTGATTTGACTCAGGAATTATATTCACCCTATTTCTATTGTAAACTAGAAATTGATTTAGTATTGTAAACAGTATAACAGTCTATGCCCCAGCCCCAGGTTATATACATATACGTTCATCTCATGTGGTCGATGATATATTTTATCTTTGTTTGCTGTTTTATTCCTGCTCACCATAAAATGTCTGACCAACTGATTATTGGTGGGTTACTGCATGGCGTTTTAGCCAAAGGATTGAAGGTTCAAAACTGGACGCTAGATCTGTTAAACATTGCCGAGAGGATTAATGTTTACTACTAAATTAAAGAAACTTCTTAATCATACACAACACACTGCTATGGTAATGGTGGTTGTTGAATTATCTAAAGATTACCTATATAATAACGCAGCTTGGGTTTCCCCCATTCATGGGCATAAAACATAAATATAATATTTTATCCAAACACCTTCTAACGATTTTTATATTTTGAACCTCAGATCAATGTGTTAACCCCCTTGGTTTTCCCATTCACTGGGATAAACATGAATATCCTATCCTATATTAACCCACACAAACCCACCTTTAACCCCACAACGCATCCCAAACCCCCACAAACCCCGCGCTAACCCCATAACCCACCCACAAACCCACCCCAAACCCCCTGCTAACCCCACAACCCACATCAGATCGATTAACTCAGAAGAAGCAAAGGAAGCGTTGCTTGAATACGTCTCCCAGCAATGTTGTTATGGAAAAGGTGCAGTGAATGATATGGATATCAAGGATATACAAAGCACATCAGCTTTTCATGTGAGTTCTAGTTATTCATAGTTGCTTCATAAATGGGTTTGAATGGATTACCATTATGCTAGGGATATAGTCCACTCAAACAGCTTGGCGGTGGTGCGTTGTCTTTCAGCCAAAGGGTTGAACGTCTGAAACTGGTCGCTGGCCTTGGCACTTATTAAACATTGTCCAAAAGGTATTAATTTATTATATTTAAATTGAAGGAAGATTTCAATCATAAATAAAACAAAGCACACTACAATGGCTCTGATAACCGGAAGCACGGTTTGTAGTGAAATTTAAGAACATCGTAATGCTTAGGCCAAGGTAAATTGTCTTTCCGAACAGCTTGGTTAGTTATTACATCCCGTTTCAGACAAAGGGTTATTGGTTCGAGACTGATTGCTAGCTAGTCGGTTGTGTCCTTAGAAAAGGCACTTGGAAATTGTCCGATTCCAGTGTATTAAATATTTATACATGAATTAAAGGAATACCTTAATTATATACAACACACTGCGGCAAATCAATGCTGGGCATAATGTAATCTGAGGTAATAACTCAAGGTTTCCCATTTAGGAGGTTAAACATGAATATCCCATCCTAAATAATATATTCTGTTAATACTTTGTTTAAGGTTACATCATTAGACATGAGTGACCTCAGTTGACATACTGTAGTTATTAAGTGTGTTGTATTTGGCAGGTGGCAGAGTATGTTTCTTTTATTATTTTTCCAATTTTGTCAGTTATATGACTTCAAATATATATCAGTACATTCACAGTCACACTTAATACTAACCAGTCATTATAATACCAGATTATTCACATACAAATTGCTTAAACCACTTCCACAGCTAAATCCTATTACTTGTTGATTATCCCAACAATCTATAAATAGGAATCTCCTGCCACTGTGCAGCACATGTTAAAGATTAACTTCCTTATTATTTCCTCGTGGATTGTACCAATCGATTGGTATTTTATATTTATAGTGCTTGTCCGGTGTTTAATTTTATTAAAAAATATTGTCAGTTGTTGTACTATAAACATGTATGTTACATGATTTTGTGTATAATAAATTCTGTTAAATATTGTTTGAATTTGAATGAATAACTGTAAAATTAACTGTTGTTCACTGAGGTCTTGGCTGTTAATTTTCCATCCCTAAAATATTTATAGAAAAATAAAATGCAGTTTTTTATTCTTTACAATCAATAATCAATATATATATGGGAAAGCAAAGGGTAGCTATGCTGATACCACTGTCCGGAACCCGGGATCTCTCGCACCCAAAGCGAGAATCATGACCCTAGATAAACAGGCCACTAGTGTTGGTCATGCATATAAATATGATCATTAGCATAATGTATTGAACCAAAATAAGTCAAACTAACAAGTCAAACATACCGGTACATATTTACCCCTGTTATTTTACCCCCTCCCCCCCCCCCAACAACAAATTTGTGTCATTGGGGTATATTTATATACCCAGGAACAAGAATAACACCCTTAAAATCTCTAAAAAGCCCCATGCCTTACCCAAGACCTAGACCCGCCTAACAGGAGCATACTTGAAATTTATTGATTGGTTCATGTTAATTATTCATCGAAATACAATGTGATTGTGGGATATAATTGTTGGCAGAGAATAAAATAAATCTCTTATAACAACTGAACAGACACAACAGACACCAATAAACAAGTAGATCCCCCAAAATACCTTTACAAAAATAAGGCTCCAAAATTACCCTGTACACACTTAAAACCCAAACCTGCCTAACAGTAGTAACCCTAGATCACCCAAACTACCCATATAATCTACAGGCCGTTTAAAACCCTTTACGAGCCGGACCAGACATACGGACCGTATGTTGCCCAAGTCTGGTTTATGACTTTAATAATAAACCCGAATGAGAAACAAAAAGTTTGAGATTACTAGAAATTGTACGGTTTACACAAACGATTCGATTGTTACCACAGTCAGCATCTCTACAGGAAACCATTATTATTTGTAATTGTGTTAAATTGATAAAATTACAGGAACATATCCATATATAGGATAGGATAGGATATTCATCTTTATCCCCGTTAATGGGAAAACCAAGGGGTTAACACACGGGCAATCGTCAGATCACCTCGCGCCCATCGTCGGGTTACCGGAGCTATTGCAGTGTGTTGTATATGATAGAAACGTTGCGTCAATTTGGTAAAACCCAATAATCTGCTGGGTTCAGGCAATGTCCGTAAAGTGCCTTGCCCAAGGATACAACCGACTAGCTAGCGACCAGATTCGCACCTGCAACCTTTTAATTGAAAGGCGGCGCACTTAACCGTTAGACCAGCGGGCCGGACATATTCAATTCAATGGTTTAAGTAAATAAGGTTTTACAAAAAGTATATGAACCTGACACTTACTACTTAACCAAAAGCTATTAAATAAATAAAGCAGTTGTTCAGATACAACAGGATAATATCAAATAAATGAAACTCTGGGAATTTTAGCGACAAATGCGCTTGATTGTGTAGTGGATGGAGTTGTTTGTCAACAGTTTAGCTGGAAAAAGCTACCATTGAGTGACAATTTTGACAAAACAAGTTTTCTCTCACCAAAAAAAATTGTAGCAAATTTGTTCATGTTAAGATTAGATAATCACAATTACTTAAGACAATTAATAAAATAAACTAGTGTGTTTAAATGAATAAAGGTATCATTGATGACAATTTTGATAAAACAAGTTTTAATGTCATCTGTCACCAAAAGGAAATTGTACCAAATTTGTTGTTAAAATCAGAGATCAGAATCAAAGAATATAAGTTAAGACATGGAAATAAAATAAAACTTTACAATTAATAAACTTCAAATTTTGTTCAAAGACAAATGTTGCAAACATTGTATTGTAAAGTTTTATTTCTATGCAGTTAATTTTTATTCTTTGGATTTTTAGATGTTCTCTTTATTTCCTTGTTTTGGTGACATTTTGATTGCCTAATTTTACTTTTTTGGTCGTATTTTTTGGGTAATGCAGTTGCATTGTGGCGGTGAAAAAGATAGACTAAGCAAGAGTGAAATAAATTGTGCTGAAAATCTACAAATGTTCTATACTGTTCTATAATATTTATTTTATAATTCCACAATGAAACTACAGTATTTTTTAAAAATAATTTCCTGAAACGCTACATTTTTTTGTTTAAAAGAATTTCTATTGAGAAACCATTATAATGTCATTCAAATCAAGCTTGTTATGTTTGAATTTAAAAATATTGTCATCATGTTTAATGAATTATTTCAACATCCCAGTACACCTTGGAAACCTTCACGGAAAGTCGGAGCACAAAGTGGCATTTTGTGCCATATTCGGGTGAGTGGATGGAAGGTGTTTAGTTTGGGGGCTTTTTTGCGGGGGTGAGGATGGGTGTTAGTCATTGCCAAAAAAAGGTTATACTCTAGTTGCATAGAAAACTTTCCCAGTAAGAATCGCAGTCATGAAGGTAATCATGTGAGAATTAATCCGCAGAATTTTGGCCCTGTGTCTGTGCATCTTATATAATTTGGTTCTGTTCTCATTTGTTTCTTTTTAGATTAAATTTGATAAAGCTGTTACAATTGTGCTGCAATTAGCAAAACTTTTAAAATGTGATTTTTGTCAATTTTAGTTTATCCCAATTAAATAGCATTAAACCCCGATTAAAATGCAATAAATTCTGATTAAAAAGCATTAAATCACGAATAAAATGCATTAAACCCGAATTAAATAACGTCATACGTTTTAAAGTTAAACTGTATATTTAACTAAACAAAGTTATTCTGTTGCATTGTTAGGAGGATTTGTGGACGGTCCCCACAATGGTCCAGCACCGGGACCATGGGACATACAGTGCAACTTTTCATCTTTGTTTAAAAACGAAGTTCAAAAAATGGAAGTGCCACATACAGCTTTTGTCAGGGTGAGAAACCTTGTGGCTATTATTCAAGATGACTGTGCTCGTAAAAGGGCAAATTTTATCCAATTTTTTCACTCTTATATGTATGGATGTCCATTACAAGCAAGATTGTATGAACTAATCATCTCCACCAATACAAACTTACACCAACTAAAGGTGTAAATTGGCTTTTAGTAGGTCCACACACATATAGGGGTGTCCACACACATATAGGGGTGTCCATTTAAGAATTAAAAATCGAATAATAAATAATTCGGGGTAACAACTTCGCATTGTGACATCACATCATTATGACATCACAGGCATGCCATATATGCCATGGTCGCGGCTTCAACCGGTGTTGGCACTGTCACGGCCGCGGTCGCATCAGATGTAGCTCCTGCCACGGCTCCGGCCATCGTCACATCACCCGTGACGGTCAATCACACCGGGAGTCGTGCCCCATGTGCCACGGACACGGCAAGAAAAGGTACAACTCCCTTGATAAGCCCCAACTAATCTGTGGTAGTTTCCGTTCATACTAACCCAATGTACCTCTCGCTAAGCTCCCTCCTAATTCCAGGTATCGCTTGCTGACCCTGTGTAGCGATCACTAACCATGAACACTCTCTGCTAATCCCCTGTATTTGATTGACCCTGAACCACCAACTTACTTTATATAGTCCCTGCTTACCTGCCCTCTTACTAACCCTTGGTACCCCAAATAACCATGGGTACATCCCCACCATTGACTAAACCCTGTGTTCTATTTACAACTTTACAGTAAATGAAGTTATAACACAACCTGCAGTTCCTTTATGAATAATTTTATAAATATTATATAATGAAAGCAATTTCACGTGCCAACCATTGTTATGTACGGTTTGCATAATCAACTACCTAGGTTGAATATTAGTAATTAAGACTCTTGATTTGCACGCTTTACAAAATTTAAGACTGTAAATTTCGCACATCGTATACAGTTTAAGTTTGCACATGCTTGCCTGAACCCAGCGAATTAATGGGTTCGACCAAATTGAAGGAACGTGTCTATCTTATACAACACACTGCAATAGCTCCGGTAACCCGACAGTAGGCGTGAGGTGATCTTACGATTGCCCATGTGTTAACCTCTTGGTTTTCCCATTTACGGGGATAAACATGAATATCCTATCCTATGCTTATAGTATAGATTTTTGCATATGCATAAATCACAAGTGCCATGGGTTGCCGACCCCTATTAAGCATGACTTCCACCACAGATGTTACACCTGCTCAGGTATGGGGTGCGTGAGGTGCAAGGATTGCCACGGATTCGGACAAATCAAACGATTCATCCAACTTACAGTCACATTGTAAGTAACCACCACTAGATATCGACGCATTTATTGTTTTTAAATAGAGTTTATTTATGACATCACACTATAAATTGATGATGTCATCAAAAAGGTTATAATGTAATGAAATATGGAGTTCAGTTATATGCTATGGCAGGTGTATGATACAATATGCTGTATGACATCATATATGTGATATAATGATTGAAAACAATATCATCAAAGAAAATGAGTGGTGAAAAGTTGAATTAATATCGTCATAGAAGGCATTATGACATCAGCAAAGCTGGATCTGCTTGGTGTATCTTCTTAGTTCCCCTCTTCGCCAGACAGTGATCGCATAAGTTTTACCTCGGGTTAAATTGGTGAAGCGTGTCGTCTGTTTGGGCTAGGGTAAAAATATGCATATTTAAAATTTAAAAAAAATAGAAATTTTAAAACGAAGAAAATTGAAAAAAGGCAAATTTAAAAAATTTGTAAATTTTAATAATATGCAAATTTAAAACTATAAAAATTAAAAAAATATAAAAATTAAAGAAACGACTTATAGGTCATAAATATAAAAAATATAAAAACTAAACACGACTTATAGGTCGCAACCTACTGTTTCGGTAGGATTTATTTCATTGCTATGGTCTTGGGTTTTTGGTTTATCTTTTTTTTGTCCTGATAGTTCATTGCAGCGAATGAAATTAATCACAACACAGAATCAGGAAAAGATGGAAAAACGAACAGTCGTTGAAACGAGTCAATAAAAAAGTATAAATATGAAACAACATGTACGTGGTTGCTTAACCCATTAAATCCTTAAATAATTTTTAATTATAACTAAGTTATTTGACAGAATGGTTACGCTTACGCGACCGACGCATATACCGACTTACAGGCAACACTAAAAGGAGGGAAGGAGGGAAACTGCACATTAAAATTACGGAAACTAATTTAAACTCTGCCCTAAACACTAATCTCAACCCCAGAACTAACAACTCCAACCCCATGTTTAAAACTGACTATAATGCCTTAATATTAATTTTAATGAGCAGTTTCCCTCCGTCCCGCCTTCCCGCTTTCCTTCCTTTTAGTTTTTTCCAGACATATATGAAAAACGTTCTTAGCAACGATCCAATTTAGTGTTCAAAACCAAACCAGATATAAAAATAATATTGGCTTCGAAACTTAACCCAAGAAAAAGTATGGCCGTGTAGCCAAGTGGTTAACGTCACAGACATTTTTGGCAACGAGTACAACGTGGATTCAAACCCCCCCCCCCTTAAAAAATGTTAGGTTATTGGAACATCAGTTGATTTTTAGATGGGCAAACAAGCACTAACGAACAAACAAAACTCATGTTGAAGTATAATAACGAATTTGAAACCTAATCCAGCAAAAAACATGGACAGTATGGCCCATGTAACTGAGGGGTTAAAGCGACCGACATATATATTAATTATAAATTGGTCTTACAGGGCCAAAAATCTATTAAATTTCAAGCGAGTAAAAACTCACTCGCGTTTGGAAGCTTTAAAGCTCGGATTTTTGGCCCTGGTCTCAACAACGAGCCCAACGTGAATTCAAAATTACCTCTCCTCCCCCACAAAAATTAATTAATTGGAATATCGTCCGATACAAGCACTCACGTATCTTAACTCCTTCGTTTCTATTGCCCTCTGTAACCAGGTTGACTGTGTGCTCTGTTCTTTGATTGTTACGTAATAATACCGTGCTCTGCTCCTTCTGACGTCATAAACACGTGACTTGTACGCGGATCGCGACAACACGACGCGGATGACTGGTTTCCTTGATTCCCGACGAACGTGGAAACGAATTCGCTTTTCGTCTTCGACTGTAGTGTAGGGGAGGGGGGGTGGTTGGGGTAGATTAGGTGGTGGGTTAGAAGAACACAACACTAAACTGTACTGTGGGGGGTTGGTGTTAGTGTGGGTTTTGGAGGGGTCGTTGTGGGTGGGGGAGTAAAATGGTTGGTAGCGTGGGGGGATTAAAATGTGCTGTTTTATTTAGTGTGGTGGGTCAGTTATTGGGTAGATGGGGTAAAAGGTGGTTATTTGTTATTGGGCATGGGGGTTGGTGGGGCAGATTAGTTGGTGGGTTAGAAGGACGGTTGGGGTAAAGATTAGGATCTCGTTATATGATATATGTAAGTAATACGGTCAATACGAAGGTTGGTTGGGGTGGGTTTGGTAGAAGGGTTGGGGAGAAGGGTGTTGGTGGGTTGTGGGTTGGTACGGGGTAGAATGGTTGGTAGCGTGGGGGGATTAAACGTGCTGTTTTATTTAGTGTGGTGGGTCAGTTATGGGGTAGATGGGGTAAAAAGGTGATTAGGTCGGTTAGTTAAAAGTTTTAGGGTTGTGGGGTAAAAAGGGTTGGTTGATAGAAGATTCAGTGTAGCCAGTAGTAAAACTTAACCTTATATGCGCCCCAATGCTACAATGTGTCAAGGCTTCTACCTTTGCAAAGCGTTGTGTCCTTAAATCTCCATGATAAGCAGCCCGGTAGCGGTACGTTTATTCCGATCCCTGCATTTCGTTTCGAGCTCTGCACCAGCGGCTCTACCACCATCATATATGATCGGTCCAATGATAACTCGCTTTGTAAACACGATACAATCACTGTGGTTGTCTGTCTCTCCTGCCATGTTATTGTTACTTGGTGGTTGGTACATTTATATCCTCGTGGGTGGTAAGCCAGACTTTATCCACGGGTATCGTAAGACACCTCATGTCCACAGTCGAGTTGCTGGAGCTAATACAGTTTGTGGATGGTTGGTTTATTTATATCCTCGTGGGTGGGAAGCCAGGCTTTATCCACGGGTATCGTAGGACACCTCATGTCCACAGTCGAGTTGCTGGAGCTATTACAGTGTGTGGATGGTTGGTTAATTTATATCCTCGTGGGTGGTAAGCCAGACTTCATCCACGGGTGTCATAAGACACCTCATGCCCACAGTCGAGTTGCTGGAGCTATTTCAGTGTATGGATGGTTGGTTAATTTATATCCTCGTGGGTGGAAAGCCAGGCTTTATCCACGGGTATCATACGACACCACATGCCCACAGTCGAGTTACGCAACATACCTGTGTGGAGTTACACCTTCTGATCAACCTTCCGCAGAAAAACGTGAAAATCATTTCGCTCGATATGACTGTTAACTGCGCCGTACCTGTCATTTGTTTCGTCATTATCTCGATTATTACGTCACATGGCATTATATAACCGCGCTTACCTTCCCCCACGGTTGTCATGGTGATGTTCAGCGCCAACCGAGATGGGTCGTTCGCAATAATCGACCATTGTGATGTCACAGACAACACTCTTAACCGCGATACGTTGTCGGGGAAAAACATTCCACACTCTGTTAAAACACCTTATTATGACGTCATACACACTCTGTTAAAACACATTATTATGACGTCATACACACTCTGTTAAAACACATTATTATGACGTCATACACACTCTGTTAAAACCCATTATTATGACGTCATACACACTCCGTTAAAACACATTATTATGACGTTATACACTCGACTTACTAATATTCAAATTAGGTAGTTGACTATGTAAACCATGCATAACAATGGTTGGCACGCGAAGTTGCTTTTTAAATGATATATTTGCTATGCGGGTTTTTAATACAGTTTTTACACACTCTCTTGGATAAATTATAATGATGTCATATACACTTTTGTTAAAGCATGTTACGTCACACAAAAGATTAGACATAGGACCAGGAAGGATTTTAACAACTCGATACTATGACGACATAATGGAGATTACCTGAAACGGCGACTTGTGCATTATCATCGGAAGAAGCCTGGATGAAAATGAAAGATTCAATATCTGGAGTTGATAGTTCAGACCATAGCTCGGTCGGTTGTAAGATCGTCAATTGAAACGTTTACGATCGAAACTGGTCGCTAGCTAGTCACTTGTCGTTTCGGGCAAGTCACTTAGCGGACATTGCCCGAACTCAGCGGATTAATGGGTTGTACTGTATTAAAGAAACGTCTTAGTTATACGCAACACACTGCAATAGCCAGATTTTTACGCATTTCTTCGTGTGGTTTACATAGTCAAAGCAGTATCTTCTCATACGTGGCTAATTCGTTAAAAAACTTACGCTGCACTAATACCATCTAATGCCCCATAATACGCCCAATATATATCACGCACCTACGGTACACCATATCATTAACATCCACCGCCATTAAATCGTCCACGCATCACACCGTGCACAACCAATTCCAATCACCACCCACCCAGCCAACCATACACAACCACACTGCTAAACCACAATGCACCTCACACAGACAGTCCATCCAAAAAATCACACAATACACTACCACCTACCCAACCCCAATCACCACACCCCCTTTCTTACCTACATACACACATCACATCGTACCCCCCCCCCTGCCCCCTCCCTTTACCTGCATATTGCATCTCTCCCACCCTCTAGCCGCGCACATCGTCAGCGACGCTATAATCGCGATCACCTCTACGTAACAGTAACCCATTCTTGCGTTTGCCCGATTATCCACGAAACAATCGCCTTTATAGTCTTTAGACCGAAACCGGTGACGCTGCAATTTCGATAAGCGCTCTCAATTTCGCGAAACTATATTGCAATAGAAGTCTGGGATTGGTTGGTCAATATTAGCAAACAAACACCAATATGACGTCACCATTCCTTGTTTTTATTCAATGTTTATTGTTTCTATGATGTGACGTAATAAACGTGATTCTTCCAAGTATGGTACAACATTGTCCTACCTTTATTGAATCACAATTACTCTAAAGCTGGAATTTTTTTTAAAACAATGGTTATTTTTTACAACATTACCTCGATTATGACGTCATACCAACAATAAAGTTTCGTAATATGTCAGTGATGTCACAATGAATTCGCAAAGTTGCCAACTTGAATGGATTGTTGTGCAACAATTGCCCTCGATATTTATAAGGAGATGTCTAATTTCGGTTCCTGTCTTTTGCATTTTTTATTAATATATGTTATCTCCATGATTCCGTTGTCCGATATGATTGATCGAAATTTCTATGTTGAGATAAAACGTGATTGTCGGTCATTATTACGAAACACACGATGCAATTACTCAAGAATAATGGTCGAAGTGATTGGTTAAACACAGCGACGGTCATTTTAACATCATAAAGTCCTATTGTTTCGTCATTTCTTTGTTAGGGACCGGTATTATAATTGTATTTTGCAGATCTAGTTCTTAGAGATGTCGAAATGAAAATAATTGAATTATAAATTATGTAGAAAAAAACGATAAAACGAAGTGAAATTAAAATGTGGGTCGAAGTCAAAGTGTCCTGCTAATTGTCCTGAATTATTATTATTATTATGTTTTTAACCTAAAAGTACAATTTTAATATAAAAAAAATACATAATCATGTTATTATTGCGCTATTATAGTGTAATCGCCTGGAATTTGTTATTTATAAAGTCGCGTCGCGGCAAAGACTATAGGTGGAGAAATTGCCATTTTAAACTTGGGTCTTCACAAATGCCCGTATATGCACACGACACTGATGTGCCGTTATGTATCAATTATATTGGACGGAAAAGTTAAACTGTATTAACTATATCTATATATATCCATTAAAAGCGTATGGACAGAAAAATTGGTCAAAACTCGGTAAAATATACCTACAAAACAATGGTTACTTTTTAAAATTCAGGTTTCCGTCTTTAATACCGTTTTCCGCTTGACGTATCCCGCCGTATGTATTATACCGCACATCGCATGCGTAATGCGGAACACGGCATCAACCAAATTTTAAAAAGTACCTTTTTTCTTACAGAACAAAAGCCGATCAAAGTTTCGATTGGTTTTTGTATAGAAATCGGTTTTTCGGTATATGTATCGGTCGCGTTAACCACTCGGCCACACAACCGTGCAAAGCAATAGCTTATTTAACTCCATAAATAATTTACAACTTTTTCGTCGAACTAGAAACAATACTTCTGATACTTGAGTTTCAAAATCCAATATTGTTTTATCTATGTTTGAATAGTCTGTAGCGACTATTTTTTTACTTTGGGGGATTACCCGCAATCGAAATTAAAAAACCGCGGGAATGTATTTTCGCTCTGATTCGTCAACGCGGCAATCGACATTCCGGAATCTCATCTGTGACGTCACGTTTCGATTGTTACGCAACGACATCGCGTCTCCAGACGCGGAACCACCGATCGAAACTAAACAGAACAACAAAAGAATTTGAAACATTTTTTTTTGGTTTTGCACCAGCAAAACCCGTTTCGTATTTGCTATAAGGCATGCTCCTGGCTTAGACCTTAAAATACAGACCACAAAAATAAAAGTATTTGTTAAAACTTACCTCACTTAACTCAATCGCAGAAAAACATCTTTATTTTTTTAGATTTAATCAATACGTTCTTCAAGGTTAGCATAGTTTTAATTTGGGATCTTAGCAAACCACTTTACATTGCTCCAACCCAGTGGCATCTAATAATTACTTCAAATTGAAAGTTATGTCTTATTATAGTTATGTCTAATTATCGTATAATGTAATAGCTCCAGCAACTCGATGTTGACATGAGGTGTATTACTGTACTCGACTGTGTGTCGCTACTACTCAGTTGTATCTAAAACGTCATAATATTTAACTCGACTGTGAGCATGAGGTGTATATGACAATGACGCTAACCAACAATATTTTTCACAACAGCACGGACAACTTAAGCGACCACATCGTCGAACGTAGCGACATGCCTGATCACCTGATTCGTGACGTCAGTGGTGACGTCATCTTCGAGCAGATCGCCCTCCGCGTAAGTTATGACGTCATTGAATGACGTATAGACGTAAACAATACACTCCATTAATACCAGGTCGGACCTGTCCAGAACTTCGTCGAGCAAGAAATCAACCAGAGATCGTCGGATCTGGTGAACGCGCACGCCACCGCGTGGCCGACCCAACGAATACTGCAACAGGTAGCTTCATGTGTGGATTAATATCGGTCGATTTATTTTGTTGTTTTATTTTCGTTTCTGATGGAAAGTTTCAAACAAACATTGGGGAATGCTTGTAGTTTATCATTTTCAAATTGTAAGCTGTACCATCCACATTTTTTCAGGATAGAATATTCATGTTTATCCCACGTGAATATGAAAGTGCAAGGGACGTTAACACACTGGAAATCGTCAGATCACCTCCCGCCCACCGCTATGCATTGTATTTAGTATGAACCTTATGTTCCTTCAATATAGTAGTTTTTGGTAGAACCCATTAATTCACTTGGTGCCTTGCCAAGGACACAACCGACTAGCTAGCGAACAGTTCCGAACCACCAACCCTTCGGTTGAAAGGCGTCGCACTAACCCATCAAGCTACTTGGTCGCAAACGTCATTATGACGTTTCTTTTCGTAAATAGGGAAATAACGTCATTGCAAGACGATTATTTTAGTTGTCATTATTGTTACACTGTTAAACTTCAATTTCCATCGTTTGTTACGTCATACCAGCGTCACAAACTACAAGCGGTCCCGGTGTACGAGTGTCGATTCAAGTTCAGCGACAAAGAAGGAAGGTATGACGTAACAATCACTTTATACGTAACAGTGCGTGGCGGCATATTGCAAGTTACCTAACCACAGTTTATATCGACATAACTCCCATCTGCGAAACGCATAAGATCCAATTTAATAAGATTATTTTTATTTCAACAGTATCAACAAGGTTATGGTTAATGCAATTTGAAAAGTGGTCAGAAAAAGTCAAAATAGAATAAACCGACTGCCCCATATTCACATTTAATTTCATTATTCACATTTCCCAATAACAAATTGTAACCAACATTAACCCATTTACTCTCGTGTATTTTACCCGCTGACCTCTAATAACATATCTGTTTGATACAAGTCGACTTTTAATAACCCCATGTACCGTTGTGCATTATATCTTGTGCCTGTGACCTATAATAACACAAAATAACCTTTATACCGGTTGACCTTTAATATCCCCTACAACTGTGCTTAATACGGGTTCATCTGTAATAACCCATATTGCCTGCGTATTTATTAATTCCATTGAACTATATCAACCCATTTACATCGTGTATACTTTACCAGTTGACCTCTAATAACCGTTGTGTTTGATATAATTTGACCTCTAATAACCTCATATGTCCTTAATACCGTTTGACCTTTATTAAACCCCTATACCGCTGTGCTTGATACGGGTTGACCTCTAATAACCTCATATGTCCTTAATACCGTTTGACCTTTATTAAACCCCTATACCGCTGTGCTTGATACGGGTTGACCTCTAATAACCCCACCCACACAGATTCTGGGTATACGGCCATCAACGCAGCGTTTACACCCAAGACTACCCGCACACATGCTGTTGTTGTAATATTCTCTGAAACCCGATGGTAATGTGATCGAACCCCTCCGGTTTCATCTTAATTATCATGATTTTAACCAGTTTAAGGACGGAAAGTGAAGGTTTTAAGTACAGGTGTTATGTTACATTATATATTCTGCTATTAATTGTATCTTTAATAAGACACTTACTGTCCATTCGCTTTTTATTGCATAACCATACATAATACGTTGTATTCTGTGGCTAAAATTTTGCGGCTTTATTTTCGCGATATTAGCTGATGTGAAAATAATACAATAATTGTGCAATATTATCTCAAAACTAGTACATATCTCATTTTCCTATACGCATCAATTGCAACTATTTGTGCTATTGCCTTATAATTCATGTTGTGAAGTTACTTATATTGATTATCACATGTATAACGTGATTTATTATAAAGATACTAACGACGATTATTTTAAGTTTAATAAACAATAATTAATCTTGTTTTCTAATTTCATAAAATCCATGGGTTATCTATGTAAGAAACCTCGTGTACGTAATCGAGTTGCTGGAGCTATTACAGTGTGTGGATGGTTGGTTCATTTATATCCTCGTGGGTGGGAAGCCAGGCTTTATCCACGCGTATCGTAAGACATCTCATGCTCACAGTCGAGTTGCTGGAGCTATTACAGTGTGTGGATGGTTGGTTCATTTATATCCTCGTGGGTGGGAAGCCATGCTTTATCCACGCGTATCGTAAGACATCTCATGCTCACAGTCGAGTTGCTGGAGCTATTAAAGTATGTGAATGGTTGGTTCATTTATATCCTCGTGGAACCAACCATTAATCCGCTGTGTCCTTTAAACATAATGAGTATTCTTCTTATTTTAGATTCATTTGATACTTTATTTTATATGTTGTATGGTACTTTTAATTGATTAGGAATAGTTGCACACTTTATGTTGTTGAAAGTACAACTAATATACAAAAAGCATTTAACAGAGTCAACCACTGAAATGTTATGGAAATTAATAAATAATAATCCCTTATTGAAAAGAATGTGTAAATATAATAATAACAGTTGAAAATAGCAACGAAATATCAAATTGAAAAATTAGTTACCACAAGTTTTTCAAACAAAAGGACTAAAAAATCATTATGTGAACCCAAAGTCTGTTTATTCAATAGTGGTCGCCATATGCGTCTAACTGGTCCCAAAACTGACAAATCTCGTGATATGGGTCGTCCATAACAAAATCTCCATCCGCGCGGATTTGCAAAGCTTGGTATTTATTGGAATCGGCGTCAAACTGAGGCCATGTCGTTGCCTCAACGCCTTCAGATGTTAATTCGTATTTGCCCTAAAAAAGTAAATTGGATTAAATAAGGTATAGGATATTTATATTTACCTCTGTAAATGGGACAACGCAATAGGCGTTAACACGGACAATAGTCAAAATCATCTCGCGTACATCGTTGGCATACCGGAGCTGTTGCAGTATGTTATGTAACGTTCCTTTAATTTGGAAGAACCCATCATTCCACTAGATTCCGGCAATGCCAGTTAAGTCTAGATAGCGACTAGTTTCAAATCTACAACCCTCGGTTAAAAAACGACGCACTACCCACCAAGCTAATTGGTCGAATGTATCTAGCCTTTTTGACATATTTCCATTATATTACATATAAAGAATATTGGATAGGTTTTGTAGCTTTTATATAAACATTTGTTTATTGGAAAAAGTTTTGAATCCATGATAAAATCGCCAATAAAAGAGTTTTTATATGGAAATTTATATATAAATCTGACGGGTTAATCATTGCGACGCCTTTCAACCGAAAGTTTGCAGGTTCGAAACTGGTCGTGGGCTAGTCATTTGTGTCCTTGGGCAAAAACCTTAACGGACATTGCCTGAACCCAGTGGATTAATGGGTTCTACCAAATTGAAGGAACGTGTCTATCATATACAACACACTGCAATAGCTCTGGTAACCCGACGATGGGCGCGAGGTGATCTGACGATTGCCCGTGTGTTAACCCCCTTGGTTTTCCCATCCACGGGGATAAACATGTAGGGGAAAAGTGGGTAAAATGGGCCACGTGGGTAAAATGGGCCCCATCCAATTTTCAATATATTTTGAAGAATAAAATTTGCTGCCAGAACCAGTGTCAGTATATCAACTTATGGAATCTCCAAACCGAAGTTTGAGCGTGAAATCACCAAACTCAATGTTTTCTGTAGTTATTTCGGTTTGAGAAGGTCTGAATCTAAATTTGCAATTTTTGTTTTCTGCTAATATATAATAGAAAAGATCAAATGCTAAAATAACTTTTACTGTAGTTAAATAGAACTATATAGCCTAGACCTACTTTTACTGGTAGTAATAAAACTTCTTTTTTAAAGAATTTTTTATATAGATTTTAAGTCGTATGTTGGCACCTGTCTAATATGGGCCCCCTATGTTCATTTGGTAACTAACGGGGCTAGACTTAGCATTAACAGTACTAAAGGGCTAGACTTAGCACTAACAGTCATATTAGGTGTTTCACAATAAACTAAACGGGTTTTCTAAATGCTATTAATAACATGAATTGATAGTTATGCTTCCACTAAAGTAGCAAGGTGTTATTGCATTAGTATACTAGTAACTGGGTATTAAATAAAAAGTAATTGCTGTAATCCAAAGTGTTAAATTAAAAAAAACAAACTACATCATAAAAAGAAAAGTAATAACATTGTTTATATGGGAAGCGAATATTGATATTGTTATCTAGCGAAATGTTAATATCGAAAACGGGCCGGGGCCCATTTTAGACTGCACCCTTGTCTAAAATGGGCCACTAACGAAATATTTTTCTTTGTTGATAAAATATATTTAACAAAAATTATTAGAAAGTTAACATGTTATGTGTAAAGACTTTGGTATTAGGTGACACCACATGAAAAACTTAAGTCCAGCGGGCTTTATATCAGTAAAAAATCCGATTTGCAACTAAAGGGCCCATTTTACCCACTCTTCCCCTATATCCCATCCTATCCTAAGTTATATACATATACTAAATTATATGTTTAAACATCACAGATAAAACTTAATCCGGTAAAAAGGACGGGTTGCGTTACGTCTTTTACACTTACAGTGTGGTGCTAGAACCCTGGTTTAACGACCAATTGTGAGACCTGCCTGCCTTAGTCTACTTTTGCCAATGCACTCGGTCGCTTTGATTAACTATTAAAGATACCGCGACTAAAACAATAGTCTAATAAAACATTTGCAAAATTACCAATCCGTTCGGATTCCCGTGCTTCGCGAAGTTGGTCCAATACCACATGAATCTTGTTGATAGAACTCTTTCCTCTTGGGTGTAAGTGAAGTGGGTTAGAGTCTCAACATTAAAAAGGTAAGCGAGCTCGGCTGCATGACATACTCGGTCGTAGCACAGTGGCACTTCCCATACTTCCTGAAGATTAATTGATTGTTATTATTAACAAAAGTGTGATAGATAGGAGAAATATTCATGTTTATCTCTGTGGATGGGAAAACCAAGGGGGTTGACACACGGGCAATCGTCAGATCACCTCGCGCACATCGTCGGGTTACCGGAGGTATTGCAGTGTGTTGTATATGATAGACAAGTTCCTTCAATTTGGTAGAATCCATTAATCCGCTGGGTTAATACATTATAATACAATGTCCGTAAAGTGCCTTAAGTAGTGTGAGAAGTTTTGTTAAGTTAAGTTTCGAACCCATGATGGGCTCGTTATCAAGTCTGTTTTGTATAGAATATATTAGTCGCGTTACGATCCTGATAATTCAATTATCCGGGGCTGGTTCTTATGAGCAAAAGTGTGTTGGTGGTTTATGTTTATCAGGATAAGTTTTCAATCATGTTCGAATCTGGTCGCTAGCTAGTTAACTTAGTAGCCATCGTCGTGCATGTTCGGTAGGTTGTACTAAAATAGGTTGTACTAAAAATAATATTTTTACTAAAATATTAGCTTTTCTGGTTTTTAACTTATTTATAGAGGGCCCTGAGCACTGCGTTTTTATCGTAAAAAATAAAATAACAAAGTGAACTACCTTGAACGACCATGTCTGGTTGAGTACATACCACCACCGGTCAACATTAGTGGCGTTGAGTGATACTCGTTGGGGACAGATGAAGAGATATTCGGTCGCCAAGTTGTTCAGATTCTCTCTGTTGTCGCAGCCTGCGGGTTGACACTGTAAAAGGGGGTTGTTAGATTGGTTTGTTCAACAATAACTTGGTGGGTTAGTGCGTCGCCCTTTAGAATAAGGGTTAAATGTTTAATATTATATACTTGCTAGTCGGTTGTGTGGTTAGGCAAGGCACTTGGCGAAGAAATATCACATTCCGGTGGTTTATTGGGATTGTTGTGTTTATCGAGTTTTACTAAAATTGAAGGAATGTCTACATCGTATACAATATGATGCATAGCTACGGTAAACCGACGATATACGCGAATTATTTGAAATATTACCCGGTATAACTATTACTCTGATCTAGTGATATATCTGATTATTCTTAAAGAACAATCTTAGTTTATTTTGCTTGACAGAATTTGTGCCGACAATGTCGACATTTCTAGAATATACCCCAAAAAGTATATAAAATAATACACTTCGGCTGTGTTGGCGAATGGTTAACGAAAACAATTTTTATACCAATTTTATACCAAAAAGGCTTTGTTGGCCGCCCCTTTGTGAGTTCGAAACTTAGCACGGTTTAAATTTACTTTTCGATTGTAAGTTATTACAAATTAACCCTTTGACGACGACGAAACTTTTGCAGTTTTTGGCACTTTTGAGTAAGGTTGCTTTAACCTTGTTTGCTGCGAATACTCTTGGACTTAGGGAAAAACAATCTATTACAAAGTTGTCCAGTAGATAAATTTCTACAAATTGGTATTTTTATTTTTTTGATGACGTTGTAGTATTTGTAATGACGTCATAATTAGTAATTTATACTCTAATTACTCGTTACTGGTAGCTTGTAAAAGATAGCAATGTATTACAAAAGTGTTCAAAATGAAATTTCCTTCAAAGTAACGTCTTTTATTTTTTGATGACGTCAACTAAGCGTGATGACGTCACATAAAACTGACAAATATGGCATTTCATCACCACAATCACTGTCGGCCTCGATCATGCTGGCAGCCTAATCCGCTGTAATCTATTCCGAAGTTGCCATATTTCTTCCGAATATCAAATAATAATTGAAATACAAAGTAAACAAAGGCGAAAAAATGAATAAATATCAATAGTAATTAGAAAAAAACATTTACACATATGTTTACATATATTGTTGAAAATCGAAAATGACTGGAAAACTCGAAAACAAAGATGGCTACTGCTAGTTTTATTCTCACAGCAACTGGTGTAACAATTTTAACTCCCTAGAACCCAAAAAAGCGATATTTTACCTAAAAGTTAAACTTTGAAGAAAAAATGTTTGGAGTAATATTACTCAAAATTTTTAAACGGAAGGATTATGTTTTTATACGTTATTTCGAAAGATCTATTCAAATGCTTTCCAAAAATATCAAAACTAGGAAAATCCCCCAAGAAACGACTGAATTGTGCATTTTTTTCGGGGACACATCTGGGTTACAAATATGTAACCGTCGTCGTCTAAGGGTCCATATTTACTTTCTTATCAATATGATTAATGTAAGGTTTAACGACCATGTCATATTTTAGCTCCGCTGTGTGTATTAACTGATTTGTTTTAACCACTGTAGTTTTGCCATTTTACCTCCTTTTTTAATAACTATGCTCTTCTTATTTAATGTAATAAAGCAAAACTAAACTAAACTTAACATTCTTACTTCGGGGTAATGCTGAATAACTAGTTGGTAGTGGTCTCGTTTAAACACAGCAAGAAGCAAAGCTTTGTATGTTGTTCCGTCCATCAGATCGGGAAAAGCCTCAGCCACGAATATCATGCCTTCGTCGACGGTCGCTCCTTGAAGGATCGGCTTCTTCTGTTCCTTGTCCTGAGCGACGAAAATATGTTTGTCCGACCGATTAGCTTGGTGGTTTTCAGCCAGAAGGTTGTAGGTTCTAAACTGCTCGCTAGCTAGTCAGTTTTGTCCTTAAATAAATAACTTTACGGACACTGCCTGAATCCAGTAGAGATACGGGTTTTACTAATTAAAGAAGCATCTTAATTGCAGAAAACACATTGCATTAGTTTTAATAATTGCCCAAATTCAGTAAAACAATGGGTTTTACTATATTAAAGGAATGACTTAAGTATACACAACACACTTAACGACCGGTTAGTCTGGCGGTTTAGTGCGACGCCTTTCAACCGAAAGGCTGCTGGTTAGAAACTGGTCGCTCGCTAGTCGCTTATGTCCTTGGCCAAGGCACTTAACGAACATTGAACCCAACAGATCAATGGGTTCTACCAAATTGAAGGAACGTATCCATCATACACAACGCACTGCAATAGCTCCGGTAACCCGACGGTGGGCGCGAGGTGATCTGACGATTGCCCGTTTTCTATGACCCCTTACGTTTCCCCATCCACGGAGATAAGCATGGACATCCTATCCTGAACTTAACAACGCTCACTTGCATGAATGCATCAATAGGTTGTTGCGGAACAACATCTCCGTCAATCACTGGGCTCCACTGCTGGAAGATAGTGGTCACCAATGAAGGATCCGTAAGCTCGAGAGATGTCTCGTTAAAGGCAAACTCTAATTGATCCAATGTCCTGAAGCAATTTAATAGTGGTCACTTTAACAACTATTGAAATGTTATCTGAGGCGGCCAGTTAGCATGGCGGTTAAGTGCGTCGCCTTTCAATCGAAAGGTTGCAGGTGCGAAACTGGTCGCTAGCTATAGTCGGTTGTGTCCTTGGGCAAGGCACTTTACATACATTGTCCAAATCCAGTAGATTAGTGGGTTCTATCGAGTTAAAAGAACGTGTCTATCATATACAACACACTGCAATAGCTCCGTTAACCCGACGGTGGGCGCGAGGTGATCTGACAATTGCTCGAGTGTTAACCCCCTTGGTTTTCCCATTCACGGGGATAAACATGAATATCCTGGCCTAAGTTCCGTCGGGCCTTAATTGTTGGTTGCATATGGATACAATAGTAAGAATGCAATGTAATAAAAATGTCCTAAAATTTTTCACCTTCCACGTAGACAAGCCATGTCATTACGGGCACACCCAGCTGCCTCAGCAAATCGCCCGCCAAACTCTTGGGCGTCAGGTACTGTTCGAAACGGCAGCCCGAAAGGATTGCTTTCCATGATAGCTTGGTGAAAGAGGTTGTCACTTATGCTTGACGTAAGGTGAACTCCAATTGACTCGGCGCCAGCACTCTGCCCGAAGAGCGTCACCTGTAAGGTCGTGTGGCCGAATGGTAAAGGTCCCTGATGAATATGCTAATTTTATACAAAAAAAACTGCCTTGGGGTTGATTCTGTCAGTATTTAAAATTTACCCGTTAAAAAAACTTTTATAACAGTACGGTCGTATGGCTAAATGGTTAAACCGGCCAATAGAAATAATTACAAAAACAGTTTTGGTTACCATCCCATCATGGTTTCGATCCTTGACTGAGTAAAAAAAAAGTAAAAACTCTCTTGTAAAGTACAATCGTGTGGCCTATTTTTTAACGCGCCTGATACACATACCATTTCTATACAAAATTTCTACAATCTATCACGTGCTACAAACTTCGCTGGTAAAAACGGCCGCAACAAGCAATATTTGTCTATTAACCTTTGAACTGAGTGTATTTGCACTAATGGGGGCGTGTTTATGTAGAAGGCTGGCATAAGTAATGTGAATCTTAGTTGGTTGAGTATTTTTCGTTTACACAATGCAAACACGCAATAAAATCTTTAAAAAAATGAGAACAAAAAGGATTTTTGTTCATCTGATAAAACACCCAACAGAACGATTCTTAAATGAATTTTGGAAACGGGGAAAATACGTTAAAGGGACCTTCGTTAAATTCAATACAACCACTAGGTTCAAGCAATGTCCGCAAAATTTGAACCATTGGACTGGTTAATTACATCACAACTCCTTGAATTCATGAATGTTGTGTCCTTGAGTCGGTCACTTAACGGACCCTGTTTTCAAACCGCATTTACTCAACAAATCGTCGTGAGATTTTTTCCCTATTTATTTTTTAATACTGGAGCAAAAATGAACAAATTAAAACTAAACTTGACCGCAAACTTTTATTTTAGAATGAAGCACAATAATTTTGATTTATATACTTTATTTTGCTTAATTACTTTTAATTAAAATTCTACATTTTGTCTGTCGACCCTGTATTGGCATACCTATATTAAATAAGCAGTTTTAATACTAAGGTTTTTTAAAGGAACGTCTCAATGATATACACAACACACTACAAGAGCTTCAGTTATCTGATGGCGAGCGCGAGGTAATCTAAAGATTTTCCGTGTAAAAACACCCCTTGCGTTTTCCCGTTAATGAACATTAAGCATAAATATTCAATCTAATCATATGCACAACAAACTAAAAGAGCTTAAGGTATCTGATGGTGGGTGCGAGATGATCTGATGATTCCCCGTTTAAAAACGCCCTTTGAGTTTTCACACTCACGAAGATAAAACACGAATATTCAATCCACTACTTCCTACTGTTCTTACCTTGTTCGGATCGCCTCCAAAATGTTTAATATTATCTCGTACCCACTCCAGCGTTTTTACTTGGTCCCAGAACCCGAAGTTTCCCTTTCCTTCATTCTCCCCTGTTCCTTGGACCAGGAATCCGAGATGAGCGACCCTGCGTGTTTGGTGAATAGGGGTGCGTTACCACACGGGCAGTTGTACCGATACTTATACCGAATTACAGACAAAAAAAACGGTCTTGGCAACGAACTAATTATGGGTTCGAAACTATGCCCGGTAAAAAAAGAATGAGAAAAAATACAAGAAAGTCAACTGTACAGTAACGAACTGACTTTAAACCCGCTATAATAAAGTAAATAACGAAAAACATGCGCCACGGATTGTTTAAGTCATACACATGTTAAAAGAAACGCTTAGGACAAAAAAACTTAAAATACCATTTCAATCACGTTAAAATCACCTGTAATTAGTTGTGACCACTATAACGTCCCCCATTCCCGCCATAAACCGACCGTCATACAACACACAAGAGCCAGCTCCGTTTAGAAAGTTTCCACCGTAGAACCAGACCATAACAGGCAACGACTCTCCCCTCTCCGTTTGTGAACTGAGGATCCACTTGATAGTGATCCTGCTCGATTATTGAGTTCTTTGAAACCTTTGAAGCAAGTCTTCGCGGCGCCCATACGTTCAGATAGAGACAATCCTCACTAGTCTGAAAGAATACTCTGTTTAGGGATCATAATTAGAATGTATTTGGACTTGCAGTGTCCGCCTTTGATAAGTCAATTTCTGATCTATATCGTTTGGTCTACATTAAATTTTGTTTACAAATTAATATATTTAATATATAATATATTTATTTAATTATATACTTTTTTTTAGATGACGTGTTTTAACGACTGTTCGTTTTGCCGTCTTTTCCCGTGTGTCGTGATTATATTCGTTTGCCATTTATTTAATATTGTGGCAAAAATGAATAAACTAAACAAAAAGCAAAGGGTATTTTACTTTTTCTGGGATGAGTACCCTGTAATACAACGCTTATACACACGCAATACAATATAATAATCAAATAGATACCAATTTTTACTTATGAGGTATTATATTGTATTTTTTTTGTAAGTAATTTGCGAACAAAGACGATTAGCAATATTAAACGTTATTAAGTTTTTACCATAATTGTATTTGAATAAGTACAATCTTGTATGTACTTATTTAAATAGTATTATATAATACAAGTATAAACAATGCTTGTTTTAAAATAAGAATCGAATAGAAGAACTTATACCTTTAACTTAATAAAACCGTTTAATTCTATTTGAATAAGGACCAATAATTTGGTTATGTTTTATTCCCGTGAATGGGAAAACGCATTTGACGTTATCACATGGGAACCGTCAGAATATCACAGCTATTAGCCTACAGTGTTTTATGTGTGATTCAGAGATTACTTCAATTTAGTAGAAGTTATCATTCCACTGGGTTTAGGCAATAGACGTTAAGTGCTTTGCCCAAAGACACAACCGACTAGCTAGCGACCAGTCTCGAACCTGCAACCCTTCGGCTGAACGGCGACGCACTAATCCAACAACCTACATGAAGTCGGACGTTGCATTTGAAGAAAGGCAAGTAATTGATTAAATGTCTTCTATAGCGACTTACCTGATGTGGGCATGAATACTCGGACGCGGGCTGATCACAGATCTGCGGACAGGCAGGTCGTTTGTAAGTTCCGTTCCAGTATTTCTCCGAGAATTGAAGTGGATCACGTGGGTTACGCCACCGCCAATCACCGACCGGCGGTTGGCTGAAAGGAATCCCGAGAAACATGGCGGATTCCGTAGAAAGCTCCCCAACCACCACCCCTTGGTTTGCTGGGAATAAATGGTTATTTAGGGTATTGGGTGGGATTAAGGGAAAGTAGAAAATAAACTCAACCTAACAATCTGTCCAACCGCGTGTAATATAAATGAAAATTACTGGTCGGGCGGGGCAAGTATAGGATATCAGGATATTAATGTTTATCCACGTTAATGGAAAAACCAAGGGGATTAACACACGGACAATCGTCAGATCACCTCGCTCCCACCGTCGGGTTACCGAAGCTATTGCAGTGTGTTGTGTATTATTGACACGTTCCTTCAATTTGGTGGAACCCATTAATCCGCTGGGTTCAGGCAATGTCCGTTAAGCGTCTTGCCCAAGGACACAACCGACTAGATAGCGAACAGTTTCGCACCTGTAACCTTTCGAAAAAGGAGACGCACTTAAATCGCCAGACAAACCGTCTGAACTAAGATCGATAAGATGACTCCAAGCATTTACTTTATGGTTGTGTTGTTTGATATATTGTTAACGGGTTTGTCTGAACCCAGTGGATTAATGATTTCTATTGAAATTAAACAAACGTCTCAACCATATACAACATACTGCAAAAGCTGATATAACCACATGGTTTGCGCGAGGTAATCTGACGATTACTCGTGTAAGAACACCAATTGTGTGTTTCAATTCATTGTGTTGTTTAGCAAGTCACTAAACGGACATCAATTGAACCTTGTGGATAAATAGGTTCTACTAAATTAAATGAACATTTCATTAATACACTGCAAAAACGTCTTTAATCCGATGATGGGAACAAGGCTGTCTCACGATTGACGATTATAAATCGTTTTTTTCTGGTGCTTTTTTTGTTCACACGAGAATATCCTATTTTTTACGCTCGTGTAGCCGCAATCTAATTAACAATACTCTACAACAATAGTCTACAAAATGGTAGTAGTGTCAAGCCCATGATGGGTTCGAAACTAACCCCCTAATAAATAAAACCTGTACTGCACTAGTAACATTTTCGCACTTACTTTCTGCCTGAACCAAGTCGACCGTCTCAGTAACTTCATTCTGGGGTAGAACTATCGCAATGGGGACAACTATAGCTGCTACACACAACACCGATATTATAAAGACAACATATTTCTTATCAAAACCCATCCTATCTTTACAAGAACCCTACAAGGAATCGAGCTGTACAAAAGTTATACAAAATGTCCTAATTCTATATGGTCTAGAACGCTGCTGAAAATTGAGCCCACAAAAGTTACAAAATCATATAAAGTTGACCAGATAACCTTGATCTTCTCAGTACAAGCGTGACCTTCAGTTCTCATAGACTGTCAAACTGATTGCATTTGTGCTGCTGCGAAGTGTCTGATTTTAAACACCAAACTAAATCTTTAAATCAAATCGTTCAGAAATACAAAAAATCGTTCTAAATTTATATTTGTTCAAACCACAGCAAAAAAATGCAACAATTAAACTCGTTTTACACTTGATCTGATTTTAATCATCAAATATTACTTTATAGTATGAATTAGAGCAATTAATCTAATGGACTTTCTGTAATAATTTTTCAAGTGACAACAAAAACAAGACAAATCTTACATGGAAATGCCTTAGTCATTACGACCTGGCCTAGTTATCGCGATAAGTTTACGAGCATTTAAGCAAGATTAGTTAATCATGAAGCTGATATTTATTTTGGCCGCATTGTTTTAGTCAGTGTGGTACTGCGCAGGGGCAAACAACATAACTTAAACCTCATAATGTTTGTTCAGTGTTAAACACAAGACCAATATTTGTAATGCAAGTTGTAAACGCAGTGTTGTAATTCCTGGTTTTGTAGGTTTGCCCGTTGGTTTATCTAAACAGGGAAGTTTTTTTATACCAGTCTAATTTCGAAACAATAATGAGCTGGAATATTATATAAGATATTTATGTTTAATCCCATTAATTGAACAACACAGGAGGAGTTATCACACGAGTAATTATCAACTCGTGAATACGTATAAGGTCGTTATCTATTGGACAATCGTCAGATACCTCGCGCCCGTGCTTGGGTTACTAGAGAGCTATTGCAGTGTGTTGTGTATGATTAAGACGTTTCTTCAATTTTAGTAGAACCCTGTTAATCTACTGGGTTTGATGTTCGCTATGTGCCTTGCTCAAGGACACAACCATCTCGCTGACGACCAATTTCGAACCTTCAACCCTTTAACTAAAATGGGACGCACTAAATCATTAGGCTGGCCGTATTTGAAAAGAATTCGCAAATTGTAACTGATTTTAAGACCGTATTTATATACAATACAGCTAATTATTAGTCGCGTAACCATTCGGCCACTCGATCATACGTCCTTGAGCATGTTTGTGAATATCTTGGGCAAACCCGAACTAAATTAAATCTACATTGACAGCAATACGTCCTTGTTTTTCGTTTTTTTAA
>CH003051.1:113944-128121 GCA_000149265.1 Ciona savignyi
GCTTTAATTTAATTAAGTTTGATTTTAATTTTTCTGTGGCAAATTCTTTCAATTAATGTAATCCGACCTGGTTTAGTTAGTTTCGGTTAGATCATGATCTGCCGCAGTTTTAAAAATGGCGAATATAATCAGGACACCGGAACGGGAAAAGACGGCAAAACGAACAGTTCTTAAAACACGTCATTTAATAAAAAGGATACCATTTAATAAATATAGCGGACGTGGCCGCCAAACCTAGGCTAAAGAACAATATTAATCAATCAAAATTTAATTAAGACCTGCAGGAATTGTGTTGGATATGATAAAGTGAATTCTTTTAATTGTCGAGTAATTTAGTTAATTTTGATTTAAATTTTTCAGTGGCAATTTCTTTTAATTAATGTAAGGTTTTATGGCCATGTCATTTTTTTCTCCATTGTACTGGGTCTATTTATTGACATGTTTTAACTAAGACTGTTGTTTTGCCGTTTTATCCTGTCTCCTTAAATTAAAATATTTGTTTATTTTCAATGCAACTAGGAGCAAAAAAATAAACTTAAATATTTTTGTTTTGTTCCATCGTAGCGGTTCAACACCTACAACCCACCACCCCGCCCCACCACCCTCACCTGCAACCCACCATCTAACAACCCCACCTCACATAACCCCACCTGCTCTAATCAAAGCTGGGTCCAACGAATCGATCCGATTGGTCGCCATGATGACCTTGACATCCCCCCGTGAATCGAATCCATCGAGTTGATTGAGGAGTTCCAACATCGTCCTCTGGATCTCCCGCTCTCCTCCAGAGTTCGATTCGTATCTGGGGGAAGAAGACGTTGCTATTATAAGAATCAAAGTACATGCAATGCTCTAATGCAGTGTTTCCCAACCCGAGTTTGCGGTCTCAAATGAGTCCGTGGAAGGTTTAAATGAGTCCGCAAGCACATCAACAATTTGCAAAACTTGTATTTGTTTTTGATCGTTATAAACAGCATTGATATGTGTTTATCAACCAGAAATTTCAACTGATTTTAAATAACTAACAGTCTGCACATAAGTCTAGTTACGCTACACTTTTGACCTACGCTAATGGAAAATTGATGCACTATGAGGCCGCAAAGACCTTCGCTGGTATGGAAATAGTCCGCGACCAAAAAAGATTGGGATACGCTGCTCTAATGATAGAAAACGGCTTACAATCAATCATTAGTATAATGTGCATAGCTGGCGTCGCTATTATCCAGTGACAGCTACAAACAATATTTGGCGATAGAGTATACAAGCACGCATACACTTATCCCAGCGTGGCATGTCACTACTGTATAAAACATGGTGGTATTGTATAAAATAAACTATACTTTTTTACCCCATCTTTATACATAGGAGACGTTGCTATTATCCAGTGACAGCTACAAACGATATTTGACAATAGAGTATATGTTGTATTCTTGTATTGGAGGTACTTTGTTGTGATTGATTTAAGGTGGAGTTGTGGCACGAAACCAAAAAAGCGAACCCCACAAAACCCACCGTTTGGTCCCAATGGCATCAATCTCGTCGATGAACACGATGGACGGGGCGTGCTCCTCGGCCACACGGAACAACTCGCGAACCAGCTTCGGCCCGTCACCCAGGTACTTCTGTATCAACTCCGATCCCACAACTCGGAGGAAAGTAGCCGAGGTTTGGTTCGCAACCGCTTTCGCCAGTAACGTTTTGCCTGTGAAAATAACGCCGTGATGGGATTCAAGAGGTTCGCAAGGGTTCGGTCGAACCCGTTCTTGGAACGTCGGGATAATCACCCGATCCGATTCTTGTTTTTTTGCAGACATTAGACCGTTAAGGGAACCTGTTGTTAGTAAGTACGATACAAAATTACTTGTTATAATGTAATCAAAATTTACACTTTGTATATCCGATTCGAAAGACAGATAATATAAAATTGCTGAATCAATGTGCTGGAACGGCATTTTCAAAATCAGTTTGGTTTTTAGAAATATTCTAATATCATTAATTTAGAAATTCTAATCGCTCCAAAATAGATTCACATCAAAATTTACGCTTTGTATAAACAGTTCGGAAGGTATTCAAATGTAAATTTTTAACTGCTAAATATATCACAGTGCATTGATTGAAAATCCAAAACAGTTACACTAATGTAAGATTTAACTAAATGATTATTTCCCATTTTACATTTTATTATTTCCTGACCCAATATACAAAATAGTTTGAGTTGTAAGAAGGGCAGATAAAATACAAACTGTTTATTGTAGTCAAAGCCAGGATTTCTTCGATCAAAGATAACCAATTAGTATGACATTGTACATTAATTCAAATTACATAAGATACAAACACTGATGAATAGATATTTCTATACAGTAGTGCCAACCATTCAGCCACACAATCATAGATTCATAACGCCATAAAAAGATTTCTTTTTATCTTGAGTACGTAAGTTTTAAAAGCTGTATGTGCTTATGGGTGTTTCAATATTGAGTGCGTATGTTTTAAACGACATTTAAACCATACGGCAACACTACTATAGATTCGTACCATAATACAGGGTAACATACCTGTCCCAGGGGGTCCATATAAGATGACCACACTATTTTAGAATCCACACACTATTTAAGGAATTGGAAAGTTATTACAGTGTGCATATGTTTTAAATGTCGTGGCATAGGCTACTTATTAGGTGGTGTTGACCTTTTAGTTACATAACAATATTCCGTAAAAATTCGGTCATATTCAAATAAGACAAATTAGGTCAGGTCTTTCTTTTATGCAGTCGTACCAAAGACTATCAACCATTCGTACCGACCATTCGTACACAAAATCATGGATTCATAACATAATCACATACAAAACATACCTGTCCCAGGAGGTCCATATAAGATGACTCCCTTTGGTGGTTTTATCCCCATTTCCTCATAATACTCGGGGTGGGTTAGGGGAAGTTCTACTGATTCCTGGTGAACCATGTTTGTGGGTTAGATAAAATAGGATATTCATGTTTATCCTCGTGAATGGGAAAACCAAGGGGGTTAAAACACGGGCAATCGTCAGATCACCTCGCGCCCACCGTCGGGTTACCGGAGCTATTGCAGTGTGTTGTGTGTGATTTACTTATATGAGATGTATAAATATTTTTTGGGGGGAGAAAGTGTGTTTAAGGTAATTTTGAATAATGATGGCAGCAAGACACTCAATAAATAAACAAATTCACTTGTAACAAAAACGTTTTATGTGTTTCTAAAAAAAAGTTTGTTATATTCACTGAAAATAACCATATAAGAACTGAAATGTGGTAAGAACAATGAAGTAAAAATACTTTCTCATTTTATGGAGTTCAACAAAAGATCTCCTTTTTTGAAAGATGCGAAGTTAATAACCAGACACTTTTTACTTGCACTTATATATTTCTAGATTGTGTGTTATAGCATAGATTTTTGTACAATAATTTTAGCATATGTGGGATTATGGCTGCTATCGTCAGGTTACCGGAGGTATTGCAGTGTGTTGTCTGTCATTTAGGAGAGACAACCTATATTAGAGCCACACCCACCTTAATCTCTGTTATTTGTGTATCCAACCCCCCAATATCAGCGTACGACTCCTTGGGGGCTTTCTCCAGCTTCATCACCGTGACAAGGGGGTCCACGTCGTCTCCTAGGAACCCAACAACTGCGTGGACCTGGGGGTGAGGGCGGGGGGAATGAGGGTTAACAACGGTTGTTTGTTTTTTTGTTATTAAATCCAGGGTTCGAATTAATGATTTTGAAACGATTCGCGAAATGCGTGGGTTAGGAGAAAATTGTTTTCGCGCATTAGCTATGTTAAATTGCCTTAAAATGCGGTTTCAGAACCTCTCAAACTAATCTTTAAAGCCAGAAAGATTATTAACTAAGCAAACAGTACTTTTATTTAGTAGTAATGATAAACTACACTAAACGTATCGTAAGTTAATGCGTGTAGTATGCTACGAATATCGACGAAACAAAGCCTTTGAAGCGAGTAATCTTACTTGTTAAAACACCATATAACCTTATTATAAAGGGGTGTGTCGCATCTCTACCAATCATAAATAAAGGAATCGTGGTATATTAACGCATAATGGCTATTGTTGCGTTGTGATAGAAATGCTTATTATGCGTCAATAATGCAAAGTAAAGGCAAGGTAAATAAATGTAATAGTAATGTGATTGTTAAATGTTATGTTGAAGGCAAACGATGTTATATTAACTTGTTTATGATTTATTATTAAAAGTGCGCGAAATCAGTAACGGTAATTTATGTTTTCGCGATTTTGTTAAATTTTGTAATTCGCGAACTTTAAAAAACGGTTCGCGAATAGCGATTCGCGATCCCTTAATTCGAACCCTGAAATCAATTGTATGTATTGGTGTTTAACTACTGTGGTTTTGCAGTTTTTTTCTGTTTTTAATATTTATTTACATTTTTTCTGCCATACTGTAACAAAAGTGCACAAAATATAGTTCACCAAGACATAAACGTTTTTGGCAGGTGAATAATAAAGATACAATGACATTACTGTAAAGGAGCAAAAAATAAAACTTTAGGTCATTTAAGTTTTCACAATTCACTATTTTTAAAAACAGCAATTTCTAAAATGTGACATTGCACAAAGTTTTCCGATAAAACAATTAGCTTATTTTCCTAGAACTAAACCGCTATGTAACCAACAATTTATCATGATTAAGATTTAACCAGTAGTTTAAGATGCCATGCAATCGACTAGGTTTTACCCTGAAAATATTGCACATAAATAAATTAATATCATGCATATGAGTAAAACAGACAAAAAAATTAATACAATTTTTGGACGACTTAAGTTTTGTATGACAGTTGTTAGAATCAAACAATATTTTCGAATCATTTTTTAGTCGAATCTTGATTTTGGAATGCACTTTCCTACTCCTAGCAAGTTTACACCTACTCCTACATCCATATTTTTTAGCATTATTTTCACCTTATTTCCCTTGAAATATTGCATGTAAATTAATAGGAATGCATGAACACAGAAACCAATCATGCGTAAAAGAGAAAAAAATAGATCCATACGATTTCTGTACGACAAGGCACCCCTACCACTATTTGCACCCCTTTGACTCCCAAGTTTACGCCTACCCACCTTAGCTACCATGGGCCCATATAAATGTAAATGTAATGTAGCCCATCTAAATGTAATGTAATGTAGCAGGTCGTGCCACCCCACCCACCTTTAAAAACATGTTTTTAAACAGGGGTTCAATTTGCACCCCTAGCACCCTCGTGCTTACGCCTACCTACCTTATGGTTCATGAGCACAGTGCATCCCGGCTCCAACAAGTCCTTATCGACGAAGGAGAGGATACTGACGTAGTGTTCGGAGCCGACGGATGTGGATACGATGGCGTGGTTCTCATCAATCACTTCCTCCAGCGTTCCAACCGACATCGGAGATCCTCTCAAGTCGTCGACCTTCGTTCGCTCCTCCTGTGGGGGTGGAGGTTGGTTTGGTTGAAAACACACACGGTATCAGTTGCACACGTTTTGTTAAACATGTGAAAACACATTGTAGGGGGATGCTAAAGGAAGGGAAAGCGGAATGAAGGGAAACTGCACACTGAAACTATAGAAATTAATTTTACTCTTTTCCCAAACACTAATCTCAACCCCAGAAATAACCCTAACTCCAACCCCATGTTTAAAACTAACTCTAATGCCCTAATATTATTTTAGTGTGCAGTTTCCCACCTTCCCGCTTTCCCTCCTTTTAGTTTTCCCCCATTGTAACAGTATGCAGACATTTACACAAAAGATTTAAAAAAAGATAAATGAAAAAACATCCTGGACATTTTTACAGCACCGGTCCAGGTACTTTACATTACAATAAGGCCATTCTTTTATTACCAACCTATGTTTTGAACTAATACTTGGTTTTGTTGAACACATATGGTAACATTTGCACGTGGACACTTGAACAAAAAACAATAAAAAATATTGGGGTTGGAAGTTTGGCTTGGTTAAAAACACACACGGTATCAGTTGCACACGTTTTGTTGGACATGTGAAAACAGATTGTAACAGCATGCAGATACTTACGTAATTGGTTTTGTTAAACACATATGGTAACAGTTGCATGTGGACACTTAAACAAAAAACAATAAAAAATAAAAAAAACACACACGGTATCAGTACAAAATGTCAAGAAATGAAAAAAACATCCTCCAAATAAATAAAAATAGCCGTGTAAAAAAATAAATTGGAAAAACTTCTATAAATTTATCAAAAATAGTTGCTTGACAACAAACTGTGCGATATTTCACAGTAATTTTAATAAAGCCAACAAATTTTGTGGGATTTTGCGCACTTTTTTCCAGCACTGGTTCAAGTACTTTACATTATATTACAATAAGGACATTCTTTTTTTACCAACCTATGTTTTAAAACAATATTTAGATCATCAATTTTTATAGGAAATCGACGTATGATTAGTGATTTAGTTTTATATGGTAAACCATATATTAATCAATCATGTTAACCATTCGCCCACAGACACATTCGGTACATGAATAAAGACCTTTTTAATATAAAAAAGTATATTATTCAGGCATTAACTTTTCGCCCACAGATACATTGAGTGCATTCTACCTCTTGTTTCTCCTCTTGTGGCTTCAATCGTTCCTGGTTACGAATATATTCCTCTTCCATAAGAAGATAATCCTTGATTCGCTCCTGTTTCAACAGGCGGAGTCGGCACCGCGTATGAGGTGTAACTGTGGAGATGGAGATTCAAATATTATAATGATTATTCTGTTATTTTTAGGGCTGTGCATTGGTTAACCGACGGGAAGTCAGATTATTATGTTATTTTATACTAAAATTATAAAAGTATTAAAGTTAAGATCTGACACAGTGTAATAAAATTCCTTTATTTTAATAATTAAAATGAGGGTAATAAAATTGTATTTTAAAAATAATATAACAATAATGATTTTAATTAAGCATTCTATAATCCAGTGCTGACAAATAGTGTTTAAAATTTTTATTTGTCTGAAAGCAAATTTTGTAGTGACACTACTTTAAAACAAAAAATGAGATAAAAAAAAACAAAAAATGAGATGCCAAAAATCATCAAATAGCTTTAATGCCCCAAATTGGAGATTCGTTTTGGATTATTTGATTTCCTCATTGCTTTTTTTAAAGAAAGACATAATAAACTGACCACTTGGCAACTTATTAGCAGCATCTGGTCCCTTTGCCTTCTTTCGTCGTTTCCCAACCCGGGTTGGCAGGGGTCGTTCGTATTTCTTCTTCTCTTTACCTTTGTCCCCCTTTTTCCCATCCCCGGGGCCATTCCGGCCACCCCCACTCTGGTTTTGACCCTGTGCGGGGGAGTTCGGGGTTAAATTAAAGGTGAATATTAAAAAAAAAGGCTTCATCACATGTTAATGGCGCATTAAAGAACTATATAGTGGCACAGCATCTTTTTTACACCAATATATTTTTTGATTATTAAGTTAAAATACAATACGATATTTATATTTATTCCTATAAATGGGAAAACTAAGTAAGTTAACACACAGGCAATCGCGCCCATCGTCGGGTTACCGGAGCTGTTTCAGTGTGTTGTATATGGTTCACATGTTCCTTCAATTTGGTAGAACCCATTACTCCGCTGGGTTCAGGCAATGTCGGTTAAGTTCTATGGCAAGGACAATACCGACTAGCTAGCGACCAGTTTCAACCCTTCGACTGAAAGGGGACATACTAAAGCACAAGACTAATCTGTTGGATATGTTAAGATGTCTGTTGGACAGGTTAAGATGTCACATACAATTTAGCCCGTTGTTTGTGTTCATTATTAGCCATAGTTCTTATGCATTAATAATTCAAATTATTTAAATTAATAGGAAAATTAAGAAAGATCTGTTAGTTTGCATTCAACACTATTTTGTAAATAAGTATGTAATGAAAAATTACCATTTACTCAATCATTATTATTAAGTTACGCGTGAACTAAGTGGTAAAAACATTTTGTGTGTGGGTGCACACGATAATAACTTACCATTGGCGCTATCGGTCTTTAGACTGATGACCGTCCCGATTTAGCAGTCGCTGTAGATTTTAGCAGGTAAAATAAAAGATTTAGTGTACACCCAACCTGAAATTGAGGAGTAATAATAAAATACAGAATCAGGGGCAACAACGCAAGACAAAACGAAAATCTGAACTTCGTGACAAAGCTTAATTAAGATCACTGAAGTATATCCAAGATTAATCTCATAGATATCTTTTATTTTTTATTTTTTTTAAAGGAGCATTAAAAAGGAAGTGGACGAAGGGTAAATAAGACCGATACACATACATAATTGAATAGAAACCAAATGAATTTTGTGACGAGCTTAACAGGGTTTCATAACTTTTGATAGCTTAATAGGATTTTATAACTTTTATAATAAAAAATAAAGAGGGTGAATAATTTAATAAAAATAAAAAAACAATTAGGGTAGTGGGAGTATGTCAGTGCAAATACACGGTTCCTTTGATTATTTTAATCGGTGAGTATAAGTTTGTCTGTTATGTTTGTGGGCAAAACACATTGCCTGGACCCTGTGGTTTAAGCAGTTAAATTAAAACTTCATGTGTATATACAACATATTGTATGAGCTCTGGTAACCGGACTTGGGCGTGTGGTAATCTGGCCAATAACGACCGAATAGCTCAATGGGTATTAGTTCGACGGTCGACAAGCAGACGAAGGGTTGTGTAAACGAAACTAATCGTTAGCTATATCGTTGCTTGAGCAAGCCACTTTCGGACATCGCATAAAACCACTGGACCCAATAGGTTATTTCTGACTTAAAGAAACGTCTAAAATAATCATATACGGGGAATCAGATTCCTTCTGTTAACGACCCTTGCGTATTAACGAAATATTGTGGCAATTGATAACTATACAAAGTCATACCGTATAGCTTGGTAGATCAGTGCAGATTCGACACTGGCGTCAACTAGTCATCTGTATCATTGAAAAAGGCGCTCAACGCACATTGCCTGTGTGAATCATACACAATAGACCGCAATAGCTGTGGTAACCCGACGGTGGGCGCGAGGTGATCTGACAATTGCCTGTGTGGTAACCCCCTTGGTAGGCTATATTGATTTACGGGAATAAATATGAATAGTCTATTCTATGTCCGACCTATTAGCTCAGTGGGTTAGTGCGACGCTTTTAAGCTGAAGGTACGAAAATGTTCGCTTGCTAGTCGGTTGTGTCCTTAGGGAATGTATTTAATGGGATTTGACCGAACCTTGTAGAATATTGGATTTACCAAATTAAAGAAACGTCCAAATTAATACACAACACAAAGCAAAAGCTTCGGTAACCCGACGGTGGGCACGAGGTGATCTGACAATTGCATGTGTGGTAACCCCATTCACGGGAAAAAACATGAATACTTTTCTACCTCAGAAGCTACGGTAACTCAACGATAGGCGAGAGGTGATCTGCCAAATTACACTACTGTCTAGCGACTGACTTGTGATCAAACAGGAAAAAATGTACGGACGTGTGGCCAAATGGTTAAGCGACCGATACATATACCGACTCTCATACAAAAAACAGTCCTGGTGACAAGCCTAACATGGGTTCGAAACTTGGCTTGGTAAAAAAACAAAAAAAAACAACAGGAAAATATACTAACTAGCTGATGACGTAAACCAAACCAAAAAACAGCATTCTAATAAAAAGCATGTTCAATCTCGCAAAGAAGTAAAATAATCGTTGCTTTTTAACTGAATAAATATAAAAACAGTGTATGAAATTAAATAAACTCCACAAAAGTAGGACCAGGACGTATAAAAATCACGTAACAACATACAGTACATACTTTGAAATACAGTGTCAAACGACTTCCGCGTCTACGGATATTTGGTAAAAATATGTAACAAAGCAAAAAACATTAAAAAATTAAACTCGAACAGAATACATGTCAAGTAAAATTGAAGACGTAGTTTTTATAATTCTGGAAATTGCTGGGATTTCGGCTACTTTTATTTTAGACCAGTAAAGTCGTACTTTATAATTACAATATCTAATACGTATTAAACTCAACTGAGTATTTGATAAGGGAGACTCAACATAAAGAAAAGAGGACCATTTAAAAAAATAAAGCAATAAGAAACGGTTTCCAGTTATAGAATCTATTATTAATTGCAACTGTGTTTGGTATATCAACAAACCACTGTCATGCGTTGGTCATTCAGGTCTCAAAGGCACAGTTTTAAAACAAATTGACATTAAATAATGCGACATTTAAAAATAACAAAAATAAACACTTATATATATATTTATATGAAATAAACGTGTATTATGAAATTATATACGGTATTTTATATACCGTGGGTACCAAATTGGGCCAAATATTCACAGCTTCTGTATTATGTGAGAAAGAAAAATAAGTGTTGGTAGGAAAGGTATTACCACAGTACAAGGTTATAGTACGAGAACCGATAATTGTATTTTGAAGAAAATCAGAAGGCACTTGTGGCTATATAAAGGCTAAAGCATATAGAGTCCATACACCAAACCTTGTGGTTAAAACATAGATGTTGTCAACGTGGTAGAACGTGTCAGTATTGATATAATGTTGCTAATCAGATTAATTTAATCATATTTTGCAGGATTTACCTCTTTAACGGTGAATTGGAAGACATAGGTTGGACCCTAGGTATGTTAATTTGACTAGAAAATAACTGAAAGGCATTCCTATTTAGAGGTATTAGGTTTTCAGAGAGTTGGTTTAAGTTTTTAAGTATTTCGTCGTTTTCCATCGCACTTTTTCGTGTTTTTTTTTCAAGAAACGTGTGTCCGGTAATAAAAAAAAAACGAAATTTAAAGATCACTTACTCAGAAGAAATGCGTTCTTAAAGCTGGGTTGAACTTTTAAATGTTTTGCCGTTTGTGACAAAAGAAAGAATTCTGTGCGTCCAATTAGAAAGTTTAAACGAAATCGTTCTACAACATTCTTACAGTCGAAATTCATATCGACAACTTGAAAACCAAAAGATAAAACGGGTTCCTAAATATGTGAACGTAGTTGACATTGAAATCCAGTTCAGAAAAGAATTTATAAAATGCAAACAATAGGAAGGTCTGAAAGTTAAGCTTATGATACAAGGTTTATGGTAAATCTCTAAAATTCAAAATTAAATTAGAAATTTATGTTCAATTTTTGTCCAAAACCAACAATTTAAGATACCGTGTGCAATAGAAAGGAAAAGGAACTGAAGTTATTACTTTGGAATCCTACATTTCAATTTAGGATATGATGCTCGGGAAAATTTCAACTCAAAAAAGAATATTCAAGAAAAATTCGAACCATAGAAGCTTCTTATGTGGCCGAAAATGGGTCCAATATAAAAGGGGAGGTTAAGAGGTTAATTCTTCTTGGAAGAATTATAATCAAGATGCTGAACTTACAGAAAATTCCATATAACTCAGAGGTTACACAGTCAATTGCCGTGGAATCTAACGAGTCCATAAGATATAATTCTGAAAAGAAATCAAGAGAAACTCCACGAAATATGAAGATTTGAAATGAGGTTATCACAGTTTTGAAAGGAAAACGAAAGGATGCAAGAAATGTATAAATTCGAGTAAGAAACACTTCAGCCTTGATATATGCTGAATATAACATGGTGGTTGTACCTTTGTACTTGGTAAGTAATGGGTTCAATTCACACACCACCTATTTTCCTACAAACTTATTTTCTCCCAATATCAACTTTGTCAAAAATTGTCAAAATAATATTTTTTGCGTTATTTTTCAATGGACCTCAAATATTGATATATTTTGGTTTCTTTTATGTGTCAAGTGTGTAGTCAAACATTCTTTAAGATTTGCTGTCACAATATTTAAATAACCAATAAGTTTTAAATTTTAAGGCACCTTATACGCACAAAATTTGCTTTAAAAAAACAACAAAAAAAACACCCCAAAAACGCATTTTTTGGGCTTACCGGGAATGCAATAGATAATGATTAAATCTGCAATTGAAACACTTCTGCAAACCATCTATTTCCAGCGTATATCAAGGCTGTAGTGTTCTTTAATCGAATCCTAAATCTCCCATTGCTTAGTGTCCCCGTTTCACTTCATCCACTCGATGGCACGCTTATGAACCATCTGCACGACTGAGCGATGGTTGTCCACACGATGGAACAAATACTTGCACGCGGAGTGGGTTTGCGATAAGGATTGGGTTCTCAGGATCTCGCTGGTCTTCACATGGGGGCAACTGTGGGGGGGGGGGGAGTTTGGGTCAAATACTCGGGTAAAATATTGTTGAGTAATGTAAAGTGGCTTGCTCGGGTGCATAGTAATACACCTCATGTCCACAGTCAAGCACAGTAATACACCTCATGCCCACAGTCGAGAACAGTAATACACCTCATGTCCACAGTCGAGAACAGTAATACACCTCATGCCCACAGTCGAGCACAGTAATACACCTCATGCCCACAGTCGAGCACAGTAATACACCTCATGCCCACAGTCGAGCACAGTAATACACCTCATGCCCACAGTCGAGCACAGTAATACACCTCATGTCCACAGTCGAGCACAGTAATACACCTAATGTCCACAGTCGAGAACAGTAATACACCTCATGTCCACAGTCGAGAACAGTAATACACCTCATGTCCACAGTCGAGAACAGTAATACACCTCATGTCCACAGTCGAGAACAGTAATACACCTCATACCCACAGTTGAGCACAATATCAGTAAAGAAAAAACAATTGGGGGAGTTTGGGTCAAATATACAAATATTGTTGAGTAATGTAATTTGTTTGGTCGGTTAGACTGGCGGTTATGTGCGTCGCTTTTCAATCGAAAGGTTGCAGGTGCGAAACTGGTCGCTAGCTAGTTGGTTGTGTCCTTGGGTAAGGCACTTAAGAAAAATTGCCTGAACCCAAATTAAAGGAACGTGTCTATCATATACAACACACTGCAATAGCTCCGGTAACCCGACGGTGGGCCGAAGCAATTTTACAAAGCCTGTGTAATAACCCTGTCAATTTGATATCCCGTCCTAATAGTGACAGCGGAGTTTAAAACAAAACTTTCAGTTATCAAGAACCAAGTATAACATCATTAGGATAGGATATTCATGTTTATCCCCGTGAATGGGAAAACCAAGGGGGTTAACACACAGGTAATCATCAGATCACCTTGCGTACACAGTCGGGTTTGCAGTGTGTTGTGTATGAATTACACATTCCTTAAATTTAGTAGAACCCATTAATCCGCTGGGTTCAGGCAATGTCCGTAAGTGCCTTGCCCAAGGACACAACCAACTAGCTATCGACCAGTTTCGAATCTGCAACCTTTGGGTTGAAAGATGCACTAAACCACCAAACTAACCAGTGAGACCATCTTACCTCCCAATGATCGAATCGAAAAGAAGAAGTCCGTTCTCCCGTTGCAGCAACATCACAATGCTGGGACCGCTTGTGAGGTGATCCAACTGTGGAAGCAAAATAATTAACAATCTAATTTTAACTTTCTGCTAGATAAAACAAAGTGTTTTATATCTGAAAGCACTTTTATTTAAAAGCAAATTTGATGGGAAACTTACAATTTCAAGCATAATGCATTTGATTTTAAGATAATCTGGACAATAAGATTTGACAAACATATAATCAACCAGTTAACTATCATTTTCCGCTAGAAAAAACAAAATGTTTTAGAAAATAAGTTACTAATACCTTAAAATATTTTGGGTAAAAAATTTACAGTCCATGATAGAATTCATGTGATGTTAATATTGTCTGAGCACAATAAGATAAACTGATTTTTTTCATTTTGGAGATTTGGACATTTTAGAAAACATAGAAAATGGAAGATTTTCTGAAACATCTTAAATTGAAAGAATTATTAGAAAGAATTTTTCTACTTTTGCTTAAACATCCTATTCTATTTTTAGTCTGGTTTAACATTTAAGTGACAAAGAAGAAAGAAAATCATAACAACCCATAACAGCTTTGAATACAAATGTAACCTCCCACCTCTACTTATACAATGGTTTTAAATGACAAGAAAACAGAATCATCTTTCACCTGTGGTACAGTCAAAACTAGTTACAATGTCACCCGTCGGGACCAAGGTAAGATGGCGTAGTAA
>CH003051.1:177115-254190 GCA_000149265.1 Ciona savignyi
ACAGTGGTACTAAAACACACGATTTCTCTATGTGGTGTTTATGTATGTCACTTAGATGCACTCGTGCGCAACCGAATAATCCCGATTGATTTCAATCAAACAACCGACCATACAAATTTACATCTTTGTGTTTTCCGTATTTATTTGCAAGCTCGTTTTTTGTGCACAACTTTATGATTTGCATATTAAAATCTTTATTCTTTGCACACTTTATCAACCTTTTTAATTTCAGAAAATTTCTTTAGATAAGGGCTTTGCTAGTCATATGATAAAAATAACTAATTTTTAAAACAATAAGCAAAATATGTCTTCAGTTGAAGATTTTGCACGTTACATACTGAAAGATTACGAAGTTAAGGAACAATCATCCGCATATGGGGCTGTATTATTCAAAGCACCAAAAGTATCCATTTTATTGTTGCATCGAGGCTTAGTAAGATTCGGAGATCATGGCAACCAACTGACTGGCAATGAAAACCTGGAATGCTGTAAATTAGAGGGTTGGTTTAAACCACCTACAACGAAAGATGACCAGTTAACCATTGGGATTAGTATTTGTGGAAACAGTAAAACGGTTGGAGTTTTTAAGGGTTTCTGGAACGGTACTACCCAGGAGTTTTCTGTGAAAGGGTACAAGGCTGTAATGTTAATAAACATGCACTCGAATTCATCAAAAGGTGGGTTTAAGTACTTGTTTGGTTTTTTGACAGTGAGGGGTCACGGACGAGATGATGAAGCTATAAGGAAAATAAAATCTTTTTTGGAAGGTCGAATAAACATTGTTAAAAACAATGTGATTTTTGATGTGCAGTTTCTAAGTCATCAAAGACAGAGAAACAAGAAAAAATTAAGATCCATTAAACTAGGCATATATTCTGCTGGTGGTAAATGTACTGCAGAAACAAAAGATGAAATGCAACAGTGGATGGATAATAAATACAGCTTGCCGGATAACAAAATATTTCAAAAAATTGAGGCCGCAATACGTGAACAAGTAAAAAACATAAAAAGATGCAGCGTGGGTCGTGTCTACTATACTGATCCCGATTTAAAACAAGCTGAAGTAATAGGGGCCGTGTTAGTTTTAATGAAGGAGGTCATGAATTCATCAGCACATCTGTGGTTTTGTAAACTATTATTGACTGCATTCAATGGGGAATTTTTAAACCAAAATGAAGAAATGACACCCGAGAAAAGCCAGCAAAGACAAGCAATTAATTCGTTCTTGGAAGAGCTAGGATTTGGTCAATATCTATCAACTGACCAAGCTCCTTCCATGGCAAATGAGTGTTTAAACATGTTTAAACTTTTAGAGTCGTATTTATCTCCAGGGGTTAGCGTGGGCAAGCAAAGCCTTTGGGAAAATGTTATGTTCTTTAAAGATATTTTCAAAAGAGAATACAAAAATACGCTATTAGAATGGGACATTCTGCTACCAACCCAACCGTTCAAAGATTTTTATGGCAAAATTCTATGGATTTTCTCATGTCACACTCAATTGGTCCAGTTACTTTCTTACCTCTATTTTGTACAAAACAAGTATACTGTACGCTTCTTTCTTAACGAACTCCTGGAACAGAAGATACCTTATATTTTGGTAGAACAGCACAAGGAAACGACAAAAACGAAATTGTTGAAAATATACAGCAACAAGCTGGACACATTATTTCAACAAAGCGAGCAAGAGGACAAAGATAGATTAAATAACAAGCTAATAAATGTACATTTGTTAGGTTGTAAAACAATAGGGTTCTCTAAGCAAAACAAATCGGTGAATATCATGAGGCGGCATTGGCTAAAGAGCAAAGGAACCGTGTCAAGCTATCAATGGAGGGGAACTCCCGAAAAAGACGATCCATATTATCGACATGACGACACTCACGTTCCAATGTACTTATTGGAACCTGATACTTCAACCAGTTCATTAAATTCTAAAGCTGGGAAAGCTTCCTGAGCGAGTGTTTTATATGAAGAAACAAGTTGTTTAATAATAACAAGCTTGGTTAGATATGGCTAACACTGTGTGCCCAATTATACACATCCAAATATACTTAGGTTTAAGCAAACAATATATTCTTACACATGCTGCCTTTATGAAATTATTGAGATTTATTACTTTGTTTGCCTTCAGTAATTATATTTATTTTTAAAACGTGATTTAATCAACAAAACTTGTATTTTTTATCCCACTGTGTGATTGGCTTTTTTAGTTTTGTTATTGTTTCAACTTTTGTAGCACTAAATTATTCTTGTTCGCACATTAATATTTAGGCTTGGCGGCCGCATTTGCTATATTTATTAAACTATATCCTTTTTTAAATGACGTGTTTTAGATGGCGTTTAGCCGTATAACCAATTAGGACCTCTATGCGTGGGCAGATGTGACGAGTGGTACCCTCCATGAGTCATTGTTTTAAAACGAGTTTTGCTGAGTAACAATGGTGGTGATTTCCCAATGTTTGTTTTGTTAGAAACAGCATGTGCTAGATTTACAGCAGAAATTTGAGAAAATCAAGAAACTTGCAATTTAAACAATCTATTAATTTCGGAATTTATTACAAGTGAAATTTTCAATACTTCTATGTCGGCACCGTATTTCTGCGACGAGTAGACAATGTATTTCAACCGGGAAAAACGTCCGCATTTTCAGCAAATTATCAACAATGATGCTTTTCTATTACACGCCTTTGTTATCATATTTCCAGGTTTCGCCCATAATTTATTGGTGTGCTGACTTTTTAATGAGTTTTAAAATGCTGTATGTATATGAATCGCTGGACCAGGTGTTATTTTGACAGAAATTAAAAATCACAACCTATCGGAGCCTACCCAGCAAATTACTAGCACCATTATGCGGAAATATATTGTTTTGTTTATATCACAAATATCATTTCTTTAAGACAGCGGTTCCCAAACTGGGCGCCGCCCGGCGCCCTTGGGGGAGCCGCGAGACTTTTCCAGGGGCGCCGCGAAAGCATGCGGAAGGTGCTGCATTTATTGTTTTTCTTACAAAAAACAGTACATGTGTATTACACCAGTAAAACGTTAATTGGAGATGTTTGAGTCTGGGTGTGCAGCCCCACACACTGACATATAGTATTCGTTTTACTTGTTAAAATCCATTGTTCGGTGTTATCTGCCACTATTTGCTGACTAACAGGGCATTGTTTTCGAATAATGGTTTGTCAAATAACTGCTTTGCATTTATTTTGTCACTTTAGTAGTTTAGTGAATAGTTTTAAAGAATTTGAATGGTTATCCAAATGCATGCTATAGTCTGGATATACAATACATGCAGTTTGAAAATTTTGGCTTTATAAGGGAGCCGCAAGGTTTAATAAGTTTACAAAAGGCGCCGCCAACAAAAAAGTTTGGGAACCGCTGCTTTAAGATATATCAAGGTATTACGGTATGTAGAATGTCAAACGCCTGTTTTGTATGCGAAAAATTCCAATAAAAACTAGTCGAGGCTTATACCCGCTGAGTGCCTTCGCGAAGAAAAAAGTCGTCTAGTCGCAGGCAGGTTTCGACCCGGCAACCTTCCGGGTGATTGTGGAACGCTCTGACTAATTGACCAAAGCATTTTGCTATTACTGATTGACCAAAGAAATCCTTTATAATACAATAAAATGCTAAACATTTAGAATCAGTTTAATTTAACATTGATATTACATTAATACCTTTTGGTAAAACAAGCTTAAAAGAAAGGCTTAATATTGTACAAACGTGCAAAGAATACTCTTGTATTGTGTAAGACATGTCAAACCAATATTTAATTTGTTTACATGTTTTTTGGTGTCTATGTTTAACCGTTATAACGTCATAACCGTTGCACGTAATAATGGGTTTGTGTTGAAACTGGCTATACTAGACAGCATGGCACAGATTTCTTTCTTTCCAATTTAGTTACTGTATAAGGAGCAGGTTATACTTTTATTTAGCATATTTTCCGTTAAAACCGTCAAAAGGTCAACGTTTGGTAAGTGTATGCAACATATGATTTACGCTTGACTCTTAAAGTCGTCTAATTTATTTATTTTGTTTGCTACAGAAAACTGTATCGCATTATCTACTTGTCGTTTTTGCCTTCAAACCGTATCTTTTTATCGTATCAACTGTATCTAATCATCGTATCACTCTACATAAACTCTTATCACCAATCATAACAAGAGGACAAAAAGTGTGTACTCAACGTTTCGCGTCATTTTAAAACAAGGAACACGTTGCTTCACCCGCGAAAGGATATGATAAGATGTTTATGTTTATCCCCGTGAATGGGAAAACCAAGGAAGTTAACACACGGGCAATTGTCAGATCACCTCGCTGGGTACAGGCAATGTCCGTAAAGTACCTTGCCCGAGGACACAACTAACTAGCTAGCGACCAGTTTCGCACCTGCAACATTTCATTTGAAAGGCAACGCACTTAACCGCCAGATTAACCGGCCGGAAGTTACGTTTTGGTTATGTATTCTCTTTTTTAGTTCCGACCTATATTTACCAGAGGTGTTTTGTTTATTTGAGACGATTTCAAATGTTTGTGGTTTTTTTATTTAAACTAGGTGCTAACAGGTTGATTGTGTCCTTAGACAAACCACAAAGTGGGCCTTGTGGCCGAATGATTAAAGCGACCAATATGATAATCGATTCCACACAAAACGGTTTTAGTTTCGAACGTATATTAGGTTTTAAATTTACTCTGCTAATAATAATATTAATCCGGTTACAAACTAGCATAGAAACGATACATTCATCCATCTAATAGACAGTGGTAGATCCGCTTGCTTTTTGTAATCTTAAAATACATTCAGTCTGAAACTCTAAAAATCAGGAAATTTATGACTCCCTTACACCAATTAAAGATCTCTATGTGAGCAGGATGTGACGTAAGTAAGGCAGGATGTGACGTTGGGTAGACCACCCGTTAGCATATTAACGAGACTATTTTGACGAGTCATAAAGGGGCATCCCCTAGATTTGTTTAGATAAGAGCTGTATTATTGTTGGGTTTCCCATTTTATGGACATGAACCCGACTTGGATAATAATTCTTTATTTTGGTTTTTAGACCGGGACATTGCGTTTTTGTTTCTTGATGTTTAAATTACCAAATAGGCACTTCTACATGGAAACGTTGAAAAAAAATCTTGACACCTTAATTGCCAAACAAAAAGATTTGAATTTCCGTAATCACTTCTATTTTTACATTTTTAGAAAGACGGTTCTAAATAATGTTGGGACTGTCACCAAAACCGTTTTTTATTTAGAATTGTTGTATGTATCGGTGGCGTTAACCATTTTTGCTTTTAGATTTTTTTTACTGGGCTTAGTTTCGAACCCGTAAGAGGTTTGTTGCTAAGACCGTTTTTTGTATGTAATTCTATATATGTATCGGTCGCGTTAGCAATTCGTCCATACGAACGCACATGGCTTTCAGAATTATTGTTATTATTTATTTAACTGATCCAAGTTTTAAAACCATGATGGGATCTTTTTTTTTTATTGAGCCAAGTTTCAAACCCATGATGGGCTCGTCACCAGGACCGTTTTTTGTATAGGTGGGTATATGTATCGGTCGCGTTAACCATTTGGCCACACGACTGTACCGGATTTCAGAATTATTTATTGTCTATTTATAAAGACAAAAAAGAGCCACCTAACGACCAACCTATGATACTCGATTACGTCATTTACAGAGATCAAGCAAAGGACACATGATACCCTTATTTACCAGTATCTGCGATATCAATTAAGAGCATAACCGCGTTTACAATGGAATTATTTAAAATTATATAATTAATTTGCACTATTTAAGTTTCTTTTATTTATTTTCTTCCCTATTACCTAACAGCAACAAGCGATACAAATACAAGAACAGTAAATATAACAACACAAACGATCGTTAAAACACTTCATAAAAAAAGAAAAGAAATATATCGGCTAAATAGAAGCAAAAGAGTTTTGCACATAGCGGACATAAGCCTAGATTATTCTGAGTGGCATTTTTCGCAAAAAAAGGAGGAGAGTTTAAAATTCTAAATACAAAATAATAATTTTATAAATTTTGGATAATTACTTATTATACATTAAAATGCATTTCACACGATGGCCCTATCTCATAGTTTGACTAGCTATTCAATTACATATAGCATTTTAAAACTCATTAAAAAGTTAGCACCAATAAATTTAAGGGCGAAATATGATAACAAATCCGTGTAATAAAAAAAACATCGTTGTTTATAATTTGCTGAAAATTGTATGATATAAATATTCATGTGCAAAGACTAATTTAGCACTACAACTAATAACACATTTGATAATTATAAAAATTAAAACTAGTCAATCACACACTTGACTGTAGGATAAAAAAAATCCAAGTTTTGTTGATTAAAGCAAGTTTTAAAAATAAATATAATTCAGAAAGGCAAACAAAGAATTACAGGTCAACAATTTTATAAAGGCAGCATGTGTAAGAATATGTCGGTTGCTTATAGCTATTACAAAGAATCGTTGCCTAAGTATATGAATGTGTATAGTTGGGCACACAGTGTTTGTCATGCTGTGTTGCCTATTTAACCAAGCTTGTCCGTATTAAAAAAACTTGTTTTTTCAGATGATACACTCGCTCAGGAAGCTTTTCCAGCTTTAGAATTCGACGAACTGGTTGAAGTATCAGCTTCCAACAAATACAATGGAACGTGAGTGTCGTCATGTCTATAATATGGATCGTGTTTCTCGGGAGTTCCCCTCCATTGATAGCTTGACACGGTTCCATAGGTCGTCAGCCAATGCCGCCTCATGATATTTACCGATTTGTCTTGCTGGGAGAACCCTACTGTTTCACAACCTAACAAATGTACATTCAATAGCTTGTTATTTAATCTATCTTTGTCCTCTTGCTCGCTTTGTTGAAATAATTTGTCCAGCTTCTCGCTGTATATTTGTAACAATTGCGTTGTCGTCGTTTCCATTTGATCAAAATCCACCAATATATAAGGTATCTCATGTTCCAGGAGTTCGTTAAGAAAGGAGCGTACAGTATCCTCATTTTGTACAAAATAGAGGTAAGAAAGTAACTGGACCAATTGAGTTTGACATGAGAAAATCCAAAGAATTTTGCCATAAAAATCTTTAAAAGGTTGGGCTGGTAGAAGAATGTCCCATTCTAATTGCGTATTTTCGTATTCTCTTTTGAACATTTCTTTAACATTTTCCCAAGGGCTTTGATTGCCCACACTAACCCCTGGTTGGGATTGCAACTCTGAATTTATGACCTCCTTCATTACGAATAACACGGCCTCCATTGCCTTAGCGGGACTTAAATCGGGATCAGTATAGTAGACACGACCCACGCTGCATTCTGTTATTGTTTGTAGTTGTTCAAGTATTGCGGTCTCAATTCTTATACCCATTTGTTCATACGGAGAGCTGAATTTATAACCCCTCAATTGTTGTATTTTGGCTTCCGTTTCTGCAGTACATTCACCACCACCAGAAGATAGACATATGTGTTCCTTCATGGATCTTAATTTTTTTCTGCGTTCCTGTCTTTGCTTATCTAGCGATTGTAGAGCTTTACGCACATTGTTTTTAACGATTTTTATTCGGTCTTTCAATTTATATTCTATTTTCTTAAAAGCTCCATCATATCGTCGGTGCCCCCATACTGTCAAAAAACGTTTGAAGAAGTACCTAAACCCATCTCTTATTGAATTCGATTTTTTGAACTCGTTTTTTAACATTTCAGCCCTGTACCCTTCCACAGAATACTCCTCGATAGCTCCCTCCCAGAAAGCATCGCGAACTCCAAACGTTTGTCTGTTTTTACAAATACCAATCCCAATGGCCAACTGGTCATCTTCCGTTGTAGGTGGTTTAAACCAACCCTCCAAATTACAGCATTCCAGGTTTTCATTGCCAGTCAGTTGGTTTTCGTGATCTCCGAATCTTACTAAGCCTCGATGCAACAATAAAATGGATCCTTTTGGTGCTTTAAATAATACAGCCCCATATGAGGATGGATGTTTCTTATCTTTGTAATCTTTTAGTATTTCTCGTGCAAAATCTACAACCGACAGCATTTTTGCTTACTGTTTTAAAACTAAGTTTTACCATATGACAAGCTAAGCCCTTATCTAAAGAAATTTTCTGAAATTAAAAAGGTTGATAACGTGTGCAAAGAATAAATATATTATAAAATATGCAAATCATAAAAGGTGTGCACATAAAACGAACTTAAAAAAATAAATACGGAAAACAATAAATACGGAAAATTTTCGACATTTTGGTCGAGTCGGAAAAGACTTTTCTTCACGACACGCGTCGCAAACCCGAGCGATCACCTGGGCTCACGTACTTACAAGTTTGTCGTTTTCGTGGTGGCCGTTTCGTCTATGAGACGGATCTTTGACTGTCACCGAGTTGTTCAGAATTTTGCTCAAGGATTGGTGAGAAATGTGAATAGGGTATACGATCACGACTAAAGCATTATTGATTATTACACGAGTATTGAATATCGTCTAGAGTGGCCTATTTTATATGAGTATTTTGTGTCTACTGGGTATGTTATTGCGTGTCGAGGATGCTCCACGCCGACTATTTTTTATACGAGTATGTTTTTATGTCTATTGTCTATAGCGTGATTTGCGTCTGAATAATGCTTTGGTTTGATTTTTTGCCCTCTGCATGGACCGCCAATGCTTTGGCTTAGCGAATAACCTGATAGTTATTTCATAGGCCCTATACAAAAAAAACCTTGTTTAGTTTATTTTACAGATGTCATCCACATTTCACCATCGAAGAGATCCGACCTATTTGTTTATTGAAAATTGATTTTTGCGCCACCATTTAAAAGCCGCGAATTCCTACAAAAAATTATATGGCGATCCAATAGCGGATTAATAATTTTAAAATTTAAAATTTGGGGGGAAAGGAAGCTATGTAGCGAAATTCGCGGCTTGTGTAATATTTGTTGCACATTATATTAAATTTAGTTAAATCGTTTTAAGTAAGTCATAATTGCATGCAACTGCGTGCGTCTGTTCTAAAAACCCGTTTGTACCTCACTTCCTGTGCGTGTCAACGGGATATAATCCCCATGCCATATGTTTTGCAAGCTGATGTTTCGTGTATAAAGTCTTTGCATGAATTATTATCGAAAACGCGTTTTGGAACAAGGACCAAAAATAAAATCGCCTGCTGCTGGAGCGCTGCTCCAGGCATGTCTAGTCAATCAGTTTAACTGTATGTGTTTTACTGAATTAGTTTATAAGATACAATTCAGAAACCTTCCGAGATGGAGTCAATTCGGAGTCTAATTAGTTGGAGAATTCAGATCAGGTTCAGTGCTATAGCTATAAGCACACAAAACAACCACAAAAGAACCTGTTTCTCCACATTTGTATGGTCGGTTGTTTAATTGAAATCAATCGGGATTAATCGGTTGTGCGTGAGTGCATATAAGTGACATACATAAACACCACATAGAGAAATCATGTGTTTTAGTACCACTGGTAGTGCCGTTTTATTTATATACAACACTGCAATAGCTCCGGTCAGTCGGCAATGGTAAATCTGACGTTTGCTCGTGTGACAACCCCACTTACCCTTTCCATTCATGGGTAAAACATGATTCCCCTATATATATATATATATATATATATGATGTGGTATTGCAAAGGATAATCAATGTGCAAATGTTACTAAAGTACAAAAAGTTATGAAAGTGCAAAGGATAATCAAGGTACAAAGGTTACTAAAGTACAAAAAGTAATTAAAGCGCATAAAATCAAGGTGCAGAGGTTACTAAAGTACAAAAAGTAAATAAAATACAAAAGGTAATTACGGTGCAAAGTTTACTAAAATACAAAAAGTAATTAAAGTGCAAAGGCAAATTAAAGTACAAAAATATGGCTTGTAAACGATGCAGTAAAAATGTGTAGTGTTAATTTGATATGTTTAGATAACTGGTATGGGGCCACCACGGGAATTATTGTTTTGGGATCCATGTTCAGAGCTTTCTTTACGACAATTGTTTAATGGCACGTTTGACGTTTTTGTTGTATGATCAGTATAATAGCCCACTGTACATGTGATGCTAGTAGGTTCTTTATCAAAATGTTTAAGTCGTTCCAGAAGAGATTCCTGAGCTTTCTCAAATCGACTGGTGTCAGGGAGAGTTGGTGTGAATACTTTAAGTTGCTGTAAACCATCTTTTATATCATCAAGATCACATGGTTGTTTATTTGTGCGATCCGCCAGTTTAGATTCCAGCTCACTGCATTGTTTAGTTTCTTTTTCACACTGATTTTCTAACTCCTGTTTAATGCAAGAAAACCTGCAGCTGTCTAGGTTGACTAATTGTTGAATAATAGAATCCAGAGTTGAAACAGTAAGTTCAATGGCACAACCGCTCACCCTCAAAGTTAATAGACCTTTGTACTCAACAGTGGCATCTTTAGAGGACTTGAATCCATCATCTAATCTTTTAGCGGCATAACCGTCCGCAGCGTACTGCGTTTTTTTCTTCCAAAAATCCTTTCGGTTTCCACATGAATCCTCTGTTTCCCAAACGGAAATTCCAAATGTGGAACAATCTTTATCTACACCTTGTGATTAAAAATAAATATATAAACTTTGAATTACATTGTTTGCCCGTGTTTGCACTAACTCAGCGAAACACGGGTTTGGGTAAATGGTTTAGTTTTTTTTTGTTTCCACGATGAAAACATGAAGAAGCACTATTGATAACAATTTGGAAAACGGCAAAACGACAGTCATTAGAACACGTCTAAAAATCAATAAATTATAAAATTTCGGTATAATTAGACGTGGCCGCTAAACCCAAATAAAACCACTAAAAAAATAATTAATTGTTTAAAAAAATTAAACTTTTACACTTGGGTTAAAATTAAACTTTTACACTTAACATAAGCTACCATGAAAACACGCAAATGAACTGTTTTTCAAAAACATGCTTAAAGATTAGAATCACAAAACACTATGTTACGACGCAAACAATGTTTAAATACTATAACTCGTTGAGACTGACGGCCATGTTTATCTTGTTAAAGTACCAAGGACCAAACTGTCATAGATCAATATTCTAAAGTATAAGGTGATTGAAATTATTGTTTTAAATAAGCGAAAATAAAAGAAAGTTATACGCCCGATGTTAGTAAAAGGAACAAAAACAATACTCGCTTTCAACTTTAACATAATCTTCACACGGGGTACGGACTTACCATCAAAATTGAACCACTTGTCCAACTTTCGCCAGTTAACTGGGTCAGTGGTAGTTGGTTCTTTAAATTGCAAAAGACCCCGCCGATGCAAAAACACGAAGGCGTTATCAGATGCTTGAAATACCACAGCCTCAAAAAATTCACGGGAGGGAGGTTCATGGGTTATGCGATCTTCCAGTAAGTGCGATACAAACTTTGTAAGGGTTTCATCCGGCCACACATTCTTTGCTGTTAAAAGGGTGGAATCCATACCAAAAGGGAGTCTAAACTTTTAAAACAAACTGGGAAAACTAATTGAGTTCGCTAAACCAGACTAACCTGTCGGATAATTATTGAAGTTGAATATAAAATGTTAACCTTTAAAATAAGCTGGGAAAACTAATTGAGTTCGGTAAACTGGGTTATGTTAAAGGAATAATATTATTCATATAGGCGAAGATATTCGTGCAAAAACAAGTTAGTAAAGAGTTTTAATAACGAATGTATTTTTAAATCTCTGTGTTTGAAAGGATCTGATGCCATTAAAGAATTTCAAAAACAAAAATCAGCTGATTTTACACATGTTTTTCGGCACTGAAAAAAAATTATTTATTTCAAATTTTGAAAAATAAACTAATTTCGGAAAATGCGTTTGAACACCAAAAAATCTGGTATTTACATTAAATATAAAATATGATATATCCCATACACGTTTGCATCAATCATTTTTAATGGGTAATATATATAACTCGGGAATTATTATTTTGTGTGATTACCACGTAGTTTCAAAACTGTCGAGTTTCAAAACGTTTGAACTTAATGAAAAAACAAATTGACAATTTGATAAACCAATCTTATCGGAAATAACACAGATTAAAGCTGCCTGTTAAGGTAAAAACTAAATCTAATACTTTAAACAATATTTTTACTGTTATGCGTAGTTATTATTTATTATAATTTTCTGCGTAAAACAGGTATAAAACCTATGGGTGTAAATCAGGCGGTTAGTCTGGCGGTTTAGTGCCTTGCTTTTCAATCGAAAGGCTTCAGGTGCGAAACTGGTCGCTCGCTAGTCGGTTGTGTCCTTGAGCAAGGCACTTAACGGACATTGCCTGAACCCAGCAGAGTAGTGGGTTCTACCAAATTAAAGGAACTTGTTTATCATATACAACACACTGCAATAGCTTCGGTCGATGGGCGCGAGGTGATATGACGATTGCCCGTGTGTTAACCCCCTTGGTTTACCCTTTCCCGGATATAAACATAAATATCCTTAACTATCTCTTAAATAAGCGGTGCCTAAGTCTCTAATATGTGCTCAGTTAAACTAAGCTATCCTGTTGTTTCGTTCTGCTTTTATTTTGCCAGTCAAAGTGAAATCATACTAAGCTTTACAAAAATTGTATAGCCTGGTGTTTAAAAAAATATGCTGAACAAAGACGTTTTGTTTTTTTTACTTTTGTATCTTAGGTTGTAACGTGGCAACAGAAAACAAATACACAATATGACGATGATATGACAATATGACGAGTTCTACTTGTCAAAGCCTTATTTTTTCAAATAGTAACCAGATTTTTTTTAATTCTGGCGGTATTAATTACACAAATAAAACAAAGGCAGGGGTGAGATATGTGTATTTAAAAGAGTCGAGTTTCGCCCTTTCTTTGAAAATCAAATTACATTTTGACATCATGGTAGTCACATCCGGCGTCGTCAGCAAGGAATAACATTTTCATTTTTTTAAATTATTGCACAACTCTTGGGATAGCTTCTTACATTTCGTCCGGAATTTGTTTCGTAATGTTGAAGAGTGCTTTCAATTATTGCACAAAGAAAATTAACAGTAATCTAAATGAATAACCAAATCAAAAAAGAACATTTAGGAACTGTTTATGATTGGGTAACTTAGGATTAATAAGCCCGAATTTACAGCTGGGGTCAATGACGTACATTCAAATAATTCATCCCTATTCCCGGGTGTATATTTACGTGTAGTACCGTCTGAGTTATGGTGTTTAAGTTTTTTTGCTGAATAACCATGGTGGTGATTCCCTAACGCTGATACTGTTAAAGGCCGCATGTAGGGCAAAACTAATAGGAGGGAAAGGGGGTAGTAAGGAAGGAGGAAAAAAAGTGTGTGTGGATTGTGGCGTTATATTTACTGTATAAATAAAATAGTATTGTTCACTTTATTTTTATTAAAGTCCTACAATATTAGGCACCTTCAAGAGAAGTTCCTCTTCGTTGGTATCATAATACCCATTGTGATCCGCCATTCATTTTTTTATTATTTATCAGTTTTCCATTCATATATGACTTTATTAAAAATAAAGTTCATATATTTAATACAGGGTCAAAAAATAACGCTGGCTATTTAAATAAACACTTCATTTTACAGAAAAAAATTTAACATTTGTCGTGGTCAATGACGTACATTCAAATGAATTCATCCCTATGTGTCGTTTTGCCATCTTTTTCCATTTTTTATTTTTTAATAAAAGCTTAGTGTGTTTAGATCGTAAAAATAAGAATTAAACTAAACAAAATTACAAACTTTGTCGTTGTTAGGTACATCGTTGTCTTTTCATTATTTTTACCCTTCCAAGTTTTGAACCCATGATGGGTTTGCTAAGACCGTTTTTGTCTATATAATTCGATATAGTAAGCAGTCGCGTTAACTATTCAGCAACTCAACCGTCCAGATAGTTTTTAATTTTAATCTAGCTTAGTTTTGAACCCATGATGGGCTCATCACTAGGACCGTTATATATATATATGTATATATATATATATCGGTGGAGTTAACCATTCGGCCACACACACGTACTCCTAAAACGTCTTTCACCCCGGCCGTGTTAAAAAGCAGTGTTATGACATCTTGTGCCGCACATTGTTTATTAACAGTGCAAATAGGGTATCCATTATAGTTTGGTTTAGTCGGAATAGAATGAACTATGTCACGTAATATTTACTTTATAGGGGACCTTTAAAAATTGTATTGTTCAGGCTAGTTTCCCATAAACACAATAAAAGGTGGGTCGGTTTGTCGTCAAACTTTAACATGAAAATGTTTTCAGCGTAAACATGTATAAAATTTATAAGTAAAAACAATTTCTCTAGTAAGGCGCCTAAGTCTTTTATATGTGCTCAGTTAAATTAAGCTATCCTGTTGTTTCGTTCGACTTTTGTTTTTCCATTCAATATAAAATTAAAATAAACGTAAACAATTGTAGACTTGTTTTTTTTAATAAAAATAAGCTAAATAAAGACGTCTTGTATTTCACGTTTGCATCCTATGTCGTATTGTGGCAACACTAAGCAAATTTTTTCAAAGCCTGTTTTTTAATTTAATAGTTGTTGTACAACCAACAATAGGGCCAGACGGCTTTTTATTTTTGCCGTTAAATAAATAAAAAATACAAAAGAAGAGTGAGAATATGTAGACAATATTTAAATAAGTCGTTCGTTAGGTTTGGTGGCCAAATATACCTACACTAAATAAAATGTCTGTCATTTTGCCGTCTTTTTCCCTTTTTAATTTTTAAAAGAAAAACCTGTTGAGTGTCTTGATCATAAAAACAAGAAGTAAACTAAACAACATTACAAACTATGTGGTTAGTGCAGTACTTTTCATTCTTTTTGACCGCGTGGCGTACTCGACACCAATTACAAACGCGAACGGGCTCACCTTGCATGGGAAGTCCAAACAATATGCTAAATACTTAAAACGTTACAATGGAAAAGAACGAAATACACACTAACCATTTGGTACTTTATGATCTATGCACTGTCGTAAATTTACGAAATGCAAGTGTGGCGCACCTAGCTAACCCCTGCGGCGCACCATTTGAAAAACAGTGAGTTAGTGTATACGTGGTTCAGGTATTTGTATTTTTACCCTGCCAAGTTTTGAACCCATGATGGGCTTATTACTAGGGCCGTTTTTATATAAAAGGTGGTATATATGTATCGATCGAGTTAACCATTCGACCACACCACCGTACTGCTAGACAGTCTTTTTACTCATGCCGTGCTAAAAAGTGTTATTAAATCCTGTTGCACACATTGTTTATTAACAATGCAAACATTCATCATAGCTGCTTCTGTCGAATTAGACTGAACTGTGTGTGGATTGTGGCGTTATATTTACTGTATAAATAAAATTGAATTGTTCTCTTTATTTTTAATAAAGTCCTACAATATTAGCCACCTTCAATAAGTTCCTCTTCGTTGGTATCATAATACCCATTGTGATCCGCCATTCATTTTTTTATTCATATATGACTTTATTAAAAATAAAGTTCATATATTTAATACTGGGGCAAAAAAATAACGCTGGCTATTTAAATAAACACTTCATTTTACAGAAAAAAAGTCAAAATTTGTCGTGGTCAATGACGTACATTCAAATAATTCATCCCTATTCCCGGGTGTATATTTACGTGTGGTACCCTCTAAGTTATGGTGATTAAGTTTTTTTTTGCTGAATAACCATGGTGGTGATTCCCTAACGCTGATACTGTTAAAGGCCGCATGTAGGCCAAAACTAATAGGAGGGAAAGGGGGTAGTAAGGAATGAGGGAAACTGCACACTACTCGTTCATTAGATTTGTTGGCCAATATATACCCACACTAAATAAAATTTCTGTCGTTTTGCCATCTTTTTCCTTTTTTTATTTTTTAATAAAAACTTAGTGTGTTTAGATCGTCTAGCTTAGTTTCGAACCCATGATGGGCACATCACTAGGACCGTTTTTATACATGTATTCATATATATATATATATATGTCAAGTTAACCATTCGGCCACACACACGTACTCCTAAAAAAGTCATTCTCCCCGGCCGTGTTAAAAAGAAGAGTGTTATGACATCTTGTGCCGCACATTGTTTATTAACAGTGCACATAGGGTATCCATTATAGTTTGGTTTAGTCGGAATAGAATGAACTATGTCACGTAATATTTACTTTATAGGGGACCTTTAAACATTTTATTGTTCAGGCTAGTTCCCCATAAACACAATAAAAGGTGGGTCGGTTTGTCGTCAAACTTTAACATGAAAATGTTTTCAGCGTAAACATGTATAAAATTTATAAGTAAAAACAATTTCTCTAGTAAGGCGCCTAAGTCTTTTATATGTGCTCAGTTAAATTAAGCTATCCTGTTGTTTCGTTCGGCTTTTGTTTTTCCATTCAATATAAAATTAAAATAAACGTAAACAATTGTAGACTTGTTTTTTTTTAATAAAAATAAGCTAAATAAAGACGTCTTGTATTTCACGTTTGCATCTTATGTCGTATTGTGGCAACAGTAAGAAATTTTTTTCAAAGCCTGCTTTTTAATTTAATAGTTGTTGTACAACTTACAATAGGGCCAGGCGGCTTTTTATTTTTGCCGTTAAATAAATAAAAAATACAAAAGAAGAGTGAGAATATGTAGACAATATTTAAATAAGTCGTTCGTTAGATTTTGTGGCCAATATATACCTACACTAAATAAAATGTTGGTCATTTTGCCGTCTTTTTCCCTTTTTAATTTTTAAAAGAAAAACCTGTTGCGTGTCTTGATCATGAATACAAGAAGTAAACTAAACAACATTACAAACTATGTGGTTAGTGCAGTACTTCTCAATCTTTTTGACTGCGTGGCGTACTCGGCACCAATTACGAACACGAACGGGCGCACCTTGCATGGGAAGTCAAAACAATATGTTAAATACTTAAAACGTTACAATGGAAAAGAACGAACTAGACACTAAATATTAGTAGTTTATGATCTATGCACCTTCTGTCGTAAATTTACGAAATGCAAGTGTGGCGCACCTAGCTAACCCCTGCGGCGCACCATTTGAAAAACAGTGAGTTAGTGTATACGTGGTTCCGGTATTTGTATTTTTACCCTGCCAAGTTTTGAACCCATGATGGGCTTAGTACTTGGGCCATTTTTATATAAAAGATGGTATATATGTATCGATCGAGTTAACCATTCAGCCACACCACCGTACTGCTAGATAGTTTTTTTACCCATGCCGTGCTGGAAAGTGTTATTAAATCCTGTTGCACACATTGTTTATTAACAATGCAAACATTCATCATAGCTGCTTCTGTCGGAATATACTGGACTGTGTGTGGATTGTGGCGTTATATTTACTGTATAAATAAAATAGTATTGTTCTCTTTATTTTTATTAAAGTCCTACAATATTAGGCACCTTCAATAGAAGTTCCTCTTCGTTGGTATCATAATGCCCATTGTGATCCGCCATTCATTTTTTATTATTTTATAGTTTTCCATTCATATATGACATTTTGATTTATTTGCCAATATTTAATACTGGGCCAAAAAAATAACGCTGGCTATTTAAATAAACACTTCATTTTACAGAAAAAATTCAACATTTGAATCTATGCTCGTCTTGACTTATTTGATATAAAAACTTGCTTTTTAGTTTCGCCTACAATTGCGTTGATTAAAGCATATATAGGTAATTACGCAATAAGATTTCCCAGACAGAGACCGATCATTATAATTATTTTATAATGCATATGGACTTTTAGAACACACTAGGTCACGTAATGCCCGTAATGCTTTTCTCCATACTGAAGCGCGCATCTATCTTGCGAAGACAGCTCGTAAGTAACCGTTGTATCATTGCATTGCAACAACATTAATTTGTAGACTTTTAAGATGCAGTTTCAAGGTTTAATTTTAAAATATAAATTAAAATTAATCACTTCCTGTGGTAGGATTTTGAGTGACAGCCATTTTTTGTGAGGTTAGTTTTTATTGGAGAAATATGGATAATAATTGGTTGAACGACTCCTAAAATATATAAATATATATATTTGTAATAACAACGCTTTTATAATAAAAGTTTTGCAAATATATGGACAAATAGGAATGTATGGAAAGTGTTCCATGCATAATGAATGTTTGGACAATGAACTGTGTGAATATATGACGCTAATAGCTTACAAAATGCACCCCACTTGGTCACGTTTATTTGCATTTTCTGGCGCCTATAGACCAAATGTATTGTTTTTAAATATCGTTGAGTCTTATATTCTGGCCATATGTACGAAAAAACAGACAAAGCAAATTCAAACAGTCGAATTTTATGACAGTACGCCTTATTGTATGAGCTTTAAAATATTAACACACGAGTGATGGCAAAACTTATACCAAATGGGGTTCGGGATTTGTGCTGTTTTCTTAAAAGCTGGCATCCCGACAGATTACTGGTACAAGGTATTTCGTTACATTTGTCCAAGCTTAACTGCAGCAGTAAGCACAGCATTTAATTTATACAGAAAAAAATTAAATATGTAGTACACGTATCATATGACTTACACGTTGTACGTCATAATGAGCGCCTTAACAGTCAAAACTTTTTATAAATATGATAGACACAGTTTGCATTGTTTCTTTTCAATATAATTGATACTTGATAATACCGGGGAAAACTAATAGGATGGAAACTGTTTAATAAAAAAATTATGACTATATAGTCAGTGTAGACGCTGGGGTTAAAGTTATCGTTACTTGTGAGGTTGAGATTAATGTTTAGACCGGTGTTAAAATTAGTGTACACAAATTAAGTAAGCAGTTTCCCTTATTCAATTTCCCCCCCCCCCCCCTTTAATGCTGTCCAACTAATATGTCCATTGCTCCCCATTGCGTTCCCAGAAGCATGAGTCCAAGCAAATCATTGCGTCATTGGTGGCAAATAAAGAACTTTACCAACCATAATGAAGTGGATTGTAAAGACAAATTATAGTGTTACTTCACCACATGTTGTTTTCATGATTTATTTTTCGGGTTTGTAGCATTGTGTTGTAAAATTGTCCCCTGTCGAAATTTCCTTTAATATTTTTTGGGGGGGAATTACCGTCACGTCTAGAACAATTAGTTTCAGACCAAGTCTGATTTATGTTGCTGTGTTGCTACGGCCTAAGAACTTCCGAATTAGTTTATCTAACTGGGTCCAACATAGTTGGTAAGTATTGTGTTTTATGTACTGGCTAATTTGTTCCGTGTATTTATTGACAAAAACTGTTTGTTTATGACATCTTGTGCTACACATATAAGAGTGCAAATATGGTATCCATTATAGCTTGGTTCCGACGCAATAAAATGAACTATGTGACGTAATATTTACTTCTTTAGTTTTCAATAAACACAATGGACACATTTTTTTGGCTTATGCCGCATTTTTTTATTAATATCCATTTTTTAAATAACGCGTTTTCACAATTTCTCGTTTTGCTATCTTTCCCTGTTTCTGTCTTGTGATTTGATTTATTTGACATTAAAAGTAGGATAAAGCATTAATAAACTGAAATGAAAAATCACAATCTGAACCAGTGTGCCTGTTGTAGCTTGACAGATGAAGGTTATATAATTTTCCCGTTCGTATTTTTCTTAGGTTTATACATATGAAATACAGAGCATGGTTTCTGAAATTGCTATTAAATAGTTCCCTTCAAATTCAAAAGGGGGCATAATTTAAATTCACTCCGTTTTCTTATTCTGGTCACGCTGCCGAATTAGGTAAAAAAAGAAAAAGAAGAGAAAAACGGGAGTGTTACGGTATAATGTACAATTAAGTCCCCAGCCTAAACCTAAGGTGTCTATAATTGCATTCATTTTTGTGCTCATGTAACCGTCACGCCGTCGCCGTCAATTTAGAAGGTCGTTGGAATTCGTTCTTTCTACCCACAACCACACCCTCCCAAAGCATGATCATTTTATGCGGCTGGCTTTTAACTTTTTTTAATCACATTTTAAAACTGTACATATGTCTTAATGTTATAAGCATGGATCTCACACATTTTTATAAATATTTTTATATACCACAACATTCACAGATTTTATAACTATTTTTATATATATTTTTATAACTATTTTTATATTTTTTTCCCGCCAGCCGCCAACTTTTTGGCTTTCCCGACCGGTTTAGCTTTTACATTATAACAATTAATTTAAGTCGCTGAAGTTGCTGTGTACCGTCTTCTCACCCATTCATGGTATCATTGTTTAACGTTTATCATCCTTTAAAATAATACCCGCAGGCCCTCACCCTCCGTACACGGCAGTGTCGAGTTGTTGAGCATCGGTGACGGTCCGGCCATCGTGCGGACGGCTTGGTTTAAATAAAATAGACACCGTCCGCGCCACTTGGTAGCATTATGATTATCATCTTCCAACCAAACGTCCCCGTTAGTTATTCAATTCCCGGTCTGCCCCTGTAAATTAATTCTGTTCATAGCTACACAGTTTAAATTTCATCCTTTGTCCCACCCCCTCTGCCCGTCGTCATTCAATTGAAAGCTTTCAGGTGCGAAACTGGTCGCTAGCTAGTCGGTTGTGTCCTTGGGCAAGGCACTTAATTGACATTGCCTGAACCCAGAGGATTAATGGGTTCTGCCAAATTGAAGGAACGTGTCTATCATATACAGCATATTATAATAGCTCCGGTAACCCGACTATGGGCGCGAGGTGATCCGACGATTGCCCGTGTGTTAACCCCCTTGGTTTTCCCATTCACGGGGATAAATATGAGTATCCTATCCCTATCCAAATTTTCTATTTCTTATAACAGAGCTTTAGAAAACAGGTTTCACCGTCTGGTGAATAGTTCGGAAGTTCGTGCGTTTACTTTCAGTCGAAGGGTTTTAGGTTCGAATCTGTTTGCTAGATAGTCGGTTGTTTCCTTGGGCAAGACATTAAGCAACATTGCTTAACTTTATAATCAAGCGGATTAATGGGTTTTACAAGAACTTGAGAAACGTCTGAATTATACACAAAACACCGGCGAAAAGTAAGCTGTCGGTTGTCCGAGTCGTACCGCCCAATGCGTTTTTCCTACCAATGGGTTACACTTGGCGAGTTAGGCCACCAACTGAAAGGTGCTAGGATTAAAGCCAGGTGCTTGCTGGTATGGTATGTTTAGTTTTGTTACATCTAGAGAAGCTGATTTGGTTTAATTCGTGTGTTAATAGTCTACAATAGAAAAACGTTGGCAACCCACTGAAAGGTACAGCAACTCTAAATATGTAAACCCAATTTAACAGTAATTGTTTGAAATTATGGATCCAAACTTCAATTTAGTTGAGGAAATCACCGCATAATCAATGGCTGGCTATCTTAGAGTGGGTTTTGAGAGACAACTGTGTTTGTTCACTTCCACGACAAGGCGAAAGGATTGTTCTAAAAGCGCCCTTTAAAAATTAATTTTGTTAAATTTAAAACAAAAAGCAAACAACTTTAGTTTTTTTTTCATTTCAAGTTTTCATTCTCGTTGACAATAGCGAACCTATGATCGATTATTAATCGCCTGACGCATACGTCATAATACTTACGTCATTACGCTTACGTCATTACCGGCCCAAAGGTTAAGCGCGTACATCCACATTATAATTCGAGTGTTTCCATCTGAACTATAATTAAAGGTTCCCGTGTTTGTTAGTTACAGCTTATACCAAAAACGGTTAATGTTTTTCGATAAATGTATACACGACAAATGAGTATTATTTCAAAATATACCTTACAATTTAGCTCTGCCAATTTATTTGCCCTAAGGGTTCTAATTTAACGTAAAATCTTGAATTGTTTAAAATGTTCCAAAACAACATTTCGCGTGTTATGAGTAATTCTGTAATATAAAGCTAGAATCACGAGGTGCGATTAACTCTTGTGACGTATATCCTTTTTGTACGCAACAAACGGAATTGTGACTCACGGAGTATCGTCGTTTGCCTGTGTTGCGTATGATCCGCCAGAAGCATCGCCTACAATAGACCTCGTGCTTACACTATGTTTCCGTTTCACCGGTTCCTTTAATGACCCCTGGACTAAGTGTATGAATCAGACAGAGTCCAATAATAGAGAGGCCGGACATAGTGGCGATTCGGCTAGTAAACCACACCGGGACAGGCATGCAGTGAGAAAAATGCCTGCTGATTTTCTTCGGATATAGAGTTTGCACGGAACTGGTTTTCTAACATAAGAAACAGTCTTTCGAGGTTAATCTATAACACAACACAGTAACGAAAATGCCAGGCTAGATAACATAAAGAGAAATTTTGTGACACTTAAGTGCCTTGATTCATACAGATATATAGTGAGTGTGGAAAGTTTAGCAGTTTGGCACAGTTATTTTGGCTCAAGAATATAGAGTAATGCGATGATTCTACGAATTCTTTTATTGATATACATTATCACGGGTAAGTTTTTCTTTATTAACTTTAAGCATTATAGTGAGAAAGCTAAAGCTTGGTTCACTTAAAGTTTTGTGTTCACGTTTAACATGTTTTCTGTTTATTTTTATATATTTTACATCCTTATGACACGTTTTTATCCCTTTTTACTACATGTTTTATTATCTCCCGATTACAAGTACTGTAGTCGGAAAAATAAAAACGCTTATTTCAATTAAAGTTGACAAGTTCTATGTTCCTCTTACAAATGTTTGTGTTCCTTTCTTCAAGATGGTGGTAAATTCGGTTGATAAAAATATGAATAAGATTGAAATTGAATTGATTTAAAATGGAATGTTATAGTTATTAAACAGATACTATAATAATTTAGTTGATATTGAACATGTTTTGTGTTCTATTTATTGTTTTAATAATAATGGTTGCTGGGGAAGAAAATAAATTTGAAATTAAATTGATTTGTAATGGGATGAAGTGGTATATTTACTAATTATATACAGTAGAACCCCGCTTACCTGACCACCTTTAGGACCGTGGTCAAACGGTCGCGTGAGTTGGGTGGTCGTGTTAGTGAATTTTGATTTGCAGCAAGTTGTCGTCATATGCAGCTTAAACGTCTGCATTTTTACTAAATTTACAAATGCCATTATTTTTATCAGATAGTGCAGAATGAATTTAATACTTAAGTTTATTTTGTAGGATTCAGTTCTGTTTGCCACTTTTTTGTGTGCGTTTATTTATTATTATTGTTTTGATCGTAAAAGAAATTTAACCTTATCATTTTGGTGACAAAGGCACATTATTGGCTACGTGTGGTCGCTTTAGCGGAGTTAAGTTTAAAGTTCTGGACCAAAATATGGCGGCCCTGGTCTGGAAACCGGGGTGGTCGCGTTATTGAAACAAAATGTAATGCATTACCATGGTAAATTCGTTGGAACCGCACCAAAGTGGTCCTGGTAATGAGGTTGTCGTCTTATCGAGGTGGTCGCCAGCGGGGTTCCACTGTATACTATAACAATTCTAATAATGTTTAGCATGTTTCCCATTTACAATAATACTGGTAAATGATTTTACAATAATACTGGTAAAAAGATGTAGAAGAACACATATAAGTAAAATTGGATTAAAATCGAATTGGGATTGAACGGTATTGTTACTAAATAGAAATGCTAAATGGTTTACATTCAGCAGCAAGATCGTCCGCGAAAATTTACTGTGCGACGGACCAATTCCAATGCAACAACGGCCAGTGTATACCACTTCCAAAGTTCTGTGACTCTGTTGAAGATTGTTTCGACGGAAGTGATGAAATCCGTCATTTATCCGGCTTCAAATGCCGCGCTGGTCCCTCGGGGGATATTTGCGTGTTACCTCAGCACCATGTTACGGACAATACAACACAGTGCGCCAACGGAAATGACGTGTGCGATATGAGAGGGGAGGACCGCTGTCATAAATGTTTAACTGGAAATTTCATTGTCAGTAACAAACAGGCGAGTATTTCTTTCCAAGCCTAAGTTTAAAACTTATATTGGACTCGTACTCCTTACTTCGTATAATTTAACATCGGAATTGGTATATGTGAGTTTATGTTTCGGCCGCACAAACTTACCTCTGTACGGTTATGCAGCCGGATAGTTAACGATACCATTTCTATACAAAAACGAGCTTGGTTACGCATATTTAAAAATTTGCTCGGTTTAAAAGAAAACAATTAATACAATCGAAGTTTGTTTTCAGGATTTTTCTTGAATGTTACTTAATTATTTTTGCAGGGTTTAAAACAAAATTCATAAATTTGGGTTTGAATCCTAGCCCGGTAAAAAAATAAACCTTGCCTCTTTTAAAGTTGTTTCAGCATTTCGGGTGTTATACATAATACGATTATAACCTGCGTTGTAAAGAGAATTGACTTCTTTTCATTGACAGCTTTGTGATGGAATTTTCGACTGCCCCGATCTTTCGGACGAGTGTCTTTGTGACGTAAGTGCAACAATATCTGTGTGCAGCCGACTGGAATTGGGCCAACTGATGACGTGTGACAATAACAAGACTCGTATCTCGATATTCCAAGTTTGCGACGGTGTGTTGGATTGTGCGGATTTCTTGGATGAGAGATTTTGCAGGAAAACGAAAACTCAACGCATTTTGCAGTAAGTTAACCCAACACATTTGACAGTAATTTTATTTCCAGTCATTTTACGCATTTTACAGTAAGTTAACCCAACACATTTGACAGTAATTTAACTTCCAGTCATTTTACGCATTTTACAGTAAGTTAACCCAACACATTTGACAGTAATTTAACTTCCAGTCATTTTACGCATTTTACAGTAAGTCGCTAGTTGCTGCGTTGTCCCATTCCCCAGGTGAAACTATCCCCATATCCACTGTCCATGGTTTAAATATTCCTTTGTTTTTTTGTGACTCTGACAAAAACACGAATATTTTTACCAAAATAAATTTTAAGCTCACAGTATATACTTGTCACTAAGGGCAAAAAAAAGAAGTTATTCTTATTTCGTTAGTTTTGCGCGTAAGCCCATCGGCCACTTGACCGTCCAAAACTTGCAAGGGAATCCAAAACGTTATACCGACTAATATACAAAAACGGTCGAAGTGTCGATTACATCATGTGCTCAAAACTTGGCTCGGTAAAAAATAGTACTCACACATAATGGAACAGAGAACCACTGTTTGTAATAAAGACCGGGGGAGGGGTTTCGATGAAGCCGCTGGGTTCGGAGCCACTACCTTCCGACTGACAGATCGATGCTATGAACAAAGATTAGCGACAGAGCAATTCTCTGACAGTCCAGTCAAACGCCTATGTACGAAACTAATTATAGTTTATCGATAAATGGTCATGTCGCCGAATGGTTAATGCGACTGATTCATATACAGCATGTGTGGCTGGCTGAATTGTTAGCTCGACTGATTCATAAACAGCATGTGTGAACGAATGGTTAGCGCAACCGATTCATAAACAACATGTGTCGCCGAATAAATTAACGCGACCGATTTATATACAACATGTGTGGCCAAATTGTTAGAGCGACCGATTCATAAATACCGCGTGTGGCTGGTTATTTATATAGAAAACTATATCAAAAATAGTCTTATGAAAGGTCCAATTGTAGGTTCAAAACGTATCCTGACAAATAAACGACAAAAACATTACAGTTCAAAAAACATAAGCAAACATCTCCGCAGGTGTATTTCCCCCGTTTCAAACAAAACTATAAATGCGTTCGAATGTGATGGGAAAATCGAATGTTCCGATTTCTCCGACGAATGTTCGAGAAACTGCACCAACCAACCGGCATTCTGTGGTCGCTTAAGATCATTTGGTCCCTCGAAGGAATTGCTCTCTTGTAACTCTAGCAACGTCATCAACGGATCGGCGGGTCTGACACGCGGTAGTTTGACGTTCACCTCTGCGGAAGTTTGCAACGGTAAATGGCTCAGTTGCGAACCAAGAATTAATGAGGAAGAACAAGGTTGTATCGGGAGGTTTTACTGCGACAAATCAACAAGTATTGATAATTCTCGGGTAAATTGAAATTAATTCAGTTTCGTTTTCTCTTATGATTCTTCGTTACGTTTATAATTTAGTTTAATTTTATTACTTGATGTTTTTGTTACTTAGGAAGATAGGTTAGGTAGCTAGGATATTCATGTTTATCCCCGTGAATGGAAAAACCAGGGGGGTTATCACACGGGCAATCGTCAGATCACCTCGCGCCCATCGTCGGGTTACCGGAGCTATTGCAGTGTGTTGTTTATGATAGACACGTTCCTTAAATTTAGTAAAACCCATTAATCCGCTGGGTTCAGGCATTGTCCGTAAAGTGCCTTTCCCGGGGAAACAACTGACTAGCTAGCGACCAGTTTCGCACCTGCAACCCTTCTGCTGAAAGGCGACGCCCTTACCCACTAGACTAATCTGTACATGTTAAAATGCGATTAGTACGGACAAAAAAGCAGGTAAAACGGCAAACCTACATTAATTATGCTTACGACGTTTCTTTAGTTTTGGTAACTTCACCCTGTTCAAGCGATTTCCGGCAAAAACGAAAGGAATCAACAACCACAGTCTGGTTACCGGGGCTATTTTAAGTGTTCGATACAATGGAAACGTTGCTATTAAACAGTTTAATCCATTAATCAACTGGGCCCATGCGGCGTTTGCTAAAGCCTTACCAAAGGCAGCAACCGACTAGGTCTTATCGACCACGCCCACCGATGGTGCGTGCCTTTCAGCCGAAAGGTTCGAAAGTGGTCGCTAGCGAGTCGGTTAGATCTTTGGGCAAGGCGTTAAAACAAACATGAATAGCCTATCCTATCCTAAAAATCACAACTGGATTCTGTTTACAGGTATGTGACGGATATCATGACTGTTACAACGGCCAGGACGAGACAAATTGTTCAACGTTATTTCAATGTGAGAGTCGCAGTAATTTATCGGTTCCGCTCAATTTCTTGTTCGATGGACGAAACGACTGTCCGGACGGGTCGGATGAATGCCCGAAATTCCTGGATTTAAATCCAGATTCTTCCCGGTTTGAAATGGTCAAAAACCCAGGGGTTAAAATCTGGATTTGGGTCCTTGGATTGTTTGGTATCATAGGTAACGGCTCGGTTTTCGTATATACAGCGCGAAGGTTGTTAAAGGAGATAGCTACTAAAGGAAACGTCGTCTCAAAGTCCAACAAATTCCTAGTGCTGAACCTGAATCTAGCAGACGGTCTTATGTCAATTTATTTCCTATTTTTAGCAGTAAAATCGGTCGAGTTCTCAGGGCATTACTGTTTAGTTGATCTGCAGTGGCGAACTGGGTTCCCCTGCACATTTATGGGATCGGTAGCGCTCCTAGCGGGAGAGGCTTCATTATTTACAATTGTAGCGATGACGTCAAAGAGATTATACGTTGTTTATTATCCAATAGCGTCAAGAGAGCTTCGAGTTCGATGGTTAGCGCTCGCAATGTTTTTTGTTTGGGCAATCTCAATTACACTTGCTGCTCTGCCATTTGCGTTACCCAGTGTATTTGTTGAAGGTTACTGGATGCGAACAAAACTGCAGTCAGAACCAATCGTTAGAACTCGACATTTTAATACTTTTATTCGGAATGTGATTTTAATATCAGAACCTCAAAACTCATCGCACCTTCTTCAGCCCGGGTTAAATAAAGTCGCTTATTTATCGAAACATCACCCAAGGTTTCCTATCTTAGGAGAATTCGGCTTCTACAGCGAGAATACATTGTGTGTTCCCCATTTCTTTATTCCAACAAATGACAATGGTTGGTTTTACCCGACTGTGATCGTGGCGGTAAATTTCCTGGCCTTCGTGTTTGTCTCCATCGCTTATTACCAGATATACAGAAAAGCGACTGGAACTAGAGTGCGAAGCACGGCTAGCGCGAACAAAAAGTCAATGCAACGTAGAGTTACTAAACTCGTTGTTACTAACTTCGCCACCTGGTTACCAATATTCGTGGCATCTTTCACCCAACTCTTTATTTCGAAAGAATTCGCACACTCCATATTCATTGCAACTGCTGTTGTTTTATTCCCAATCAACAGTCTTTCAAATCCGCTTCTGTTTTCCGATCTTTTCGAGAAGATCTGGAGAATTTTAAAGAGAAGTTTTAATGACATTTTCACGAACTATGTCGACAAAACGGATAAAAGCCAACCAACTAGCACCACTCAAGCTACAAGACGAAACGAGCGGGACGAAATAAGCACATCTGACCATTAAAGCTAATATGTTTATGATATACCATACATATGTTTGAACTAATCATACATAATATCTCAAGTAATACGCAAATTTACCTACGCTTTTATTTGTTCTTTAATATTATTGTTGACATTCCCCTAATGTCAGATTCCTTTTTATTTTACCTCTTTTTGGGGTTTAAACATTTTTGTTGTGCTATTTTTTGACGTTACACTACTTAATTTACAATATTGCACGTAAAAATGAGATGGAACTATAATAAATTATGATAAAAAAGGGAATTTTTCTTTTTTTATACTTAACACTTAGCCTACTTTGGGAATCATGATGGTCTTGAGGTAATCTAATGACTGTATGTGCAAGAACGTCAATTACGTTCATACCGAAATTATGAATAGCGTACCCTGATACCACTATTTTAACCAAGTCAGTATAAAAATAGATGATAACTTAGCCATTACAGACCAGCGCCAATAAAAGGTAAGAAGGCAGCAAAATAAACTCCATTCAATGTGAAAATAAGACAAAAACCCAAAAAACTTAAAAAGTCCAACAAAATACAGTTCCGCTTTATCACAAGCCAGCCAAATATAAATAAAATGATTCGACTAGGGTCCAAGCTTGTATACTACCCGCAACTACACAATACTGAGCAAAAGGTAATCCGATACTCATATTTAACGCCACTTGAGCATTCGCGATCTAATTCGACGATTGCCTGTGTAATCACGCCCCATGCGTTTTTCAATCACAGGGATAAACATGAATATTAAACATCCGATTTCAAGATCCGTTCAACTGACTAGTGTTCAAAGCCAACAACTAGAACATTAGTTCTAACATAGGCTACACAACACGCTTCAATAGCCTGAATAATCCTACTAGGCGCGTATAAATGTCCCGTGCGTTTAGTCATTTCGTCGTTTTTCGAGCTCCTACATTCTCTCCGACTAAATAGCTTGGGATCTTTAGTTCCCTTTACCCTAAATGATACATGTGTGAAAATGGTCACAAGTTAGTTTGCTATGTTTTTGGGAAATTCGCATATTTTGGTATTCTATACACGCACAATTTGTCATGTTACAGAACTAAGTTTTAAAATAGATGATACAATTATCACTACGACCGTTTTAGAGAAATCAGTAAATATAGAAAACGGCAAATCACTCGCACAAGCAATGCTCATCCATCTTAGCTGAATATTGTTTTCATTTTTCATATCGCACCTTTTCTTTAATCTTTCTTCTTTCTCGCAGGAGATGTTTGGTTTAAATTCATACCAAAAGCCGGTATTATTTGTTTGTACTTCACCATGCACTGTGTCAATGCATATAACTTTGGCATTGCCTCTTCAAGTATTTGTTTCTTCTGCTTTGGTGCCTCTTTTGCGTCTTTCTTCCACCACGAAATAAGAAATCCCACCAAGACACCCATTATTGCCGTTGCTATTTTAATCAAAACTTTGCCCCCAACGATTACTGCTTTGGCTAGAAAGGACCCAATAGTTGTTATTGCTTTCCACATTACAGGGGCAATCGTTGTTATTCCTTTCCATATCATAGATGAAGCGGTTTTCGCGGCTTCCCACACTACATATGATACATTCTCCACAGCGTAGGATATTGCAGAGACAAGAGACTTAACACCTTCCCACAGGTTAGACACAAACGTAACAACATCTAATAATATTCCGGACACGAACGCTCTGATCGCTTCGTATAAGACGGAGACGAATCGCTTCGCTATCATCATTACTTCAAACAGAAAAGCATTCACATCCACAGAAAGATCTCCTGCGGTACTAGCGACTACCGCTCCATTTTCCATTAAAATATCTTCCTTTAACATTTCTGATAATTTTTCTACGTTAGTAAGGTTAACATCGGATAACTCCGTATCTCCTGCCACCAACGCTGTTCCCTCTTCAAAAACTGGAACACACTCCATTCCTGCTTCTGTGGCGACCTCTAGTGCCGTCGAAGCTTCTGCAGATGCCGCCAGTGATGTCCCCGATAAAATAATCCGTTCCAATGCTTCGAATAACGCGGTCCCAGCTTCGGTAGCCACAGCCACCGCCATTTCCATTGCCTCTGCGATTACCATCCCTGTTCCTGCATCCATGGCAAGCATCAGAGCTGTCCCACGACTGCTGTACCTTCCAACGTCAAAGCTTCTGCAATAGCTGCTGTTATGTTCACCATCCAAGCTGCTCCTCCTTCCACCATCGCCGCTCCCGCCGCACTCACACCCCCCTCCACCAACGACCCTCCTACAGCTTCTACACCTCCCTCAATCAAAGCATCTGCCGCCGCCCCAACTCCCCCTTCCGCCACAGCCTCTCCAGCAACTAACAAACTGCACCCTAGTCCCATTTTAAACACCTATAAAAGCTGGTCAAAATTGTTATTGACAAACTAAGCTATAGTTACTATAAACAGATCGCACACCATCTCTCAAAAATAGAGTATAACCCCAGCGTGTCACGATAGTACTGCCGTTATGGGTCGTTATATCCAACGTCCAACCTTTAGATTGGTGGTTTATTTTTATCCGAACATTGCAGGCTCGAAACGTGCCGATGTCTAGTTGGTTGTGTCCTTGGGTGAAACTCTTAGCGGACATTTCCCGAACCCAGTTCTTCCAAATTGAAAAAAACGACCTAATCAAACACCACACTCAAATTAATAGCTTAGGTAACTCGACGTAGTTTGATAACTTGCGTTTTTCTCATTCATTGGGATCGACAAGAATATCGTTTTTTTTATAAAACATTCAATCAACAGAAAGAGATTTTGCTCCACGGACCTAATCAGACAGTTTATTACCTATACACGAATACCAAACTAATAATTAAATAGATACTTGTTTTTTAGAGTAAATAAAAACTCATCTTAAACCGATTTAAAAAAATTCTCTTATCATGTCATAATTTGTTAAAGTGGCGACTATTACGAAATCAATGGCGTTAAACATTCGGCCACACTATAACCGTTCGCTTTAATACTTTGTGTTGTGAAGATAGGTGTTAAACAAAGCGTATATTGTTGTGTTGGCCGTTACACGAAGGAGATGAATTGGAATGACGAGAAACTAGTGTTTCAAATTGTGTAACTGAAACTGGACACTCATACTTTGAGAAAACGCTAATGAGGTTCATCTGGTCGCTAGCCTTTATACTGAAAGGTTGCAGGTGCGAGACTGGTCTCTAGCTAGTTGGTTGTGTCCTTGGGCAAGGCACTTTACGAGCATTGCCTAAACTCAGCGAATTAATGGGTTCTACCAAAATGAAGAAACGTATCTATCATATACAACATACTGCAATAGCTCCGGTAACTCGACGGTGGGCGGGAGGTGACCTGAAGATTGCCCGTGTGTTAACCTCCTTGGTTTTCCCATTCACGGGGATAAACATGAATATCCTATCCTAGTTCTTTAATTTGTTTCTACCATTTTTATGTTTTATTTTTTACAACTAGATTTATCTAAAATAATCGATGACACACATGGAAAAAAAGTTCAATTTTTTTTTGTTTCTGACAATATTTTTCTTTGGGGTTTCCTTAAAATATCAGGCCTACAAAGATTCGCAATATGTCATAGTCCTTTCCTGTCAATTTTTTTCTATTACATGTCATATCCGTATATCAGACTAACAATAGAAATATCTAAATAAATTAATTTAACCGACGTCAATTATTATTTACGGAGAGAATATGTTGTCCCATAGCTTAACTTTACCAGTATATTAGAGGCGTCGTACGCGTCATAGATAATTCTACCGACTCCGATAAGCATCCTACGCCACATCTACAGCATTTTCATTGGTCTCAATTTCGAACCTACACGACCGCATACCACCGGTAGTTTGTACCTAAATGTGCTCGCCAACATTAAAAAAAATGGACCGATGACGGCAGTTTTTTTTTTATATATACAGCTGTATGCGTATCGGCGTCGCTTACCAAACGCCAAATACAATTGACAAACGATACACATATGGCTTTATTTAGGAATATTAATACTATATAAACAACAAATAAAAAGGCTGACACTAATAACACTAATTTAGTTTTTTAGATGACACTAATTTATACATAGATGACATTAATTTAGTTTTTTAGATGACACTAATTTCTTTTTTTATGTAGTGTTTTTAGCCATCAATTTGTCGTATGTTCCAATCTCTGAAGACTTAGCATATCTTCAGGTTTACTACGCCATCTGGAACATAATGCCCAACAAATCCCCACGTGAAGGAATAAAACAGCGAAGGCACCTACGACGATCGGAACAACAAAACCAACATCTGCATTTGTCTTTGTTTGGTTTTTCGCAGCCTCAATTCCATCGACTTTAGTGGCCGATGTGTTGGTAGCTCCTGTAGTATCCACAGATGCTGTTGTGCTTAATACTATTGCTGTCGTTTTTGCTGTGATGCATCTACGTTTAGCAATTTTACAAGCAGTTTCCTTTGTAGCCGCACCGAACGAACAATATTGAGTGTCATTTGATGCGGTGCCATCAGAGTACAAACACTTCCTCGTCCATATTTTCTTCCCACGCACGTCACAAGTACTTCTATTTCTGACGCGGCAACGGTGAGGCCTCCATTCACTCCATGTAGGTTTCTCTAAATTAGTGCAAGTTTCCGTCTTAGTGGATAAGCCTGAGCAAAATTTTGCATCAACCACCTGCTTGTCTTTTTTGGAAATGCTTTTAGCGGACGTCTTCTGAATCCACGAACGATGGAACACACAAAGTAATAGCTTCGGTAACCCGACGAAAGTCTGATAACTTTCATTGTGTTTTCTCATTCAAAGTAATGAAGAGTATCGTATACAACATACAATCAATAGGAACATACATGGCTCCACGGACCTGTTACCTACACGAATATTAAACTATTAAAGAAATAGATACTTTTTTTAAAAGTAAATAATCTTAAACTACATTTGACAGTTTCGGTCCGATTTAAAAACTTCTCTTATCATGTCATAATTTGTTAAAGTAGGGTACTATTACGAAATCGATTGCGTTAAACATTCGGCAACACTATAACCGTTCGCTTTAAAACTTTGTCTTGTGAAGATAGTAGGTGTTAAACAAAACGTCTATTGTTGCGTTGGCCGTTACACGAAGGTGATGAATTGGAATGAACTAGTGAACAGAAACTAGTGTTTCAAATTGTGTAACTGAAACTGGACACTCATGCTTCGAGAAAACGCTAATGGGGTTCATCTGGTCGCTAGCTAGTCAGTTGTGTCCTTGGGCAAGGCACTTTAGGAACATTGCCTGAACCCAGCAGATTAATGGGTTCTACCAAATTGAAGGAACATGTCTATCATATACAACACACTGCCATATAGCTCCGGTAACCCGACGATGGGCGCGAGGTGATCTGACGATTGCCCGTGTGTTAACCCCCTTGGTTTTCCCATTCACGGGGATAAACATGAATATCCTATCCTAGTTCTTTAATTGTTTCTTCCATTTTTTATGTTTTTATTTTTTACAACAAGATTTATCTAAAATAATCGATGACACACATGGAAAAAAGTTCATTTTTTTTTGTTTCTGACAATATTTCTCTTTGGGGTTTCCTTAAAATATCAGGACTACAAAGTTTCGCAATATGTCATAGTCCTTTCCTGTCAATTTTTTTTTATTACATGTCATATCCGTATATCAGACTAACAATAAAAATATCTAAATAAATTAATTTAACCGACGTCAATTATTATTTACGGAGAGAATATGTTGTCCCATATAGCCTAACTTTACCAGTATATTAGAGGCGTCGTACGCGTCACAGATAATTCTACCGACTCCGATAAGCATCCTACGCCACATCTAACCCTGTCAGTATTTTCATTGGTCTCAATTTTGAACCTACACGACCGCATACCACCGGCAGTTTGTACCTAAATGTGCTCGCCAACATTAAAAAAATGGACCGATGACGGCAGTTTTTTTTATATATACAGCTGTATGCGTATCGGCGTCGCTTACCAAACGCCCAATACAATTGACGAATGATACACATATGGCTTTATTTAAGAATATTAATACTATATAAACAACAAATAAAAAAGCTGTGATAGATGACTCTAATTTAGTTTTTTTGATGACACTAATTTAGTTTTTATTTGTTTTTTTAGCCATCAATTTGTCGTATGTTCCAATCTCTGAAGACTTAGCATATCTTTAGGTTTACTACGCCATCTTTAATCTTCAGGTTTTAATCGCCATCTTTAATCTTCATAATATTAATACTATATAAACAACAAATAATAAAAACGTGATAGATGACACTAATTTAGTTTTTTATTTAGTTTTTTAGTCATTAATTTGTCGTATGTTCCATTCTCTGAAGACTTAGCATGTCTTCAGGTTTACTTCGCCATCTGGAACATAATACCCAACAAATTCCCACATGGAGGAATAAAACAGCGAAGGCGCCAACGACGATCGGAACAACAAAACCAGCATCCGCATTTGTCTCTGTTGGGTTCCTCGCAGCATCAATTCCATTGACTTTAGTGGCCGATGTGTTGGTAGCTCCTGCAGTATCCACAGATGCTGTTGTGCTTAATACTATTGCTGTCGTTTTTGTTGTGATGCATTTACGTTTTGCAATTTTACAATCGGTTTCCTTTGTAGCCGCACCGAACGAACAATATTGAGTGTCATTTGATGCGGTGCCATCAGAGTACAAACACTTCCTCGTCCATATTTTCTTCCCACGCACGTCACAAATATTTCTATTTCTAACGCGGCAACGGTGAGGCCTCCATTCACTCCATGTAGGTTTCTCTAAATTAGTACAAACTTCCGTCTTTGTAGATGAGCCTGAGCAAAATTTTGCATCAACCACCTGCTTGTCACAGTCGTTGCAACTTCGTGTGTAAGTTATACTCTGAGGGTTTTCGATTCTTCCCTTTGCTGGGCAGCTAGAAGCACAAGACCAACCTCCCCATTGAAAAACATTGCACTCTTTTTTCACGTATGAAAACGAACACAAAAGATTGCTGTTAAAGTACTTCTTTAAACTTGCAAGCGAATCATTACAAGTTATCATAACTTCAACTGAGCCTGATTTACAGTCTCCATCGCAGTTATCTAATCCGTTTGAATAATTGCACGACAAAGCAGTGCCCGATTCTAGCAATCCCACTTTATATTCGGTTTTAACATTGTTCAAATCTGACAAACAGACACTTGTAGATCTTACAACTTGCCACTTAGATAGACAAGGTTTACTGACGTTGAAAGGCCCCTCCGTTTTATTACTAGCCATTTCCCACTTGAAACAAGAAAGAGCAGACATACATCGAAGAAGGAAGCAAATAACGACTAGGAAGCTTGGTATCAATTTCATCCTCATCAGTGCAATATGTCACCGAAAATCACTAAACTGAATAGGCATAGATGCAGTAGGCCTACATGCCAATACCTACACTCAATATGTATACATTTCTTGTGCTATTTAATATTTTTATTTTAGTGCAATCTATGTGGGTTCAAGGAAGCAGCCATAGAGGTCTCTATGTTGTAAATTACGTTTCGAAACTCGTCAGCTATACAAGGAGGAAATAGTTAGGCCCACCCACGTTACACGTTAGAAATGTTAGTGCTTAACACTTTTTGGGGTAACGTGTCCGATATATGCATAAATTACTGGGCAAACATAGTCATAATGACGAGCATCCGGAGTTCAAAACTTTTGAAACTAATTTAAACCTACCCTAAGCACTAATCTCAACCCCGAAACCAACCCTAATCCAACCCCATAATTGAAACTACTCATGCCGTATTCTTCAATTATTTTAGCAGTTTCCTTCCTTCCCGTTTTTCCTACTTTTAGGTTTTCCTTTATCTTGTTACAAAATATGAAGCAAAGAGAACAATGAAAACGAGAGAAAACAATGACCCGCGGAAATGCTGCAAACACGAAAGAAAAATAACTAAATTAAATTATCTCCACGATGTTAATATCTCTTTCACTCCCGGCCAAATGCATTAATTCAAACATGCTGTCCCGCAGTGTTTTTTACAATTTTTAGTCATTTTCAAATTAGCACAGTTTTTCTAAAGTTTATGCTATGATTTAATATTTAGTATGGTTGGAAAGATAATTTATCCCTCTTTTAAACAAGCTGCACATCTAAAATCTACCTCTAATAAAGAATATATTATGTAAACTTTAGTGAACACCACTTTTTATGCAAAGAAAATTCTGCTCGACTTTGAAAAATTTGAGGTGCACTGACAAACAAAATACTCACTTATTATTGGAATGCCCAAATGATATGAAAATTGGAATGTAGATTGTCTAATAGTTTTTGTACTCAGGAAAATTCGAACTGTATTTCTATCTTCAGTAGTTTTTTTACTATTTGTAATTGAAATTTCCCTTTTTTCTGACTATATTATGAAAACTTGAACCAAAACGCATTGAAGTTTTTAGTTTTGTAGAACTAAAATAGTAAAAAGTATAAAAAAGAACAGTGAAGGAAGTGTAAAAAGGGCATACAAAACCAAACAAACGCAAATACTATATCCAATATTCTTCAAAGCAGGGCACACCGAACTAGCTAGTCTCGCCGCCTTTTTCTTTATCGTGCGCTCAGCAGGCCCAGCTGGATTCATGCTTTGGTGAACACGAAGCATAACCGCCTGCTGCGAAAACGTCACCAACGCTCTCCTTTTTATCTCAACGGCACGAAATTCACAGAGAATGTAAAGAAAGACTTGCTTGACAAAAAGAGCTTCTCTGCAAGTTAACACGACTCCTATTGGCTGAGTTAGTTACGTGCAAATTCGTGTAAAATCGATAGAAATAAGAGGCGAAGCCTTGAAAAAGAAAGGCTATCACTCCTCGCATTTTTAATATTTCTCCACGATAATCACAGAGAATAAAATATAGGGTTTCCTTGATCGAATGAGCCATAGCTGAGGTCTCTACCATTACGCATTGCGGAGAAATCGTTTTTTAGATTTGTATCCATTTATGGACAGACGGGATACCATGTTTTCCCACCAACTCGCCATATATGGCGAGTTGGGAGGGAAAGAGATATTTACAGAAATTTCATAAATGTTGCAATTTCAAATTGATGTTGTTTTTCCTTTCGAAATTTTCAAAAACATTTAATAAACCGTGAATGATTTCATGAATTGAAAAGCCAAAATAAAAGTCTGGTAATTCATATAAGAAACCCGTTTCATGTCAAAAACCTAGGAAATAAAGAGGATCAATGACTTTTTTAATTTTATCCCTATTTCGTGTAAAGTTAATACCAGAACAGCCGACCGATATACAGCCAACACTAACTACTCATCCAAAAACACAGTAATCATTAGTTTGTGTTTATAGTCATATTTTATTTTAGGGAATTTCTTGGGTAAATTTGGTAATTTTAATAAAATTTGTGTTTTTCTAATTCGGGATGGATTTTGTGTGCGTATCAGATAGGAACGTGTGTATCATACACAACACACTGCAATAGCTCCGGTAACCCGTCGTTGGGCGCGAGGTGATCGGACGATTGTGTTAACCCCCTTGGTTTTTCTAGTGTATTTTTTTCAGGTAAACTGAATTAATTTTAATTTTAGTCAGATTTTTGTGACTCGTGTTGTGCATCTTTAATTTTCTAAAAAATCAACGATAACACAAAAAATGCTAAAAAATGCTGTTTTACATTTCTTTCAAATAGTGGAATTTTTTTGGGGGATATTAAAGATCGATGTAAACTATGTGACTGTCGGGTAGAATTTCTGACGTCAAAATGCATTCTACCCAATGACCTGGCCACCAAAAGTGCCTGTCACCAGCGTTACACCTAAAAAATAAAGTAGAGTTAAAATGTGTTTTTTGAAGTTCCGAAGCGGTCCATAATAAAAATGGGAAAATTACAATTAACTAATAGCAGTGAGACAGGTTCTTTGCTGGTTGGCAGAAATAAAAAAAATTCCTTAAGAACACATATTTAAATAGCCCCAATCACAGGTTTGAAATCCCATTTTAAATTATTTTACACGTTGACTCCAAAACAAAAACGTTTCAAAGGGTTGACATGTATACAAAAGACTATTATAGTTTTGGTAACCCGAGGCTGGGAACGAAGTAATCTGACCCGTGTAGATACTCCCTTACATGTTATTTATTAAATCAAACTAAATGCGTATCCTAATTTGTTGAAATGTAAACTGTATAGTCTGTCAATTAAGGTTTACATTGTGCATTACTTACTGGACTTAATTTTTCAACAGTCTGACGTTATTGATATTATAGCAAAACATGTTTTGTAAAAGCTAAAGTGCTATTATTTTTCTAGTGCGATTAAACCACGATTGCGGTTTAACGATTCGATTACAGAAGGATAAAATTTCACAGCACAAAGTCCTACACAAATGGCCGACTTCAAAAGATCGGAATTTCTAAAAAGTTTTCTTTATGATAGGGATAGGATATTTATGCTTATCCCTGTGAATGGAAAAAACCAAGGGAGTTAACACACGGGCAATCGTGAGATTACTTCGCACCCACCGTCAGGTTACCGGAGCTATTGCAGTGTGTTGTATTCCGCTGGTATCAGGCAATTTCCGTAAAGTGCTTTGCCCAAGGACACAACCGACTAGCACCGACCAGTTTCGCAAATGCAATCTTTCGATTGAAAGGCGACGCACTTAACCGCCAGACTAACTTTATCAACCATGCATAAACACCAATCACCATGATGTCAATTCACACCATGTTTGCTACTTGTTTAGTACATTTCATTTCGCAATGACGTGATTGCAGCAGAAACGTTTGCGTAAACTACGCGATTTGTATAGCATTGATAAGAGCCCAATGTTTTCGTAATAGAATCCTAAACCGTTTGTTGGGTGTTCCACAATAGGCTTTCTTTTCGGTATCTTTGTGAAAAGGGGAATTTCATTGTTTTCAGTTGTGTTACCTGTTTTACACTCATTGACCCTTCTCTTTATTTCGATGCTAAAGAGTTCACTTCATATATAACTGGACACCAGTACAGTGAACACGCGTATTGTTATTTTGGTATGTGATAGTTTGAAATCTTAGAAACTGTCACAAACTGTGTGTATGCCTGAATATGCCCTTATATTAGGCAGTTGAGTTGTACAAACAGCGAAGAATCACAGTTTTATTTGCTAATACTGGTAAAACACCTTTAGTTTAGTGAGTCATTCTAGTTTAAAAGAAGATTGTGCTTCAATTTAACAACAACTAAAACAAGTGTTTACAATGACGAACATTTTTTATTACATATTGTTAGGCAGCTTTCCTGAGAAAAAATGGGAATCGTACTGGGTATAACTTTGTTAGCTGAGGCGGCCGCGGAAGGAGGGCTTGTCGCAGCGGGAACAGCAGTGGCGGAGGGAGCGGCGTCAGCTGTGGGAACAGCCGTGGTGAATGCAACGGCGGCTGCAGGAACAGCATTGGTAGAGGGAGGGGCGGCGGCTGCAGGAACAGCCTTGGTGGAAGGAGGGGCGGCAGCAGTAGGAACAGGCTTTTTATCGGCAGCCGCTGGAACAGCTTTGATGGCGGCTCTGGAATCAGGAGCAGCGATGGCGATAGCTGACGCAATGGGAGCGGTTTTGACTGGGGTTCTAGAGGCTGGAACAGTTGCGTTGGATGGAGTTATCTCAGCGGGGACATCACTGGCGGCATCTGCAGAAGCTTCCACGGTGCTAGAGGTCGCCACAGAAGCGGGAATGGATTGTGTTCCAGTTTTTGAAGAGGGAACAGCGGAGGTGGCAGAAGAATTTGCGTTGGGAGATGTGGATCTTAGTTATGCGGAGGAGTTACCGGAGATAATCAATGAGAACCTTTTGGTTGAAAATGAAGAAGTCATTGCTGAAACCGCGGGGGATCTTTCTGAAGAAGTCACTTCTGTCCTGTCCGATCTAACAAGTGGGGCAAATGATTTCTTTCTCGAGCTTTGGGAAGCAATACGTAGTTTCGTCTCGGGGTCGATGGAAAATATAAGCTCTTTTGTCTCTTCGCTGTGGGAGTCTGTTCAATCTCTTGTCTCTGCAATATCGAATGTTGTGGAAGGTATATCATCTGCACTGTGGCAAGCCGTACAGAGCGCTGCATCTACGATATGGAGTGGAATAACAAAGATCGCCCCTGTGATGTGGACGGCAGTAACAACCATTGCTTCTTTCCTGGGAAAAGCAATAATGGCTGGAGGTAAAGCGTTGTTTAAAATAGCAGCGGCTGTTATGAGCATACTGGTTGGGTTTATTATTGCGTGGTGGAAGAAGGAGGATAAACACGACCCAGAGAAGCAGAAGCAAATACACGAGAGGGCGATGCCAAAGTTGTATGCCATGACACAAGATATTATCCATGGCAAACAAAAGATGATGTAAGAACATGGCAATTTCGATGTACGGAGTAACTGCGGAAAGCAAGGAAAACTAACAAATGAACTAACCTATTTAACCAATGTACATGTGTGCTTTTGCTTTATCATATATATTAGAACACTTAGCGTAGTAACCATTTATATTTCAAGTAAATTTAATGAGTGAGTTTAACCTATTATAATCCTGTGTTTATCTTTTTAATTAGCTGTTGTGATGCTTGTAAATGTACATAAAATATACACACCAGAGTGACATATATTCCTAAAAGTTTTGATGATTTTTAAATATAGGTATAGACCTTATGGTCACACAAAGCAGCATAATATCACACGAATTAGAAAATGAAACACTGAAAAAAATAATTATTTGATTTTCTCGAGTAAAGGTTAGCAGGGTTAAGGTGATCACGGCGTAAACTCTGTTTTATTTCGAAATTTTAAAAATCAATACGAATATTATTTAAAATGTCGTAGATGCGCATGACACTTGCAAAGTTATAGTGGTGGAATGTAATGGCGATACTACTTTGAGCATGTTTGGTTTACAAAGCCTTGAAACTGACACAAAAACGCGCTTTGTGTTCAATTGCCATTCCTTGTATGTGGACTGAGGCATAGAATTAATTTCGTGCATATAGTCGACGAACGTATCTCTTGTACGTAATCGTTATTCATGGTAAATAAAAGGTTCTAAGGCTCTAAGCATTGTTGTGAATATGCCCGCTGATGATGTCTAGGACACGGGACCAGGCAACTTATTATCGAATATGTACGCACCCTTTACAACAACCGATTAATATGCGTTTTATAGTCATAAAACAAACCACAAATAATCTACTAAAGCCTTTGTTAGTGTAGTGTGTTAACTGGGACCGATTAGCAGACAAACCTAGTAATTTTAAGGGTTCTGTGGGCTCGCGCATTTTTAGAAGCTGATTGCTTGAAGTTTGCTGAGCTTGATTCAGCCGGCTGCCTTAAGGTCTCTGGCAAGCTGCGCAGCGGAAAGTCTTTAAGTTCGCTTTCCACAGAACGCCTACTAATTTCTATAGTAGCCACGATTTGTAAAGTCTAGATCTCAAACTCGAAGTCTAACTCTTTATTCAGTTAAGTTTTATTCTGCGTCACATTCAATATACAGTTACGTTTGCGAAGAAAGTTATTTAGTACGTTAATAGCATCACGCAAGTTAAGAGCCTGAGGTACGTTATATGTAGGTTATATTAGGTTATTCAAATTTCCAGAACATATAAGGCATTTACGAGGTGCGAGAAGTTTGGATGCGAGACGTTTCACATCTGCACGTTTTACTAACTGTGGGAATTAGGTAGGAAAACTATGTTAACGGTTTCAACGGCAAAAATACAAAGGCCCGTACATGGTGATAATTACGTAAAAAGTAATAATATGTGAGAGTCGGAAAACTTCAAATGCAAAAAATAAACGACGTAAAAACACAACATATTTAGGACATAAAATAAATTAAAACAAATATAGATTATACCAGGGGTTCTTAAACTGGGGGGCGCGCCCCCCTTGGGGGGCGTGGAAGCTTCTCAAGGGGGGCGCGAGCATGACAGTGACATATTGCATGGTTCAAATTAACGATTCGCGAAATGCGTGGGATACGAGAAAATCCTTTTCGCGCTTTAGCTATGTTAAATTGCCTTAGAATGCGGTTTCAGAACCTCTCAAACTAATCTTTAAAGCCAGAAAGATAATTCATTAAGCAACAGTACCGTTATTAAGTAGTAATGATAAACTACAATAAACATGTCGTGAGTTAATGCGTGTAGGATAGGACGAATATCGACGAAACGAAGCCTTTAAAACGAGTAATCTTACTTGTTAAAACACCATATAACCTTATTATAAAGAGGTGTGTCGCATCTCCGCCAATCATAAATAAAGGAATCGTGGTAAATTAACGCATAATGACTATTGTTGCGTCGTAATATAAATGCTTATTATGCGTCAATAATGCAAAGTAAAAGCAAGGTAAATAAATGTAATAGTAATTCCATTGTTAAATGTTAAGTTCAATGCAAAATATGTTATATTATATTGTGTTGATGATTTATTATTAGAAGTGCGCGAAATCAGTAACGGTAATTTATATTTTCGCGATTTTGTTAAATATTGTAATTCGCGAACTTTAAAAAACGGTTCGCGATCCCTTGCATCCTTCACACTAAGCAGGGTAATGGCAAATAAATTATTGCTCTACTTTTCGTAAATTTGATTTTTGAGTAGGTGAGGCGTGAGCATGAATCAGAGATCTCAAGCGGGGCGCGACTGAAAAAGTTTAAGAACCACTGGATTATACGAAATGCTACAGTTCTACCAAATTATGCTAACATGAATTGATCGAATGGATGATTATTATTAAACAGTCTTCTGCACGGGTCGTTGACATACTTCATTGGCCTGTGCAATCTTGGCCTGTTGGAAAAACAGTAGTTTAAAATCCTCACAAATAAAGAGTAAAACAACTTAAATACATTAAATTCAAGGCTGGTAGGGCTTTCAATTTATTACAGGAGAATTCCAATGAGAACATAAGAAAAAAAGAAACTTTTTTCGCAATAAAATACGAGAAAATCCAGCCAAAAAAAACTTACCGGTTAACCAATCACATTCAACCAAAACTACACTGAACTAGACCCCAAAACATTTCCCTAAATCTTGCTAATGGCTGGAACTAGCTAAGTATTAACTAACTAAGGAATTTCTCAATACTAGACCAAGTACGACATAATCGTTCACAATTACAATTGTCTAAGGTGTGACATACTAAAACGTAATTCATGTGTAATAAATATAGATTAATAGGTTTATTATACAGCAAACTAGATAGTATATTGGCATTGCAAACTATTTGGTTATTTCATGTTTAAATTATGTACGGATAAACTATTTTGAGTGTGTGACTTCGAAAATAATCACACAAAAGGAGAAACCAGAGTAAGACGCATTCACAAAAGGGGTAAACTACGCCATTGTGTTTCGATCAAGACAGACATGCGCCACCACAACGGTGGTATGTTGTGTAACAATATCTCTGGTAACAAAGATTAAATTACCCTGTCATTATGCGATTTAACCATTAGATTAAAAGATCATGAACTCTTTTGCAACATCAAAGCGGGTCGAAGCCTGGTCCTACACACATGACAGACTTCAAAAAACCGACAAATTTCGGAAAGTTCTATTTAGTACACAAGCATGCTGACCGCCCACCACCCGTTTTATGACGTCACCCCACGCATTTTGTGCTTAGCAAGCTTATTACATTTTACAACGAAGTTTATTGCACGAAGTCAAAACGTTTGCGTAAAGTCTTTTAGTTTTTCTCAATAAAATCTTAAATATCGTGGTCAGTGTTCCATGATATCCCTTCTTATACGCATTTTCGTGACCGAGATTTCGTGTTTTCTTTTGTGTTTTACAATCATCAACTTTTCTCCTTATTTCGATGCAGATGAATTCACTTCATATATAACTAGACGTCAGTACAATGAATACGCGTGTTATAATTCTAGTATGAGCGAGTTGGAAAACTTAGAAAGTATAGCAAACTGCCAATACGCTTGAATGTCTCAGACAACACGTTTTATTGGGTAGCATAACAAAACATACAGCAAAAAATTACAATTTTTTTTATAAATAGTTAATAGCAGATTTCAGTTTTAACAAAAGAAGCATTTTTTCAGTTTTATGAGTCATTTCACTTTTAAAAGAGGTTTTTGCTTCAGTTTAAAAACAACAACAAAAAACTTGTAAGCGAGACTTTAAAGCTGCGTTTCGACAATCACTAATTGCTTCGCATACTATTTTCAGCTTGCCGGAGAAAAAATGGGATTAGTACTGGGTATTTGTTTGTTAGCTTTCTCTGAGGTCGGGAGTGTAGCTGCGGCGACAGCGGGAGGGGTTGCAGCTGTGGGGACAGCCTTAGTGGAGGGAGGGGTTGCAGCTGTGGGAACAGCCTTGGTAGAAGGAGGGGCGGCAGCTACTGGAACAGCCGTGATGAACGCAACCGCAACTGTTGGAACAGCGCTGGTAGAGGGAGGTGCTGCAACTGTGGGAACAGCCTTGGTAGAGGGAGGGGTGGTAGCTACGGGAACAGCTTTGGTGAGAACTGCCGCTCACGCAGCTTTGGTACTGGCTCTGCAAACAGGAGCAAGGACGGTAATAGTTGACGCAATGAGAGCGGCGTTGTCTGTGGTGGTTAGGACCGTAGTGTTCACGGCCGAAGAAACTGTATTTGACGCTATTGTCTCAGAGGGGACATCGCTGGCAGCGTCTGCAGAAGCTTCGACGGCGCTAGAGGTCGCCACAGAAGCGGGAATGGATTTGGTTCCAGTGTTTGAAGAAGAAACAGCCATGGTAGCCGGAGACTCACGTTTTATGTTGGGAGATGTGAATGTCCGTAATGTGGAAGTATTAACGGAAATCGATGAGGGTTTTTTAGTTGCATATGAAGAAGTCATTGCTCAAACCGCGGGGAATCTTTCTGTAGAAGTCCGTGCTGTTCTCTCTGATCTAATAAATGTGGCAAATGAGTTTGTTTCCAATCTATGGGAAGCAATAAATAGTTTCGTTTCTGGGTCATTGAAAAATATAAGCTTTTTTGTCTCTTCCATGTGGAAGTCTGTTCAATCTCTTGTCAGTGGAATATCGTATTCATTGCAAGAGATATCGTCTGCAGTGATGGTAGCCGTAAAAAATACTGTATCTGTTTTATGGAAGCAAATAACAATGATCGCCCCTGTAATGTGGAAAGCAATAACAACTATTGGATCTTTTATAGCCAAAGCAGTAATCGCTGGAGGAAAGGATTTGTTTAAAATAGCAGCGGCGGTTATGGGCGTACTGGTTGGGTTTATAATTACGTGGTGGAAAAAGGAGGATAAACACGATCCCAAAAAGCAGAAGCAAATACACGAAAAAGCGATTCCAAAATTGTATGCCGTGGTACGCGATACAATACACGATGATGTAATAAAATCGCAGCCATTCCGATATATGCAGTGGCAGCAAGAGCAAGAAAATAACTAACACTCGCAGTGAGATATATAACCAATTGTGTTTATGTCATTTAGCTTTAACATAACTATTAGAACACTCAGAGCAGTAACCATTAATATTTCGTGTAACTATAATTCGTCTAACCTTATATAATCCCGTGCTCACGTTTTTAATGAACTGTAATTTAAGACGCTTGTAATTTTGCATAAAATAAACAACTAAATGTCAAATATTCCCAAAGGTTTTGATTATTTTTAAATGTAGGTATAAGCCTTATGGTGACGGTAAACATCTTACAATGCCCAAAGCAGAAAAACATTACACGGACACGAATTAGAAAACAAAACACTGAAAAATAATAATTTGAATTTTTCGAGTTAAGGCTGCTATATATACCAGGCTTGGGAAAAATACCGCTCACGGGCGGGGTCCTGCTCGTGAAGGGATTTTGACTGGCCCACAGACTATATCTAACCATACCCCGTAATTAAAATATTGAATAGTATTCATGTAATAATCCGGCCCTCCAACTTTATTTTACCACATCTGGCCCGCCGACTATTAAGAAATAGGCACAAATTTATAGTTCTCGCCACGTTACCACGCGGTCACGCCACAACATCTCCTCTACTTTGTATGTCAATAAGTTATTGTAATACACGACCAAAACAAAGTGGCGCGTAAGGCTGAATTCTGCTGAAAGATCAAAAAATTAGGCACACAGCCCTGCCGAAACAATAAGGTCAATTCCATTTAAAAATATCTTTTAGGCGATTTCCTACAAGCAACACATTTTTGTTATGAGCGTGAGAAAATTCTTACCTTGCAAAAAAAAGAAAAGTTTCTTAATAAATAAAAAAAAATGTCTACCTCTTTAACATGTTTGGTAGGTGGACTTAAATTCCCTTTTTTTAATTTGGACTGACAGGTTTGTCTATATGAATTAGAGCGGTAAGCCCTATATTGGGTTTTAACTCATCAATGTGTTTAGTGTGGTAGAAGAGGGCGATTGGTAAACGTCGCTTAGACCCAAGGGTATTTCACTGTCAATTTCCAAGATTTTCAGTGTGTACTTAAATAAGTAGTAAGTGTCCTGTTAATAACGATTGTCTAAGCCTTAATCTCTTAGTCGCTTTAATACCAAATCACCAAAGGCATATTTGGAAGCCAAAACCTTGAACCAACAACTCGATGTCTGCAAATTATTATGTGAGTTCCACATTGGTGACCCCGACGTGATATTGATCTTGCAAACTTTCAACGCATCCAAACCGGCAAGTTTTTGTCTTTTTTAAACAATTTGGAAACTGACCCCGAAAATTTAATTCGTCCACAAGCAACCAATATATGAAAAATAGCTGAGTTTGTCAATGAGGAACTTAACAAACAACAATATTAATTGTTGAGTTCTCATAGTTTTCGCATACATCCATTCTCATATATAATTCCCCCAGTAAAACTGGATTTTTCTCGTTCTATACATGTGAACTTAATCAAGATTCCTTTTCCATAATAAAATCATATTAATCTGTCTAGTGGTAAACCAAGATTTGGCGGCGAATGTAAGTTGTATATTTTATTTTTTAACAGGGTCTGGAGTTCGAAACCACGATGGAGTCCCTTAGACCGTTGGTAATGTACATGTATTGGCCGTTTTAACCATTCGACAACACGACCGCACAGGTAACTTTTATCGAAAATAGATATTCTATTTTTCAGATGTAGAGAAATGTTTAGCTCATACTGGAGAGTGCCACGGTTGGTAAAACGTAAATAAAAATTAAAGAAATGTTTTATTGGGAAAACAACAAATTTTAATTTGTCACGCTCTTTCCGAGAAAATAAAACGTCCTCGTGCGAAATGCACCCGCTAAAACTGGCGAAAAAGTTATCTACCTTTCCCGTCTAACCCAACAATAGTGTAAAAAATCGCAAGCTACTAACCGCTATAGGTCTTTATGCTATAAGAAATAACCAAAGTTGGTACTTTGATGCACGTATTTTATATATTCCTTCAATTGCATTTACTCCTAAGTTTTTTTCCCGCAATTGCAATGCTGTTGATTATTTTAACATTGTTCATAACATTTAAAATGCAGCACAGAAACATTTTGGCTCAAACATGTTTCGACCATCTTTTGGTTAGGGTTATCTTTACATGCGAAATACACTATAATTATTTACAATCATGATTTTAATAGGTGAAACTCACATATTATATTAACTCGAAAAATTAATGGTCACTACGCTGAGCACGTATGCACAAGTGGGTATAAAGCTTAGTTGATTTGTTAGTTTTCCTTGCTTTCCGCAGTTACTCCGTACATCGAAATTTCCATGTTCTTACATCATCTTTTGTTTGCCATGGATAATATCTTGTGTCATGGCATACAACTTTGGCATCGCCCTTTCGTGTATTTGCTTCTGCTTCTCTGGGTCGTGCTTATCTTCCTTCTTCCACCACGAAATAATAAACCCAACCAGTATGCTCATAACCGCCGCTGCTATTGCAAACAAAACCTTTCCTCCAGCAAATATTGCTTTGGCTAGAAAGGACCCAATAGCTGTTACTGCCGTCCACATCACAGGAGCGATCTTTGTTATTCCACTCCATATCGTAGATGCAGCGCTCTGTACGGCATCCCACACTGCAGATGATATACCTTCCACAACATTACATATTCCGGATACAAGAGATTGAACAGACTCCCACAGCGAAGAGACAAATGAGCTTATATTTTCCATCGACCCAGAGACGAAACTACTTATTGCTTCCCAAAGCTCGGAAAAGAAATCATTTGCCCCACTTATTAGATCGGACAGGACAGAAGTGACTTCTTCAGAAAGATCCCCCGCGGTTTCAGCAATGACTTCTTCATTTTCAACCAAAAGGTTCTCATTGATTATCTCCGGTAACTCCTCCGCATAACTAAGATCCACATCTCCCAACGCAAATTCTTCTGCCACCTCCGCTGTTCCCTCTTCAAAAACTGGAACACAATCCATTCCCGCTTCTGTGGCGACCTCTAGCACCGTGGAAGCTTCTGCAGATGCCGCCAGTGATGTCCCCGCTGAGATAACTCCATCCAACGCAACTGTTCCAGCCTCTAGAACCCCAGTCAAAACCGCTCCCATTGCGTCAGCTATCGCCATCGCTGCTCCTGAATCCAGAGCCGCCATCAAAGCTGTTCCAGCGACTGCTGTGGCTGCCGATACCAAGGTTGTTCCTGCAACCGCCGCCCCTCCTTCCACTATTGCTGTCCCCGCCACTGCTGTAGCGTTCGCTATAACTGTACTGGCAGCTGCTGTGCCTCCCTCGACCAAAGCTGTTCCAGCAGCCGCCGCCCCTACTTCTGCCGCCGCCTCGGCTATTAAAGTTACACCCAGTACTATTCCCATCTCTAAAAAGCTGTCAAGAATATAATGTTTACATAGTAATCTAGCTTGTAGCTGTACTTCTAACTAATGCGAGATAAAAATAATTAGTTTTTTTGTAAAGCGATTTTTTCGTAAAACGAAAGCTGTCAATTTTTTGTAAAACGAAAGCTGTCAAGAATATAATGTTTACAAAGTAATCTAGCTTGTAGCTGTACTTTTAACTAATGCGAGATAAAAATCATTAGTTTTTTGTGAAACGATTTTTTCGTAAAACGAAAGCTGTCATTTTTTTGTAAAACGAAAGCTGTCAAGAATATAATGTTTACAAAGTAATCTAGCTTGTAGCTGTACTTTTAACTAATGCGAGATAAAAAAATCATTATTTTTTTTGTAAAACAATTTTTTTACCCTAATCTTTATTTTAGCGAAGTCAAAACCGATCTACCCTACGTAGTTTTAAAACAAAACAAGTTAAGCAGAAAAAGTCGATTTCGATGTGAAATGAAATAAGCTGGCCAACCCTCTAGTACAGTATGCGTGGGGTGTGACGTCATGAAACGGATGGTTGGCGGTCATGCATGGTTGGTGAAGAAAACTTCGAATTCAGCCATTTCTGTAGGCCTATGCAAAGGCGTTGATGCAGTTATGTTAATAAAGTTTTTATACTCACTGATCTAATCGGCTACACAGTGTAAGTTAAGTTATCTTTCTGCTCTTTTGATACAATCGTCCTGATTGGCTATATAACTTATGGGCCATAAGAGCAAATTGAAATGGCTAACAATATTTCAATTATGTGTAGTAGCATTGCTGAGTTGGCTGATATTGCTAGAATGTGTGTTAGCGTACAACGTTTTATAATAAATTCTGTCGATCGACTTAATTATTTCCAAATCCACCGACTATAGTATTTTAATATGTTTCTGACCAAATGGTTTTGTATAGCCTATATACTAAAGTTTAGTGGCTATTCTATATAATTTGAGTGTGCTCTGTTAAACCTATGTAACCAAATCCATCGAGCGTCCTTTTGTCAACCTTTAGGAATTCGAGAAATTTGTAATGGCGCGTAAAGGTAGCTCCCCTCCGAAACCTAAGTATTTGAAATGAACCAGAACAAGTAGTTTGTGGTCGAATAGTTAACGAGGCCGATATATATTTCTTTTTCTACATAAACATTGTTTTTTTGACGAGCACATTTTACGTTCCAAAGACCAAGTACAGAATAAATGAAATAAAAATCTCTGAATAGTATATCAATATAGTTCAGTTTTTTTGCCCTAACATCTCTCACATGGTGGATTGCCAAAAGCAATATTTTTAATATATATGAAATCTACAGCGTTTCAAAGTCGAAATACCAAAAACTGTATTGTTAATGTCATACAAACAGTGTATTTCTCGGTGGTTTTGACCTTTCTATTCCTACATGGTTTATATCTGTACACGGGTAAGCGCACGGGACCATGAAACAGGGACAGGGGCGTTATATTGACTATATTATAATGGGTTCGTTTCCAAGACCGTTTTTGTAAGTAGGCAGAATCAGATTATGTATCGATTTTTTGGCCCACACGACCGTACTAAAAGTATAACAAGTTCGGGGTGTATTTTCACAACTATATGATAATTGTCCCCAAAACACTCCCCGCAATCTCTCAATATTAAAATAGTATAGAGTATTCATGTTTATTCTCGGGAATGAAAAAAACACAAATGTTATCACACAGTTAAAATCGTTAGATTAGCTCGTGCCCACCGTCGGGTTATGTGTTGTGTATGAATTATACCTCCCTTTAATTTAGTAGAACCCATTAATCCGCTGGTTTCAAGCAATGTCAGTTAATTGCCTTAGCCAAGTACACCACCGACCAGCTATCAAACAATTTCATTCGACTGAAAGGTGACGTACTAAACCACCACCACACTAATCTGTTAGACGTAAAATGTGAAATGGCGGAACAGAACAAAATTGTACTTTTATGTAAAAACGAACTTTTCTATGCCTTAAAAGACTTTTCACTTATACCTTTTTTGTATAGAAATCTGTATGTGTATCAGTCGCGTTAATCACTTGGCGGCACGACCGTACTAATTTCTATTTTTTCACATCGCATGACTCAACTAAACTATCATGACTAGTAGTACCGTTAATGGGAATTCCCCTTTTTGACCTAAAGATTAGGTTGTAATTTGAGTGTTCAGTATGATGACAATTTATTTTTGTTATTAGACAGAGCAGTAAAAAGACTTGTCTAAATATACTTGATAAAAGTTTGAATCAAAACACTTTTAATTATACCTTCAACACACTGAAAAAGCTAGCCCTAGTATGCAAAGAAAAGGGTATGCACTGGGCAACTCTAAAAGAAGGGAAAAGATAAAGGAGGGAAACTGCTCACCAAAACTATTCAAACTTATTCTAACCCTGCTCACTAATCTCAACCCTAGAACTAACCCTAACTCCATACCCGTGTTTAAAACTAACTCTTATGCCATAATATTCCAGTATGGAAAGTACGGCAGCTGCACACTTGAGTTCATTTTCTATGATTAGGGTTAGAATGATTATTTTCAGATCGCACGTACTCCAATTTGGTAGAACCCATTTATTCACTGGGTTCAGTGTTTAGGCAATGTCAGCTAAGTGCCAAGACAAAACCTGTCAACTAGTAGGTGTTTTGTATTTTTGCGACCCGTTTTAACTCCGATGTACTAACTCTAGTGTAATGTGTCTTTGGGCTAGTAATTTAATGAACATTGCCTTAACCTAGGAGAATTGCTGGTATCCGGCTAATTAAAGGAGCGTCTTAATCAAACAAACCACGTTGCTCTTGTAATCCGGTGGTGGGTGAGAAATAATCTGATGATTACCCATGTGTTTAATGTGTTTTTCAATTCACGTGTTGTGTCTTTTAATTTACGTGGATAAACATGAATATTTTATCCTAGACTGCTAAACCTGCAAAAATGAATTTATGCAAATCACTTCAATTGTTTTCACCACGGTTGTCATTTCAAATATCGGCCAGACTGAACTCAAGCAACAGCATTGACCCTGAAACAAAAGCGATTTATTCCAAGTTTATTCGTGTGGATCATGCAGGTTTGTACCACAGCTCGCTATAGATGACCTGTTATTAAAGCTGTATGTTTTTTTCTGGATAAAAAATTACACTAAAAAGAGGAAAACTCCTCAATAAAACTTTGTAAACTAATTGTAAACCTGCTTCTTAACCCTTAGACCACGACGGTTACATATTTGTAACCGAGAAGTGTCCCCGAAAAAAAATGCACAATTCCCAGTGTTCTTGGGGGATTTTTCTAGTTTTTATATTTTTGGAAAGCGATTGAATAGATCTTTCGAAATTACGCATAAAACATAACCTTTGCATTTAAAATTTTTGAGTAATATTGCTCCAAACATGTTTCTTCAAAATTTTTGTATCTAGTTTAACTTTTAAGCAAAACATCGCGTTTTTGTGTTCTGGGGAGTTAAAATTGTTACACTAGTTGCTGTGAGAATAAAACTAGCAGTAGCCATCTTTGTTTTCGCTTTTACCAGTCATTTTCGATCTTTCAACGATATATGTATACATATGTGTATATGACTTTTTTTAATTACTATTGATATTTATTCATTTTTTCGTCTTTGTTTTGTTTGTTATTGAATTATTATTTGATATTCAGAAGAAATATGACAATTTACCGCCGATCAGGCTGCCAGCATGAACAAGGCCGACATTGATTCTGGTGATGAAATGCCTTATTTGTCAGTCATGGGTGACGTCATCACGCTTAGTTGACGTCATCAAAAAATAAAAGACGGAACTTTGTAGGAAATGTCATTCTGAACAACTTTGTAATACATTACTATCTTCTACAAGCTACCAGTAATTAGAGTATAAAGTATTGATTATGACGTCATTACAAATTCTACGACGTCATCAAAAAAATAAAAATACCAATTTGTAGAAAATTATATACTGGACAACTTTTTTTCCCTAAGTCCAACAGTATTCGCAGCAAACGAGGTCAAAGCAACCTTACTCAAAACTGCCAAAAACGGCAAAAGTTCCGTCGTGGTCAAGGGTTAACATGTCTATTGTATAACAATAGATTAATTTGTAATTCAAAATAAGCACATCATAAAATTTGAGTTTTATTTTTTTATAAACATGTATAGGATAATGATTTTTGTTAGTGGTAGACAGACAACAAATTCCTTAACTAGTTAATCAAATTCATTAACTAATTAATTGTTAACTAATTTAAAGTACATAAATAGAGTTTTTCAATACAATACCAAGTAGAAAAACATGATGTCTGTTACAAATAGTGTCTGATTTATATACTATCTGATCAATAATAACTAATATTATGGAGACACATTTATGTTAAAGGCGTAAACTTAGGGGTGCTGGGGGTGCAAACTGTACCCTGGTTTTTTAAATTGCAAAACATGTATAGCAAAAAATAAGCGCCTTTAGCTGAGGTAAATCCAACTTTCTGTAACTGGTAACAAAGTTATACTTTCCAGGGGAATTGGGAGCGGACAGAATTTATGCTGGTCAGATGGCTGTGCTTGGAAAAACCGACGTCGGACCAACTATTCAGGTATTCAGTGGGCAGGGCGGCTAAACACATTGGAAATTATATAGGTTTTCTTTATCACTAAATTTAAGGTAAAAGGGGCTATCTTTTATTATTTTTAAATCAAAAGCTCCACAAAATTTTATTAATATTTAATGTGATAGTCCAAGTGTTTCAAGTGTTTATTTTTCTGATTTATTTCTTCTTTTCGCCCAACAAGGTTTTAAAAAGTTGATACGTCAGTATTCACACTTCACACATCACTATAAGTGTCAAGATAGCGCTGTTATCATGCTACTATATTTTTCCATCACTAGCTCCCTTTAAAAAGTATTATTCTAGCTTTATGTGGTCTACATAACTAACTTAGGATAGGATGGGATATTCATCATTATTCCCGTGAATAGGAAAACCAAGGGGGTTAACACAGGCAATTCGTCAGATCACGTTGCGCCCATTGTCGGGTTACCGGAGCTATTGCACTACGTTGTGTATGATAGACACGTTCCTTTAATTTGGTAGAACCCATTAATCCGCTGCGTTCAGGCAACGTCCGTAAAGTGCCTTCTATTGAAAGGCGACACACTTGACCGCTAGGCTAACCGGCCAAACATTTGCTGAAATCCATTAATCTGCTGGGTTTACTGCTGCATCTATTACCTCCATATATCGCAGCATATGTGGGACCAGGAAAAAGAGCATCTGCAAACATTCACAAACATGATATCAGAATACAGAGTTAGACCAACCGTTCTGCACCCAATCTGGAATGTTGCAGGTAACTTCACTTGGTTTTGTGAATAAGAAAATATAATTTTATTTTTATCATGTAATAAAAGATACAACGTTAATATGTATCACATTGGAAAATTGAAAAGATATATTATTACATGGAAAATTAGCTACCATGCTAGTATGTCATGTTTTCCACAAAAAAAACTCATTTATTCATTTGGGTCAAAAGATGTGCCTTGCACAAGGATATTACTGCTAAGCAAGTGTCTGGTATTAATCCAACAACCCTTCGACTAGATACGATAGGATATTCTTGTTTATCCCTGTTAATGCAAAACCAAGGAGGTTACCACACGGGCAATCGTCAGATCAGCTCGCGCCCATTGTCGGGTTACCGGAGCTATTGTAGTGTGTTGTATATGATTCACACCAGTACCAGCCCAACAAGTTATTCCACATGCACAAGCACAACAGTTCCTACAACTCATGAAATACACAAAAATAATACAACCAGAAATATGGATATTGACATGTGTCATATTGTGACAAACACACGAGTTTTAGTGCTTTGTGTATTTTGAACATTAATCGTATATTTTTAAAATCATTCATATATTTTTTCTATATCAGTTGTATATTATCAATACATATCGTATATTATCAATACCAATCGTATTTTTTCAATACCAATCGTATATTATCAATACCAAACGTATTTTTTCAATACCAATCGTATATTATCAATACCAATCATATTTTTTCAATATCAATTCTTTATATTGAACATCAGACTTATTCACAGGGTTTGTGCTTGGGGCTGGGACAGCCATGTTGGGTAAGGAAGCTGCCATGGCTTGCACAGTAGCAGTGGAGGAGTCTATAACTGACCATTATAATAAGTAGGTGGTATAACAGACCATTATAATAAGTATGTGGTATAACTGACCATTATAATAAGTAGGTGGTATAACAGACCATTATAATAAGTAGGTGGTATAACAGACCATTACAATAAGTAGGTGGTATAACAGACCATTATAATAAGTAGGTGGTATAACTGACCATTATAATAAGTAGGTGGTATAACAGACCATTACAATAAGTAGGTGGTATAACAGACCATTATAATAAGTATGTGGTATAACTGACCATTATAATAAGTAGGTGCTATAACAGACCATTACAATAAGTAGGTGGTATAACAGACCAGTATAATAAGTAGGTGGTATAACAGACCATTATAATAAGTAGGTGGTATAACAGACCATTATAATAAGTATGTGGTATAACTGACCATTATAATAAGTAGGTGGTATAACAGACCATTATAATAAGTAGGTGGTATAACAGACCATTGTAATAAGTAGGTGATATAACAGACCATTATAATAAGTGGGTGGTATAACAGACCACTATAATAAGTAGGTGATATAACAGACCATTATAATAAGTAGGTGGTATAACAGACCATTGTAATAAGTAGGTGGTATAACAGACCATTATAACAAGTAGGTGGTATAACTGACCATTATAATAAGTAGGTGGTATAACATACCATTATAATAAGTAGGTGGTATAACAGACCATTATAATAAGTAGGTGGTATAATAGACCATTATAACAAGTAGGTGGTATAACAGACCATTATAATAAGTAGGTGATATAACAGACCATTATAATAAGTAGGTGGTATAACAAACCATTATAATAAGTAGGTGGTATAACAGACCATTATAATAAGTAGGTGGTATAAAAGACCATTATAATAAGTAGGCCTAGGTGGTATAACAGACCATTATAATAAGTAGGTGGTATAAAAGACCATTATAATAAGTAGGCCTAGGTGGTATAACAGACCATTATAATAAGTAGGTGGTATAACAGACCATTATAATAAGTAGGTGGTATAACAGACCATTATAATAAGTAGGTGATGTAATAGACCATTATAATAAGTAGGTGGTATAACAGACCATTATAATAAGTAGGTGGTATAACTGACCATTATAATAAGTAGGTGGTATAACAGACCATTATAATAAGTAGGTGGTATAACAGACCATTATAATAAGTAGGTGGTATAACTGACCATTATAATAAGTAGGTGGTATAACAGACCATTATAATAAGTAGGTGGTATAACAGACCATTATAATAAGTATGTGGTATAACTGACCATTATAATAAGTAGGTGGTATAACAGACCATTATAATAAGTAGGTGGTATAACAGACCATTATAATAAGTAGGTGGTATAACAGACCATTATAATAAGTAGGTGATATAAGTATAACAGACTATTATAATAAGTAGTATAATAGACTATTGCAGGTGGAAAACTGGTCGCTAGCAAGTCGGTTGTGTCCTTGGGCAAGGCACTTTACGGACATTGCCTGAACCCACAGGCTCAATAGGTTCTACCAAATTGAAGGAACGTCTCAATTGTACAACACACTGCAATAGCTCCGGTAACCCGACGGTAGGCGCGAGGTAATCTGATGATTGCCCGTGTGTTAACTCCTTTGGTTTTCCCATTCACAGGGATAAACATAAATATTCCATCCTATTTTAAATACAACCCAGACAACTTCGCACGTTACTGGAGTTGGAAGACAAGAGTGAATTCCACGAAACATTGATGTCAAAAATCCAACAATTCCGGGACGAAGAAATGGAACACCATGACACTGGGTTGGAACATGGCGCCCTAAACGCCCCGGCTTACCAAGTTTTAAAACAAACCATACAAGTCGGTTGCACGGCCGCTATTTGGCTGTCGGAAAGGATTTAATTTATGATTAATCGCGTATGATTTCGTCGTCACTAGTTCGTTTTAATTTTGTTTCTTATTCTGTTATATCATGAAAAAGTACATCGTGAAAGAAAAAGAAACGGCATCTTAGCAGAATGGCGGTACGGTCAAATCAGCCGAAAGCTAGTCGATTATATTCTTACACCGCGGACAATGCTTGGACCCAGTGGATGACCACGTTTAGCTAAATAGTTGAAACTTTACGATTATCTTAATGGTCGCCCGTCATGATGGGTTAGTGAAGGAGGAGGATAGGATATTTATGTTTATCCCCTATGATCGGAAAGGTAGTTAACACACGGGCAATCGTCAGATCACCTCGCGCCCACTGTTGGGTTACCGAAGCTATTGCAGTGTGTTGTGTGTGATTCACACGTTCCTTCAATTTGGAGGAAGCCAATAATCCGCTGGGTTCAGGCAATGTCCGTTTCAGAACGCTGGGTTCAGGCAATGCAATGTCTGTGATCTGACGATTACACGGGCAATCGTCAGATCACATCGCGCCTATCGTCGAGTTATCAGGGGTATTGCAGTCTGCTGTGCGTGACACACACGTTTTTTCAATTTTGTAGAACCCACTAATCCGCTGGGTTCAGAGAATGTCCGGTAAGTGCCTTTCCCAAGGACCCAGCCGACTAGCTAGCGACCAGTTTAGAACCTGCAACCTTTCGGTTGAAAGGCGTCGCACTAGACCACCAGACCAACCGGTTGTGTGCAGAATGTCCGCCGAAAGTTGCGAGTTCGAAACTGGTCGTTAGCGGTTGTGTAATTCTGGTGGACGCAAAGTAATCTCAAGAATGCCCGTTTGATAAAGATCTTTCGGTTTAAGTACGGTCATGTGGCCAAATGGTTAAGGCGGCCGATACATATACATACTCGTATATACAAAAATGATATATAAGAAAACGGTTCTTGTGACGAGCCCATCATAGTATTGAAACTTGGCTTGGTCCAAAAAAACGTCCTTTCTCGAGATTTATATTGCGTTTATTGGTCAACATATATGTGCACAGAAATTGTCGTTGATAAAGTTATTTGTGGTAAACCAAAACTAAAGGAATGTCTTAATCAAATTAAAAAACACAGAAATAGGTCCATAAGCGCGAAGAAAATCACACCTTCGATGTAAATCACAAACGATTCTTCAGCTAGGAGTAAAATACAACATTAATTTTTATATCTAATAATAGAACTATTAATAGTTTGATTTGGTCTTTCCAATAGTTTTATTAAAAGTTTGATTGGGTTAAGTCAGCATAATTATTAAGTTTTTTTTTAAATTTGATTTAGTGTAAATAATAGATTTCTTAAAGTGTTGATTTAGTTTGATTAAAAGAATTATTAAAAGTTTGATTGGGTTTGATTAATAGAATCATAGTATACTAAACAGAGTTTAGTCTGTTTAGTATACTATGATAGAATTCTTAAAAGTTTGATTTGGTTTGATTAATAGAATTATTAAAAGTTTGTTTTTTAAAGTTTGATTTAGTTCAATTAATAGAATTATTGAAAGTTTTATTTAGTTCAATTAATAAAATTATCAAAAGTTTGATTTGGTGTAAATAATACAATTCTTAAAAGTTTGAAATGGTCCGATCAGGTTCTGCATTTTGCCTCCCATAAATGACGTTGTCGATCATCACCGGTTGGGCGCGAGGTGGCGGTATTGCTTCGTCGTAAATAGGGGGAGAGTTCGGGTCATAAACGGGATTAACATTCGGTTTGTTTGGCAATGAATAAATATTGCCTTGCTCTCTTTCTGTGGGGGAAGTCCCGCTTGATTTTCTATCAAAGTAAAAATAATAAGTTCAAAGTGATTTTTTAAGTTTATGCTGACATCGAAAACTATATACTTGTAATTACTATATACCTTTAATAACTATATACTTGTAATAACTTTTGACTTGTAGGATAGGATAGGATATTCATTTTTATCCCCGTGAATGGGAAAACCTAGGGGGTTATCACACGGGCAATCGTCAGATCACCTCGCGCCCACCGTCGGGTTACCGGAGCTATTGCAGTGTGTTGTATATGATAGACACATTCCTTCAATTTGGTAGAATCCATTAATCCGCTGGGTTCAGGCAATGTCCGCAAAGTGCCTTGCCCAAGGACACAACCGTCTAGCTAGCGACCAGTTTCGCACCTGCAACCTTTCGATTGAAAGGCGACGCACTTAACCGCTAGACCATCGGGCCGGATTTGTAATAACTATATACTTGTAATGACTATAGACTTGTAATAACTTTAGTCTTATAATACCAATAAATTACCTATTTGCAGCAAGCTTGTACGCTAATGCAAATATTAATAGCAATGAAACAAACCCAAGAGCACTTGCAAAGCCAAGTGATATTAAGTAATTTGCTTTCATATTTTTGTCTTCTGTATCTGTAAAATAGAGACATTTTATAAGGATGAAAATTATAGTAAGATATCATAATGTTATAGGTAATATATTAGTACATTTTACTAAATCTGAAAAACATTACCTCTGGCCATAACATATGGAGTTGTAGGATTTAGTGTGTTACTCTGAGCTGTAATTCATATAGATTAGTTGGTCAACAAAATCCATAATTATTACATACCTGTAGAAGTCGGATTACTGTTTGAATCCACAGGGCAATCTATTAAAGAGTAGCTCAATCGAATTATTATGTAAGAGGATGAGACATTTATTCTGGGTGGCCAAACCAAACTCTTTTTTGTAGTGCAATTGTAGTTTTCAACCTGATTGCAATTGGTGTGTGGGGAAGTGTATAGTCGACACAATGGTGGCGTTGTCCAGCCAACGTCGATTTTCGTGAACGTGGTACCTAAAACGCATTGTTTATAAGCCCTTAAAGTTATATATAAACTGATAGATGTTATATGCTTCAAAAGTTACATTTAAACTTCTAAAATATAATGAAAACATTGACAAATATTGTATGCTCAAAAAATTGTATTTAAACTTAATAAATATTACATGTTTCTATTTAAAGTTCACAAATATAATAAAAACTTAAGAAATTTTATAACCTTTAAAAGTTCTTAATTAACTTAACAATAATAAATTACCATCCGGCAAATATAGAATAGAATTAGACAAGCTGTATTGAGCAATGTACAGAACATTGACCAATAACGCATTAAGCTGATTTCACGGTTAAATTGGTCTTCGGTTGAAACTTCCATGAACATTTAGCAGAATTGTACTCGTCATAATAGAAGTTCTTAAATGCACTTTAGCTTTGAATTTTCGTTGCGACTTTACGTTGCTGCAACCTGACTCGTCTGCAATACATGTTTAGGCACATATAGAAGAGGATCCGATAGTCATCGGACGGTTGGTAAAGCGGTTGCGTCGCCTTTCAATCGAAAGGTTGCAGGTGCGATACTGGTTGCTAGCTAGACGGCTGTGTCACTATGGTGCAAGGCATTACGTTTACGGACAATTGCCTCACCGTTCATCCAACGAATTACGTACTCTGGACTACTCGTTATGACTTCTACGAGGTCAAAGAACCGTATCTATTATACCATCCACACCGTAATAGCTCCAGTAATCCGAAGGTGGGCGCGAGGTGATATGACGTTTGCCCGTGTGTTAACCGCCTTTGTTTTTCCAATCACGGGGAATAACATGAATATCCTATCCTCCTAGTCATGTTTATCCCAGTGAATGGGAAACGCAACGGGCGGTAATATACGGGCAATCCTTAGATCACCTCGCGCCCACCTTCGGATTACTGGAGCTATTACGGTGTGTGAAGGTATTATTCAAACGTTTCTTTAATTTGGTAGAACTCATAACGACTAGTTTCGAAACTGCAACTTTTTGGCTGAAAGGCGACGCACTTAACCGCCAAGGTAATCTGATTTTCAAATCTCGAAGTTATCCTTTATTATTGTATATAGTCTACGAAAGTTTATCCATAGGTTGTAAACTAATAAGCTATATATTACATTCATTACAATTGCAGGAGAACACAGTTTGGTTGTTGGTGCGTCGACAGGTATACGGTTTAGGTAGGTAAGATACTATATTTATCTACAACGATGGAAAAAACACAGACGGCTTTATAACACCAGCAAGCGTCAGATGACATCTTGCTCGGACAGTCGAGTTAAGCTTTTAAAGTATGTGGTATTTTCCTGGGAGTATTGTTATACTCTTGTTTAGCCTGTTGAGCCACTACGTTTAGACAACATTGCTTGGAAATGACTCGTCATCGTCACTACTGAACAAGAATCATTTGTGACAGTTTCGGATTTTCGACAGAACGTCGAAAATTAGTTTTCGGAACTGAAATCAAATTAACAACTTGGCCAACACAGCCCTCCGATTCAAGAAACTATGACACAACTCGAAACTTGTTGTTCAAGCCAATTTCTAATTTTTCACCGAATTATAAACTACTGTTTATTATTATATAAGGTGTTTACTTACCAGCGTTTAATAAAACATAGACTATGAACAGTTGAATACCACAATTGATATTAAACCACATTTTTTTATGAGTAACTTATTCTAAGAAATATATTTCTTCATCCGCCCTTACTTTGCCGAAAAATATGCGAACCGATTTAAGAACGTTCCTAACTATTAACTGCTTTAAATGTAAGTATTATATGGTAGGCTATACAGTAACTAAAAGTAAAATGAATGTACAGTACATCAATATGCTGGAAGCACGTCATAGTCCAAATACGCCAACTCGGTATTGTTATTAACATCCGGCGATTAATATACGTAATAACCTTAACATAATTAATATTCCAAACAAACAAAATGTTTGTAACTTTTAACCGGATAACAATAAAGTTTACTACAATTAATGGTGTAGCAAACTTTCTACAATTTAATTAGTTAATGTATGTTTTCTGAACAAAAATAACAGTCACAAAATAAAATGGAATTAGAGGATTTTTATTATTTCTTCTGTTTTAAAAAGTAACAGCATTAAAAAAGCTATCATTTATAATTCATTAATAGAGTTATAGAACTCAGATGTTTTTTCATAAAAAATTTAAACTAAAAAGTTTGATTTGGGAACCTTGTGCTATGGAATTAACTGTGACGCATCTACCTCACTTCCGCCCACACTAACCGTGCCTTCATATAAACGCTGTAAGTAAAATTAAAGCCACATCTTGTGTAAGTAAAATTAAAAATAAGATATTGTTTTAATAATAGAAACACATAATCGTGCAAAACTGGGTGCAAATTGCTACGTTCTTAACGCAAAAATGGGATTCGATAAACTTAAGTTCAATTGAATAAGCCACATCTTGTAGTATTTTATTTCCGAACGTTGTCAGTTGTAATTTCTAGTAAAAATTTAATAAAAACTACATTCAAATATTCACGGGTTTGTTCGGCATTTATGCATGGTGTTGGGGGAAATCCGTATTGAAGGAATTTGCACGGCTATGTAGTACACGGCATAGTCTCCAGTCTCACCGCTGGAGGGAGTGTATAATGTCGTCGGGTTACCTTCGGATAACAGAATTAAATCTCCCCGAAAACGTGACTTCCACGCTGAGGAGATACTAGCGGAGAGTGTCTGCCAACACCCACTTAGTAGAGATACTACCCGAAGTGAACTAATTTCCATATTGCACGCAGGGTTTCGGTCTAAGACCACCAACTCGCGTTAAACGCACAATTTTGCTTTTTTGGCTTACCACCAAAAAAGCACAGAGCAAGTACGACTGCTTTTTTAGTCATCATCATGAAAGCAATATTTCCGCGAAATTGCGTTTCCATTCCCGAAAGAAATAATATGTTTTCCCTACCGGCTTGGTCGAGCAGTTAAGTGCGTCGTCTTTCAATCGAAAGGTTGCAGGTTCGAAACTGGTCGCTAGCACGTCGGTTGTGTCCTTGGGCAAGGTACTTTACGAACATTGCCTGAACCCAGCGGATTAACGGGTTCTACCAAATTGAAGGAACGTGCCTATCATATACAACACACTGCAATAGCTACGGTCTGACGATTGCCCGTGTGTTAACCTCCTTGGTTTTCCATTCACAAAGATAAACACGAATATCCTATCATATTCCTTAAATATTCACGAGGTAATTAGACGATTGTCCATGCGAGAAGGACATCTTAGATCAGGGGTGCTCACACTTTTTCAGCATGCGAGCTACTTTTAAAATGACCGAGTCAAAATGATCTACCCACTACAAAAATGCAAAGGCGAAAGAGCGGCGCTTTCGGCAAGTTTTGCTGTACTTAGAGCCGTTGTTTGATTGGTCACCCGAACGGCAACATTCAGTTGTCATCTGAATGGCTGCCCTGTATATCAATCAAGTGACGGCATTGAAGCTAGAATGATATTTTTTTTTAATGTCACGCCGCGATCGACCAGTACCACATTCGCGATCAACCGGTAGATCGCGATCGACTTAATGAGCACCCCTGTCTTAGATATTCGCCTATATTAAAACGGTGATTGCAAGTGTGATAACGCCTTGCATTTCTATTCATGAAGATAATCATGAATATCCTATTCGCCCCGATAGTCAACAAATGCGTTACAGCAGTCACGAAGCACATGACACCTATTAATTACATGTTTGCGTAGACAATACGATATAGTTGGCCGGTCAGACCACGAACGTTTATTCATATCACGTAATTTATTGTATACATCGTCTCTCTCTCTCTCTCTCTGTGTGTGTGTCCGTGTGGGTGTGTATGTAACATATAAATAACAGAATTTATAAATTTATATACGAATCATTATGGTATACATCTTTTTCCATCGAATGGAAAAACGCAGAGGGCGGTATACCATGTTTATTCGTCAAATTACTCGGATTGCAGAAGCTATAGAAGTATGTTAAATACAATAGAGACATTGCTAGAATAGGATAGGATATTCGTGTCTATCCCCGTAAATGGGAAAACTAAGGGGTTGACACAAGGACAATCGTCAAATCACCTCATAGGCTACCGATATTTAGGTCATCAGAGCTATTGCTATAAGAACTGTGTTTTGGTTGAATGACTAACGCGGCCGATCCATTTACCAATTCATATTTAAAAAACGGCCATAGTGCCTATATTGGGTTGTAAATTAGCCCGGGTTTTGCACATCGATCAAACTGTTTTATGCGGCAATTCACTTGTGCACGAAGAAACCTTGCGGCGTCACGTCATAACAACAAACGTGTGTAACACGAGACGTCTGTATCAAAAGGAGAGAATACCAGACCGGTATCGAGAAAAGATATGGAAGTCAAATCAAAATTGTTAATTGAATCATATGGCTGAGAATATGCTTAGAAGAGACAGGATGCTTTAATCCTGGTTTTGAAGTGATCGTAATTATGTTATGTTTTTGGTCGTTTTATATTATATTTTGCTACCGGTATTTAACTTTAGCTTAGATATATTAGCTTTATATCTTGTAGCGACCATATAATATTTTAGCATTGTATAAGTCTACATTCAATTCATTTGTAAGTACCAATATACGCACATAAGAAAGAAAGTAATCGAAAAAGAAAAATTCAACTTTTCTAACTTAAAAACAAAGCGCTGACAAAACCAAAGGTTCAACTGGGTCTTGGCGTCTGCTACATCGGCAATCGAATAACTATTGCAGCATTATACGTTTGTTAACTAAAAAAATTTCCATCCGGCAGCTGTTGCTGTAGTTTTGAAACCATGGTCGACCAAGAAGAGGCAGAAATTGTGCCTGAAATAACAACTATCAAAGCGCATCGTATGAAACTGTTTAGTGACGCTTTATGGGCAGCAATCGCTACGTTAATGGTAAGTCATTAAGTGTAAATTGTTTTCTATTAATTTGATTGACAGGTAGGCGGGTCTATTGTCGCTCTGTTGTTTAGTGCGCGAAATTCAATCCATTTTTAGGACAAAATAAACGTGTTGGAGCCGTTACAGTGTCTGGGTATTTGGCAACAAATAATATGTAAACGTAATTTTCGAATATTTAGGATATTCATGTTTTATACTAATGAATGAGTAAACACAATAGCGTTACAATACGTAAATTGCCAGAATATCTCATACCCACCTTGGGATAGGATATTCATGTTTATCTCCGTGAATGGGAAAACCAAGGGGGTTATCACATGGGCAATCGTCAGATCACCTCGCGCCCATCGTCGGGTTACCGGAGCTATTGCAGTGTGTTGTATATGATAGACACGTTCCTTCAATTTCGTAGAACCCATTTATCCGCTGGGTTCAGGCAAGGTCCGTAAAGTGCCTTGCCCAAGGACACAACCGACTAGCTAGCGACCAGTTTCGCACCTGCAACCTTTCGATTGAAAGGCGACGCACTTAACCGGTTTAGACCACCGGGCCGGACTTAGGGTTAATATGTTTAAGACATTCCATCAGTTTTAGTAGAACCCATTAAATCACTAGGTTCAGGCAATGTATACTAAGTGGCTTGCCTTGCTAATAAGCTTGGTGGGTTAGTGCGTCGCGTTTAACCGAACGGTTTTAGGTTCAAAACTGGTCGCTAGCCAGTTGGTTGGGTCCTTTGGCAAGGTACTTAACAGTCATTGCTTGAACCTATTGGGCAGATGGGTTCTATCAAATTTAAAAAGCATTTGAATCGTACACCACACACTGCAATAGCTCTGGCAAAATAAGGGTGGGTGCCATCTGACGATTACCTGTGTGTTAAAATGCCCATTGCATTTTTTCCACACGGAAATAAAACATAAATATTTTATCCTTGCCAAATACATGGCTGTCTTAGCTAGCAAATGGTTTTGATATCGGCTACCGCATATATGGTCACAGAACGCTTATTTATACAATGTACCCATTGACTACATTGCATTTGTATTAAGTGTTATACATATACAAGAGTTTACAATTACATTTCTTTAAACCCTAACCTCACAGTACATAAATATAGATCGAATTTTAATCCTAACACTACCCCTTTCATTAAACCGTGGGTAAAGAGATTAAACTCGTCCGGCCGGTTAATCTGGCGGTTAAGTGTGTCGCCTTTTAATCGAAAGGTTGCAGGTTCGAAACTGGTCGCTAACTAGTCGGTTGTGTTCTTGGGCAAGGCGCTTTATGGACATTGCCTGAACCTAGGGGATTAATGGGTTCTACCAAATTGAAGGAACTTGTGAATAATACACAACATAAAAGATCTGATGATTGCCCGTGTGTTAACTCCCTTGGTTTTCCCATTCACGGGGATAAACATGAATAGCCTATTCTATTCTATTCCTATTCTGTTGTATAAAGAAAGTTGGTTATTTTTCGTCCTACGCGAACACACACCAGTATGTGAACCTGATTACTTCCTTCCTTTTTACTCATTAAGTTATTTTTCAAATCAACCGTTTGCCAACTATATCTTATTCTATTTGTCCATGTACTAGTAGAGTATATACTATATGTGGATCGTTGTAAGGTAATTTGACGATTTCCCATGTGATAAGACACCAATATCTATCCTATTTCCATTTACTACAATAAACATGAATATCATATCCTATTTCCATTTCTGCAATAAACATGCATATCCTATCCTATTTCCATTTACTGCAATTAACATGAATATCCTATCCTATTTCCATTACTGCAATAAACATGAATATCATATCCTATTTCCATTACTGCAATAAACATGAATATCCTATCCTATTTCCATTACTGCAATAAACATGAATATCCTATCCTATTTCCATTACTGCAATAAACATGAATATCCTATCCTATTTCCATTACTGCAATAAACATGAATATCCTATTTCCATTACTGCAATAAACATGAATATCATATCCTATTTCCATTACTGCAATAAACATGAATATCCTATCCTATTTCCATTACTGCAATAAACATGAATATCCTATCCTATTTCCATTTTTGCAATAAACATGAATATCATATCCTATTTCCATTACTGCAATAAACATGAATATCCTATCCTATTTCCATTTACTGCAATAAACACGAATATCCTATCCTATTTCCATTACTGCAATAAACATGAATATCCTATTTCCATTACTGCAATAAACATGAATATCCTATCCTATTTCCATTTTTGCAATAAACATGAATATCATATCCTATTTCCATTTCTGCAATAAACATGAATATCCTATCCTATTTCCATTACTGCAATAAACATGAATATCCTATTTCCATTACTGCAATAAACATGAATATCATATCCTATTTCCATTACTGCAATAAACATGAATATCCTATCCTATTTCCATTACTGCAATAAACATGAATATCATATCCTATTTCCATTACTGCAATAAACATGAATATCATATCCTATTTCCATTACTGCAATAAACATGAATATCCTATCCTATTTCCATTACTGCAATAAACATGAATATCCTATCCTATTTCCATTTTTGCAATAAACATGAATATCATATCCTATTTCCATTACTGCAATAAACACGAATATCCTATCCTATTTCCATTACTGCAATAAACATGAATATCCTATTTCCATTACTGCAATAAACATGAATATCCTATCCTATTTCCATTTTTGCAATAAACATGAATATCATATCCTATTTCCATTACTGCAATAAACATGAATATCCTATCCTATTTCCATTACTGCAATAAACATGAATATCCTATCCTATTTCCATTTTTGCAATAAACATGAATATCCTAACCTATTTCCATTACTGCAATAAACATGAATATCCTATTTCAATTACTGCAATAAACATGAATATCATATCCTATTTCCATTACTGCAATAAACATGAATATTCTATTTCCATTACTGCAATAAACATGAATATCATATCCTATTTCCATTACTGCAATAAACATGAATATCCTATTCTATTTCCATTACTGCAATAAACATGAATATCCTATCCTATTTCCATTACTGCAATAAACATGAATATCCTATCCTATTTCCATTTTTGCAATAAACATGAATATCATATCCTATTTCCATTACTGCAATAAACATGAATATCCTATCCTATTTCCATTTACTGCAATAAACACGAATATCCTATCCTATTTCCATTACTGCAATAAACATGAATATCCTATTTCCATTACTGCAATAAACATGAATATCCTATCCTATTTCCATTTTTGCAATAAACATGAATATCATATCCTATTTCCATTACTGCAATAAACATGAATATCCTATCCTATTTCCATTACTGCAATAAACATGAATATCCTATCCTATTTCCATTTTTGCAATAAACATGAATATCCTAACCTATTTCCATTACTGCAATAAACATGAATATCCTATTTCAATTACTGCAATAAACATGAATATCATATCCTATTTCCATTACTGCAATAAACATGAATATTCTATTTCCATTACTGCAATAAACATGAATATCATATCCTATTTCCATTACTGCAATAAACATGAATATCCTATTCTATTTCCATTACTGCAATAAACATGAATATCCTATTCTATTTCCATTTTTGCAATAAACATGAATATCCTATCCTATTTCCATTACTGCAATAAACATGAATATCCTTTCCTATTTCCATTATTGCAATAAACATGAATATCCTATCCTATTTCCATTACTGCAATAAACATGAATATTATATCCTATTTCCATTACTGCAATAAAGATGAATATCCTATCCTATTTCCATTACTGCAATAAACATGAATATCCTATTTCCATTACTGCAATAAACATGAATATCCTATCCTATTTCCATTACTGCAATAAACATGAATATCCTATCCTATTTCCATTACTGCAATAAACATGAATATCCTATCCTATTTCCATTTCTGCAATAAACATGAATATCCTATCCTATTTCCATTATTGCAATAAACATGAATATCCTAATCTATTTCTATTACTGCAATAAACATAAATATCATATCCTATTTCCATTACTGCAAGAAACATGAATATCCCATCCTATTTCCATTACTGCAATTAACATAAATATCCTATTTTCATTACTGCAAGAAACAAGAATATCCTATCCTATTTCCATTATTGCAATAAACATGAAAATCCTTTCCTATTTCCATTACTGCAATAAACAAGAATATCCTATCCTATTTCCATTTACTGCAATAAACATGAATATTCTATCCTATTTCCATTTACTGCAATAAACATGAATATCCTATCCTATTTCCATTACTGCAATAAACATGAATATCATATCCTATTTCCATTACTGCAATAGACATGAATATCCTATCCTATTTCCATTACTGCAATAAACATGAATATCATATCCTATTTCCATTACTGCAATAAACATGAATATCATATCCTATTTCCATTACTGCAATAAACATGAATATCATATCCTTTTTCCATTACTGCAATAAACATGAATATAATATCCTATTTCCATTACTGCAATAAACATAAATATCATATCCTATTTCCATTACTGCAATAAACATAAATATCCTATTTCCATTACTGCAATAAACATAAATATCCTATTTTTATTACTGCAATAAACATGAATATCCTATCCTATTTCCATTACTGCAATAAACATGAATATCATATCCTATTTCCATTACTGCAAGAAACATGAATATCCCATCCTATTTCCATTACTGCAATTAACATAAATATCCTATTTTTATTACTGCAATAAACATGAATATCATATCCTATTTTCATTACTGCAATAAACATGAATATCATATCCTATTTCCATTACTGCAATAAACATAAATATCCCATTTTATTTCCAGGTTGCCCCAATATTGAATTCAAGTTACATGCACACACTACTACACACCCATGATGTAAAGGTTAAGAATGAAATCATGGCCACCTTTGCAACCCAAACAAAAATTTATTTCCTGACTTTCTTGATAACATGCAATGCATGGGCGAAACATGTCTGGTAAGTTGAAGCACAATGGATCACACGATCAATCAATTAATTAACTAAACATATTTATTTGCTAAAAAAGATAGGATAGGATATTCATGTTTACCCGTGAATGGGAAAACCAAGGGGGTTAACACACACGGCAATTGTCAGATCACCTCATGCCCACTGTCGGGTTACAAGAGCTATTGCAGTGTGTTGTGTAAGATTAAGACCGATCTTCAATTTGGTAGAACCCATTAATCCGCAGAATCACCAGTTTGATTTGTAAGTTATTTGAAAACACTGCAATATTAAAAATTTATTTTCTATATTTCAGGTCATTTCAACTGATAAAATACGTCACTGATCTAAGTGTATTTATTAACATGGTAAGCCACTTATATTAATAACTTAGACAATTTTATTCCTTGTGAATAGGAAACACAAAAAGTGTTATCACACAGGCATCGTCAGTTTACTTCATGTCCACAGTCTGGTCACTGGAGCTATTGTACTGTGTTGTGTATGATTGTTTTCTGAATAGCTTTTAAAATCTGCAACCTTTCGGCTGAAACACACCAACCCACAAAGCTAATCAATCATACAAATTGGTCAGGAAAAGTAAAAAATTTAGGCAAACATCTGTGGATAGTTATAAATCCTAACCATTAGACTAAAAGGGAAAAATTCTTTTTCAAAGTGTTTACTTTTTTGATTGCCTAATTTGAATTTTTTTGGTCGTACCTTTTCAGTCAAGACGATTGCGTTGTGGCAGTGAAGACCATAGACTGAGCAACAATAAAATAAATTGCACTGAAAACGCTACAAATATTCAATACTGTTCTCTAACAATCATTTTATAATTTCAGAATACGCTGATGTATGCGAGTGCACTCCCGTATGCTGTAAGTACAACTTCCTATGCGTTTTCTGTGATTTACATTCCTTAACATTGCAGTTTTCTATTTTCTCCTTGTTCAATAAAGGAGTTCTGTCCATTTTGATTTACTGCATTCTTCAAATTGTTATTGGAGTCTTTCAGGTAAAGGGTTTTAACTTCCAAAGTCCTTTTCTAGATTTTTTGGAATAATGCTTACTGTAGTTTTTAATATTTTTTTTAAATTTGATTTCAATTAAAAATAATACAAAAAACTTTATTTTGTAACTTTTAAGAAAATGAAGTAATATGCAGACACTTACATTGAAATACTTCTTAGCACATAAAAAACACTGCCCGGTTACTTAGGCTATTGCAGGGTATTATATATATATATATATAATTTGTGTGTAATTGAGATGTTACTTCAGTGCACAATTACACACCTCATATCCATAGTCAAGTTGCTGGAGCTATTACAGTGTGTGAATGGTTAGTGCATTTATATCCTCGTGAATGGGAAGTAACTTTATCCACGGGTATCGTAAGATACCTTAAGCCCATAGTCGAGTTGCTGGAGTTATTACAGTGTGTGGATAATCAGACATAACCTTCACTTTTAATTTGAGGAAAAGAATAGATACTGCTGGGTTGGAGCAATGTAAAGCTTGGTATGACAGTGTGTAAAATCAGACTCAGTTTTATATAAAAAGCAATGTAATGGGGCTTGCTTATGTTTAAGCCCTACTGTTAAAATTTAGCATTACTGACGATATATTTCAGCAGTAAATCATGCTTTATGTATTTTCAGGTTGGAATTGTGGTTCATGTGTTTCGTTACCCTTCTTTGCTTCAAACTGATCTCCGTAATAAACCTGATGAAATTAAGGTAAAAATATTATTGAGTAGGTTATCTCTGCAAGACTTAATCCAGGAGGTCAAAAGTTCTTCAAAAAGAGTTAGACTTAACTTAAGTTTTCATGTCAAAACACTTTTAAAAAGCAGTGTTTCTCAACTCCGAGTCCGCGTGCTCATTTGAGTCCATGGAACGGCCTGCATGAGTCACTCGCACAATTGCTTTGGGTAAAAGGCAGTGCATACTTTATTACATATAAACATAAAATACTCCTAATTCACCATGTTTATCTTTGTGTCAAATAAACGAAAAAATAATAATATTTTTTTTAATAAAAATGATTAAAAACTCTATTTTCCATACCCATGACTTGAGTCGTGTATATTTAGGTCTCCATGGGTTAAAAATTTTGACTAACTTAAATACTCAAGTTTCAAATGACTTGACTTAAAGTTAAAATTCATCAAGCCAGAAAACTAATTTTCATAATGAGAGACCATTTTCAACTGAACTATCACATCTTGTTCCGAAGACATTATACATAGTGGAACATTGTCATGGCTAACATAATTGCGTTGTCATCTATAGATTGCCCATGTGTTGTAAATCTGTAGATTGCCCATAACGCTTTACGTATTTTGATTTAAAGACTGAACATTTAATCCTATACATCCCAAAAGTGTCGCGTATTAATTATTAAATCCTCTGCTTTATGTTTTTAGAGTCAAATCCGCACACGACTGGTGCTGAAGATAATGTTTGGACCATTTCTATGTGTGCTTGCCATCATATTCAGTGCTTTTTCAAGACCATTGGTAAGCAACTTCTTTATGTGCAGTATCACCGTTTAGTCTGCTGGTATAGTGCAACGCCATTTAACCAAAGAGTTAGAAATTTGTCGCTAGCTATTCGGTTGTCTTCTTGGGCAAGGCAGTTTACAAACATTGCCTGAACCAAGTGGAATGATAGGTTCTATTAATTAAAGAAACATCTTAATCATACACAACACACTGCAATAGCTCCGGTAACACTGACGATGGGCGCGAGGTGATTTGACGATTGCCTGTGTGTTAACCCTTAGGTATTTTGATTTAAGGGGTTAAACTTGAATATCCTATCCTATTAAAATATAAAATTACAAAAATCATATTAATTCCTTTACCCTATATAACAGTGCTGAGTTTCAAATTACAGTAATGCAAAATTTTATAATCCTTTACCCCATCTAATGACATAAAGTTTAAAACTAAGGAAAAAATAACAAACCTCCTATTTAATTGGAAATGTGTTTTAAATGGGGATTTTAACTAGCTTCATTGTTTTGTTTTTATTTTTTTGTATTTAGTCTTATTTCACTTGTTTCCATATAAGAATGTTATGTATGCTATAATTATATAAATGTGGTACATTTGTATATTATTATATGTATGTTATATTCATACAAATGTAATATGTTCTCATACTATGTCATGCAGGCATTAGTGTGTTTGGGATTCGTCATGCTGTATGTGTGGCTGCAAGCTATTTTAAGAAGATTGCTCTTGATGACAGGTATAAAGCTAAGATTTTTAAGCTTTACGGTAGCATTTAGTTTGTTTAATTGATTTAATTATATTATTTACAACGTGTTATATTGGCTATCGTTTTGCTAATTTTTTCTGCTTCCATTTTACCATTTTATTTTAAATTCAATTATTGTGTTTTAAAGAAGCAAAAACAAATAAATTAAATATTTAAGGCAATTTTGCCTGAAGTCTTTACCCTGGTTGGACAAACGACAATTACATTACAAGCACATACCCACAGTGGGTTAAAAAAACATTTTGTTTTAGATATGATTTTTTGATTGAAAATGAAATTGAGTAACTTTGGAAGTGCCACGCAATAATTGAAAAGGCTTAAATAAAAAATTCATTATTAAAAATTATTAGCTTATGTTTTTTGCTTCAAACTGCTCTGAGATAAGCTTGGAAGAGCAACAAAATCAACATTTAATTAACAGGTCTAAGGCACCGGCCGTGGCTTCAAAATCTTAAGAAGAATGATATTTTCTATGTGGAAAGAATATCCAAAGAAAGATTAGAAGGTGGGTCATATTAACTTGACAAGAACGGGTTTAGAAAAGGATATTCGGGTTTCATCGAGGGAATAGGAAAGTGCAAGTGGTGTTATGACATGAATAATCATGAGAATAACTCGCGAGTGTGTAAGGGGCATTATCACCTGTGTTATCTTAAGATTACATCCCATTCACTATCGCTTATGGCGTACATGCCTTAGGTTAGGATAGGATATTTATGTTTATCCCTGTGAATGAAAATTCAAGGGCGTTAACACACGAGCAATCGTCAGATCACCTCACGCCCACCGTCGGTTTACCGGAGCTGATATGTGTTGTGTATAATCCAGACCTTGCACCTGCATTTAGGTTAATGGAGGCTTTACGTGGTCTTGCACCAGCAATTGGATTAGATCCAGAGCTATTAAAGTGTTCTCATTAATCTCATATAAAGGGTATTGCTGCAGTTATAACTCAAACATTTACATTTAGCATCACTTTCGTTCTATGGTAAAAGACAGTTCTAAGTTAACTAACTTTCTAGCGGTTTATGTTGGATACTAATCTTCCTATCAATTCTCTGTTTGCAGGTTTTAGCGATGGGGTGGCTGCTGTTGCGTTTACTTTGATACTCCTTGATATCATGTGAGTATTTGGTAGTGGTTGATTAACATGCAGATTTCATCGTATAATAAGTGTCCGCTGGGATGGCTCAATTGGTAAGAGTGCCGATGATCTGTGGGGAGTCCAAAGGTTGTGGGAACGAAACCAGCCACTGGCATATATGGCCGTGTCTGTGGCCAAGTCACTTATTAGCAGATATCAATTAAGCCCAGTTGATTATTGGGCTATTGTCCATGTAAATTTAAGGAACGTCTTAATCACACACTGCACACTCTAATATCTATGGTAACCGGATGGTGAGTTACGAGGTAATCTGATCATTGAACGTGTAATAATGCCCTTGTGCTATCATAAATATCCTATAAACTGTGTTTATATTTAAGCTATTATGATTTTATTGTTTTATTCCCTTAAATGGAAAATTACTAAGGTGCTATTACACAGGAAATTGTTCGATTACTGAAGCTATTGCAGTGTGTTGTATATTAATAACACATTCTTTTAGTTTGGCACAACCCATTATTTCAGAGTACCCAGGCAGTATTTTACCTCAAAAATAAAACCAACTAGCAAGCGCCGGGTTTTGAACCTATACCCTTTCAACCGATTGCAGACGCTCCAACTCACAGAGATAACAGTGGGGATTAACCCAATAAACATCCCCTTTATCCACCAGGAGTTTGAAATTGTAACAGAAACTTAACCCCACAGGCAGGAACAGATGTTAAACCCACAAATCGTGGATAAAAGTTTCCACGGAAGTTTAGTGGAAGGTTTGCTTTCAAAGTGGCCAATTCTCGTGTCGTATATTTGTGCGTTTATCGCTATCTCTATATCGTGGTACACCCACATGATTCTTTTCAAGGTGAATTTGATTGGTAGTGTTTACTATGTGGATATGATGTTTAAGTTTTATTCTTGTGAATGGGAAAATGCGGAAAATTACAAGGGTAACTGGATAGGATAGGATAGGATGTTTATTTTTATTCCTGTGAATGGAAAAACCAAGGGAGTTAGCACACGGGCAATCGTCAGATCACCTCGCGCCCACCGTCGGGTTACCGGAGCTATTGCAGTGTGTTGTGTATGGTTCACACATTCCTTCAATTTAGTAAAACCTATTAACCCACTGGGTTCAGTAAATGTTCGTTAATTGCCTATCAACACAAACGACTTTTTTAACAAGTTAGCGGCAAACCAAAGTGTTAAACTCGATAAATTGAAATGCTACAGTTTGCCACATCTATTGCTTGTAATATGAAGCGTAAAACTTCGACAAAGAATGATGTATTGGAAATCCAGTCATTTCCTTACTTGACACTATTGAGGAAATAGCTTGACGGGACATAATTTATTAAAGCTTGCAAAGCTTAAAGAATACAACGCTAACAAAATAGTTGTTATTTTGATATGCTTTAAATTAATATAAACTCAGTTTTAAATTAACAAAACAGTTTTAATAAAAAAAAATATTATTCCAAAATGTTTTCATTTAAAAGTATGGGTGTGGTTGTTTCTTCTTTACTTCAATTTTTGTTGGAATTTTTTATTAATTTTTTACCTTCACAGAATCTGATGTTTTGTTCGAGATTAAATCAACTGATCAACAATTTGGTAAGTTCAGCTTTCCCTGGGTTGATTTGTTGAAACATTAGTTGATTTACCGCACACTTTTCTTTGAGGCTTAGTGTAATAGTGTATTATATTTTGGGTTAGAAATTTCATAATTTATAGATTTTTTAGACGTGTTCTAACGACTGTTGTTTTGCTGTTTTTTCCCGTTTTCCAAATTTTTATTAATAGCTTCATGTTTTTATCATGGAAACAAAAAAAATCTAATCTTTGCAGCACCTAGCATTCATCGGAAGCTATCCACTGTGCTTCAAACTTGGAACTGCGTTTGAGGTAAGTTGCAAGTTAAGTTAAAAAGTTGCAACGATATGATAAAAGACAAAACATCTTTGTATTAGGATATTTATGTTTATCCCGTGAATGGGAAAATGCAAGGGGGTTAACACACGGGCAATCATCAGATCACCTCGCGCCCATCGTCGGGTTACCAAAGCTATTGTACAGTATGTTTTCTATATGATAGACCTGTTCCTCCAATTTGGTAGAACACATTATTCCGCTGGGTTCAGGCAAAGTCTGTAAAGTGACTTCCCCAAGGACACAACCAAGTAGCTAGCGACCAGTTTTGAACCTGCAACCCTTAGGCTACACACTAATCCACCAAGCTAATCGGTCAGATAAATCAATAAAAAATAATTTTTCTGTTCCCACAACATTATACCACGACCCCCAGGATCATGATTTGATGCTTTTGGGGGTCAAGTTTTCGAGCGTGGCTCTTTTCCTGGGGTCGACATTACTGCTGGTCATCTACGGGTTGACCCTCGTTCGATCGCTGTACAACCCCACCCCGATCCTAACACCAGATGTCGCTATAGGGGGGAGGTTGGTGAAGATGTTCGTGGCGCAGATGATGGTTCTTCCAGTTACTGGGTGAGTGGGTGGGTGGGGGGAGGGGAGTAGGCGGGCGCGGGACTATGACTGAGGGAGCAAACCTTAGGCAAGTGAAAAAATGTGTTCAATGATGAATCTTTACTCTCATTAACGCAATTTGATAAACGTAACGATGAGCTCATGTGAAATAATTTACCGGTCTTTTTTACCTTGC